>CM076597.1:5302500-5315000 GCA_038430175.1 Ficus hirta
GAAAACTGAGATTTCTATAACAGGGCAGTAGGATTCTGAGTTTCGTTTCTCTGTTTATATTCGGTATTTGAAGCTGAAACTTTGTGAAGTTAAAGTATACATATGAATCTTGCTCTCCACAAAATTTCAGATGAAAATGTAGTAAATCGGATTTTTGGTGAATTTTCAAAAGTTAGGTTCTGTTGCTGGAATTTGTGGACAGCAACTATGTAAGGATTTTGTTGTGCTTAGAACTTGTCCTCAAGGACCTTAAATGGTCTAAAACATTGCAAAGTGATACTATAATGCATATATTTCTATTTTGCATGACTGTTAATGGATTGAAAATACTTTTAAATGTAAAATGACTTGATCATGGACCTTAGGACAAGCACGATCAACTTCCTCGAAACGGTGGAGTCAATTTCTCTGCAGTAGTTCAACTTTAAAGAGGTAAGTAGGAATTCTACTTACTGTGTCATAGAAACTTAAAAAGTATATGATATAGTGTTTTATTGTATTTGACACATGTTTAAAATTTTAAAATGAGACTATGGATAGAATGTTTCCCCTTATTGAAACAATATGATTTTCAAGTATGAAAGCTAGAGGAAAGTATAGTTTATTGAAAGGTTTTATGACATTTTTATAATGTTTTAAAGGTTTATAAAATTCTAGATATGGCTATGAAATGATGGGAATATCTACAGAATGTGGTAACCCCACTATAATGGTGTCATTGGGACTGACTGATTCCCACGGATGGGTCCCGAAAGGGACATGACTGATACCAACGTTTGGGATCCCAATGACAGTAATGAAAATGTTTGGCCAAACATAAAGGAAATGAATGATAAATGATTCTGTAGCTTAAGTCCAATTTGTGCCATATCTCATGGGTTTTCATGTAATGTTTTAAATGTTGATTTGGACTTCTATTTGCTATAAGAAGATTCGAAATTCATTGAAAAATATATTTTAAATACAAATTGTATTTTAAAGGTTTTGTATTTAACTATGTTCCGCTTACTGGACTTTTAGCTCACACTAAAGTTTCATAGCACAGGTGAGGAAGAAAATAATGAGGAAGCAACATAGTGGCGGGCTGAACCCCCTTTGGGAATCTGATGTCATGGAACCTATGTACATACCAGGTTAAAGTTGTTTCATGAAAAATGCTTATGAAAGAACTCTGTGGGCTACACTGTGAAAGTTTTGATTTGAGATAGTGCTAATAATCTGGGATAGTTGTATTACCAACTCTTCATATTTTGACTAAACTATGATGAAGAGTCTGTAAATATTTTTATGAATATCTTATCATATAACTATCTTGGTTTTACTATGTTTCTGTGTTATAGCAGATTTTATAAATGTATGGGTTAGTGACATATTCTAGTTAAGTTTAGTTAAAGGCTAAACTAGCTAGGGGATGTTACATGGTAAGTCGGTACGATACAAGAAAACCTGCTTGTCTTATCTTATTATATGAAAACTTGTTCTTAGTTAATAATACTTGAAAACTTAAATCTTAAATGTTTCTTACTTGAAAACTTAATCTTGTTCTTATCATGTGATTTATTATTAGTGAAATCTTTCATGATGTCACAATAATAAAACATAAACCATAATACATATGTACATCATGTAAATCAATGCATGAATTTTTGAAAAACATGCAATGTAATAAAAACATTTTGCCCATGTTGTAGGCGGAGTTGTACTTACAAGTCGTCCTATGCCCTTGGTCTATCATCCAATCACAGCACGACAATAGGTTATACTCCTGTTTTCAAATAAGGGCATAAGATAAGAATCGTTCTATCTTACTACAAATCATAACATACTAGATTGGTATCCAATCCGACTACCCTTGGTAATCTTAGATGCCAACCCTAACATAGTAAACCGGTATCCTATCTGGTTACCATTGGTAATCATGGATACACATCATAACATAATAAACCAGTATTCTATCCGGTTACCATTAGTAATTATAGGCCCGTAAATTGGTATCCCATCCGATTACCACTGGTAATCACAGATACAGGCCCTAACATAATGAATCGGTACCCTCTCCGATTATCATCGGTCATAAACTTGTTATCATGTTGTTATGTTTTATAAATAAATTCTTGAAATTAACTTTCATAAACATAGTACGTTTTTACTAATCACTTAGGAAATTATATTGGTTTTAAACGTTTTTGAAACCATTTTCATAAAATCTCAGTCTCTTTTTAAAGAGATCATAAAACCTTAAAAACTGCTTTTAAAAACAGCCTCGTAGTTTGACTAAAGGTACATGTGCAGGAATTTCCTGTACCATGCACAGTTTTAAAAATCCTGCGCAGGAATTTCCCATATCCTGCACAGTTTTGGAATTCCAGTTTCATCTTTAAATTGGTTTGGAATTTGAAAATATTTTCTTCACAAAAGTTGTAGATCTCATCGAAACCTACAACTTTTGTTTTTTGTCAAAAACTTGATTCTGCATTTAACTTGCTCGTTTTTCCTTTTGAAAAATTCTGGCCGTGTACACTGTCTGTACAGGCCAGTCTCGGATTTTGATAAAAACAGAGGCCTTTTGTAACGACCCGCCTAGCACGGACCGTTACCGTACATACATACATGCTTAACATACTTATTTATTTACAAAAGTAGTGGAAATTTTTTTTTTTTTTTTTTTTTTTTACCAGAGTACTGTTTGGAATAATATAAACATAAAATACTAAACATAGATTTACGAAAGACATGGCGGCTTATCCCTTCTTTCACAGTTACCCTGCCAACTCCATCATCTTGTATCAAAATTCACCAGTAGGTTGTTTACCTACAGCATAGACGTAAGTCGTGAGCTTTCGCTCAGCAAGTACAACTTTATTTTCCGCAACACAATTAATTATAAACTTAACATAGCAAATCATAACATATTCTAATTATGCATGATCCAATTATGCTTTATTATGCGTAATTGTTTATGGGCCCCTTATCATGGGTGATCGTACCGGGCGCGCAACTATGGAGCGGTTGGGGCGGCCAAACCAATTCCAACTCAGTCCACAGTCCTACCCGACCTTGGACGGGTCGGCACGTCACAGGCAAGCTCGCTCGCCATTATACTTATTTGTCATTTCGACCTTGTTCTTATTAATTGTGAACATGCTTTATGATGTCACATGAATATAACTGGTAATCATATCTTAGTCATGCCATCTACTTTAAATCGTAGCACATAACATACATTGTATCATGTTACACTCAAAAAGCCTATGCTGTAGGCGGAGTTGTCTCTCTTACTATGTCCCTCTTTGATACTGTTCTCTAACTGGCACAGCTGCAGGTCCTTTCCTGCTTGTCTTAAATCTTAATCTTAACATCTTGTCTGAAAAATGGTTTTTCGCAGTATATTTTCCATACTGTTTGACCATAATTCAGTATCATCATATGGTTGACTTTTCTAGTCAACCGTTGACTTTTTGGGTCAACTTTGACTTTTTAGGTCAAACTTTGACCGCCATGCAAGACCATGCAAACGTGAAATTTTCTACTCTTCTAACTCAAAATGATACATACTTGTTAAAGCAATCATTTTTTAAGTCTCATAAGATCACGAGAACTTAAAATTTTCAAATAAAAATCCATCTCAGATTTTCATGAATATATTCTAAACATCGCATAAGTTTCTTTACAAGAAAACATAAGGTCGTGAAAATTTGGTTATTACAATCTTCCCCCCTTAAAAATTTTCGTCCTCGAAAATTAGAATAAATCGGGGTAGTTCTTTCTCATCTCATCTTCCAATTCCCAGGTTGCTTCTTCAACCTTGTGGTTGCGCCATAAAACTTTAACCAGGGAAATGGTTTTATTTCTTAGGACCTTCTCGTCTCGATCCAGAATTCGAACTGGCTTTTCTTCGTATGTCAAATCCGTTTGAACTTCCACCGGTTCTTGACTAAGCACATGCGACGGATCTGGTACATACTTCTTTAACATTGAAACATGAAAAACATCATGCATTGCAGCTAATTCTGGTGGCAAAGCAAGCCTGTAAGCTACTTTCCCAATCCTTTCAAGGATTTCAAATGGTCCTGTATATCTCGGACTGAGCTTCCCCTTTTTGCCAAATCTCATTACTCCTTTCATAGGAGCAATCTTAATGAACACGGCCTCTCCAACTTGGAATTCCAATGGTCTCCTACGTTTATCGGCATAACTTTTCTGTCTGCTAAAAGCTATGTTGAGCCTCTGCTTAATCTTCTTGATATCTTCAGAGGTCTTCTTGATGAAGTCTGTTGTTTGTAGCTGCTTCTGTCCAACCTCTTGCCAGTGGATGGGAGATCGACATTTTCTTCCGTATAGGGCTTCGAATGGTGCCATACCAATTGAAGCATGATAACTGTTGTTGTAAGAAAATTCGATCAATGGCAGCTTCTGATCCCAGTTTCCTTTGAAATCCAGAACACATGATCTCAGCATATCTTCCAATGTTTGGATGGTTCGTTCCGACTGGCCGTCAGTTTGGGGGTGGAAAGCTGTGCTAAACTTTAGTTTTGATCCCATGGCATTGTGAACACTGGTCCAAAATCGAGAGGTGAAACGTCCGTCACGGTCTGAAATGATTGATTTTGGCACTCCATGCAGCTTAACAATTTGAGATACGTAGACTTCAGCCAATTTTTCCACTGAGAATGTGGCTTTGATAGCAATGAAATGGGCTGATTTGGTCAATCTATCCACTACAACCCAAATTGTGTCATTTCCACTTGTCGTCCTGGGTAATCCTACTACAAAATCCATAGTAGTTTGCTCCCATTTCCATTCAGGGAACTCTATTTTCTGCAATTCTCCTCCAGGATGTCGGTGTTCAGCCTTAACTTTCTGGCAAGTTAGGCATTTTGATACGTATTCTGCTACTTCGTTCTTCATTTTTGGCCACCAAAAGTTCTCTCGGAGGTCTTTGTACATTTTGGAAGCTCCTGGATGTACCGAGTATGGCGTCTTATGAGCCTCTGACATGATCTGATCCTTCAGAAATTCAAAGTCGGGAACACAGACCCTTTCCTTGAAGTAGATAGTGCCATCGGCAGAGGTTTTGAACTCCTTGTTCTTTCCGCCAAAAAGTTGTGCCTTTAGCAAAAACGAATCTTTTCCTTGGTGCTCTTTGATGGATTCCAATAGATCGGACTGAAGAGTCAGAGATGATAATTTCCCCGTGATCATTTCCAGGTTGAACTCAGAAATCTCCTTTTGTAGTGGCTTAGGGAATGCTTCGATAGACATTAGCATGCCCGAGGATTTCCTACTTAAAGCATCTGCTACCCTGTTTGCCTTTCCAGGGTGATAAAGGATCTCGCAATCGTAGTCCTTTACAAGTTCCAGCCATCTACGCTGTCTCATATTGAGCTCCTTCTGAGTAAAAATATACTTGAGACTCTGGTGATCAGTGTAGATTTCGCATTTGTTTCCATACAAATAGTGTCTCCAGATCTTAAGAGCGAAAACTACCGCTGCTAGCTCCAGATCATGCGTAGGATAATTCCGTTCATGATTCTTCAATTGTCTTGATGCGTATGCTACTACTTTCCCATTTTGCATTAGGACAGCTCCTAGTCCGTTCTTGGAAGCATCACTGTAAATTACGAAATTTCCCGCATCTACATCTGGGATTATTAACACAGGCGCACTTGTCAGCTTTTTCTTGAGCTCTTGGAAATTCTCTTCACACTTCTGAGTCCATTCATACTTTTTATCTTTTCGAGTGAGAGTGGTAATTGGTGCAGTAATCTTGGAAAATCCTTCGACAAAACGTCTGTAGTATCCGGCTAATCCAAGAAAACTTCTTATTTCCGTCACACTCTTGGGTACTGGCCATGAACTGACTGCTTCCACTTTTGCAGGATCTACGGAAATTCCCTCTTTTGACACAACATGCCCCAAGAAATGAACTTTCTCCAGCCAAAATTCACATTTTGTGAACTTAGCATAAAGCTGATTCCTCCTTAACATTTCCATTACCATCCTAAGATGTTGCGCGTGTTCCTCCTTGGACCTTGAATAAATCAAAATGTCGTCAATGAAAACGATGACGAATTTATCCAAATATTCCTTGAATACTCGGTTCATAAGATCCATAAAGGCGGCTGGGGCGTTGGTTAATCCAAAGGGCATAACCAAAAACTCATAGTGCCCATATCGCGTGCGAAAAGCTGTCTTGGAGATATCTGCCTCCCGAATTCTGAGCTGATGGTACCCTGATCGTAGATCGACCTTTGAAAACACAACCGCTCCTCGGAGTTGATCAAAAAGATCGTCAATCCTTGGAAGAGGATACTTATTCTTGATCGTAATTTTATTTAGTTCACGGTAGTCGATGCACATTCTCAATGATCCATCCTTCTTTTTGACGAATAAAACGGGTGCTCCCCAGGGAGAGTAACTTTGTCGAATGAATCCTTTGTCGAGCAATTCTTGCAACTGCACTTGAAGCTCTCTCAGTTCAGCTGGTGCCATACGATAGGGGGCTTTCGATATTGGGGCAGCTCCAGGTAGCAACTCAATCTCAAAAGAAATTTCCCTTTCTGGCGGAAGTCCTGGCAAATCCTTCGGAAAAATATCTACAAATTCCTTTATAACAGGAATGTCTTCCGGTGTTAGCTCCATTTCTTGATCCTTGTCTACCATGTTAGCTAAATATCCTTGACAACCATTAGCTAACATTTTCCAGGCCCTTATTGCTGAAACAAATCGAGTTGCTGGACTCCGAGACTGACCGTAGAAGTTGAACTCTACTTCTCCGTAAGGGTTGAACGTCACACACCTCTTGCGGCAGTCAATCTTGGCGTTGTATTTACTCAAAAAGTCCATTCCTAAGATCACATCGAAATCCTGAAGCTTGATTGCGATGAGATCTACATATAATTTTCTGCCACAAATTCCTACGGATGTGTTTCGTATCCAAAAATTGGACCACAAAAATTCTCCGGATGGCAGAGAGGTTTTGAAAGGTTGTTCTAAACTATCCACACCCCTTCCTATTTTCTGAGCAAATTCCAATGATATGAACGAGTGGGTGGCACCAGAATCAAACAAGACAATTGCATCATAGGTGGCGATAGAAATCTGACCTGTCACCACATGCGAAGTCCCGGCTTCTGCATCTCCCTTGGTATAGGCGTAGATTCTGGCTTGCGGTTCAGGAGCCTCTAATCTGCCTTGAGCGATTGTGGGTCCTTCGAGCCTTGCCTGGACTGCATGTAACTGGCTGTTGGGGTTCCGGCTTGGGTATGAAGGATTCTGGCCTTGGGTGTTCAAAGTGCAGTTCTTTGCAAAATGACCCTCCTTGCCACAGAGATAACAAGCATTTGATCCCATTCGGCATACTCCCGGATGTTTTCTCCCGCACTTGGTACACACCGGGTAGCTATTGCTATTGCCCTCATTTCCACGAGCAATCTTTTTCTGAGGGTAGTTTCTTTGCTGACCCTGGCCAGTAGAGTTCTCGTTTCGTTTATTCTTCCCAAACTGTTTAGAACCTTGTGCAAAATTGCGGGGCTGGCCTTTTTGGTTCATTTCGGGATTCTGACGGGGTTGCGTCTGCTTCCCCATGGCCTTTTCTTCCTTCTTTGCCTTAAAGAACTTAGCTCGTTCTTCTTTGTCCCGGTTAATCCAATATTCTGCTCTTATGGCTCGGCTTATACAATCGGATACCCGAGTAGGTGGATTATCACCAGCACTGACTTGCCTAGCGATATCTGACCGAAACATCTTCATCATCAATCTAACTTTTTCGGTCTCACCTGGTACCAATTCTGGGCACAATCGGGCTAACTGCTCAAACTTATTAATAGCCTCCATTACCGTCATCGTTCCCTGTCTCAAACTAGTAAATTCATCCTGCTGGGCTGCCAGGATTTCTCTGTTAAAGTACATAGTTCGGAACTCCGACACGAAATCTTGCCAACTCATGGTCGTAACATCGCGACGCATCTGGACGGTCATCCACCAGTGTCTAGCGTCTTTCTTGAGAGCGAAGGAAGCACAAAGGACTTTTTCTTGTTCTGTCAACCGCATGAAATCCAAAATAACTTGGATATCAATCAACCAATTGTCAGCGGCAATTGGATCTGTTGGTCCCTCAAATTCCGGCGCTTTCATCCGCCTAAATCTCTCATAAAGCAGATCTTCCCGTACTGGAGGTAAGTTCGCTTGTACTCCCACTGGTGCTACTGGAACCTCTGGCTGAACCTCTGGTACCGGAGGTACTACTGGAGGTACTCTGACATTTTGAGGGGGACCCTCGTTAGCCTGAGGTCTCTGATTGATTTGAGCTAACTGCTCCCGGAGTCTATTTGTTTCCTGTTGCTGCTCAAGTAACTGTCGTTGCAAATTTGCTACAACAGTTGCTAGATCCGGTGCAGGTGGATTCTGGTTCACGGGCATTGCTTTGCGAGGACGTACCATCTTTTATTTCCTATTAAACCATAAGAAAAGATATTATTGAGCTAGTAATATCCTTTCTTTCATCGTGCATCTTATCGTAATATATTGGATCATAACATAATCATTCTCATCATAACATGGCTTACATAATCATAACATGTCGTATCATAACATGATTTTTCGTGATCATAACATAACATGATACTTGATCCGTTTCTTGGATATTTACAGAAAGTACATTATATTTGCCAAAATAATATATACAAGATTGTTACACTATTCCTGTAAATACATATCTGTTTCATAGCATTTTATGTACATGAACAAAAATGGTAATAGGAGTGTCTAACACTTCACCATCATACATAGTCAAAAATAGCGATGGAAGTGGCTACCACTTTCCATCATACATCAGTGCAAGCCTACTATCCAAAAATAAGCGAGTACATATCAGTCCTATGGTCAAAATAAATATACATGATCGGCCAAAATGATGATCTCTATCGTCATCTAAGCGGCTCCGTCGGAGTCAGTCTCCCAATCTCCGTCGTCGAAAATGATCTCCTCGGGGTCGTCAACAAAATCCTCCTGACCCTCTAACCATCCCGCCTGCTCTAACTCGGGCGCCGGCTCCATCTCCTCGTCGTCGTCCTCCTCCTCACTGGATATATCAATGACAATGGGATCTGCCGGTGGATCTGCTGGTATAATCTCAACATCATCCTCCTCGTCACTGGGGATGTCTATGACAGGAGGGTCTGCTGGTGGATCATGGGGTATAACCATAACATCGTCCTCCTCTGGGTCTCCGGCCTCCTGGTCACCCTCAGCATCCTCCTGCTCCCCAGCCTCATGGGCTGGTACCTCCTGCTCTGGAACTGCAGGGATCGGCTCTTCTGGGGGTGCTGGTCCTACCTCGTGTAATGGCTCCCCTATACCAGCGTCGTCTACGGGTGCCTGATGATCACCCTCAGCTGCCTCCGCCTGCTCAGCGTCAGCGCGCACCTCAGCCTCCAAAATATACTCTATCATGTGCTCCACAGACATCCTGGGTGAGGGATAAGGAACATGCTGGCGAATACGGCTAGGTAAGCCGTTCTGCAAAACCATCAATGCCTCCATCATAGGGTGGTCCATGTCCTGCGGAACATAGGGCAACATGGCCTCCTGAAATCTCATACAATAATGGGCCATGGTCTCGAGAGGATATGCGTGCCACTCAAGTGTATAGCTGTGGTATCGCATGTCATACATATCTCTATAAATATCAGGGTCATGCTGAGGCGCTCCTGGCCCGTAGTCCAGTATCGGTCCAAAACGTCCAACCATCAGTGAGCGAAAATGCACCCAGATCCTGCTGGGTAGCTGGGGCTCCCCTACTGACATCCACCAAATACGGGCGTCGCCTCTCAAACATCGACTCCCCATCGAGACCTGTAAGCGCCCCGGGATATGGCTGGTGCGGAAAATCAGCTCCGTGTCATATAACCATGCTCCTAAAGATACCGTGTGACTCGTACCGTCAAATAATAACGGATGTGCCTCATAGAATGATGATATAGCCTCTCGGTCCGCATCTACGTGATCCGGCTCCATATCAACGAATCTACATACCATAATCACATAATAAATATTTATGTATAACTAATTTTAACTTACAATGATAGTGGCGTTGGAAGGCGAACTGTGAAATCAGGTAGCAGGGAACCGCTCTGATACCAACTCTGTAACGACCCGCTTAGCACGGACCGTTACCGTACATACATACATGCTTAACATACTTATTTATTTACAAAAGTAGTGGAAATTTTTTTTTTTTTTTTTTTTTTTTACCAGAGTACTGTTTGGAATAATATAAACATAAAATACTAAACATAGATTTACGAAAGACATGGCGGCTTATCCCTTCTTTCACAGTTACCCTGCCAACTCCATCATCTTGTATCAAAATTCGCCAGTAGGTTGTTTACCTACAGCATAGACGTAAGTCGTGAGCTTTCGCTCAGCAAGTACAACTTTATTTTCCGCAACACAATTAATTATAAACTTAACATAGCAAATCATAAGATATTCTAATTATGCATGATCCAATTATGCTTTATTATGCGTAATTGTTTATGGGCCCCTTATCATGGGTGATCGTACCGGGCGCGCAACTATGGAGCGGTTGGGGCGGCCAAACCAATTCCAACTCAGTCCACAGTCCTACCCGACCTTGGACGGGTCGGCACGTCACAGGCAAGCTCGCTCGCCATTATACTTATTTGTCATTTCGACCTTGTTCTTATTAATTGTGAACATGCTTTATGATGTCACATGAATATAACTGGTAATCATATCTTAGTCATGCCATCTACTTTAAATCGTAGCACATAACATACATTGTATCATGTTACACTCAAAAAGCCTATGCTGTAGGCGGAGTTGTCTCTCTTACTATGTCCCTCTTTGATACTGTTCTCTAACTGGCACAGCTGCAGGTCCTTTCCTGCTTGAATAGGGACATAGGTGAGAGTTCAATTCTCATTGTGCAGTGTTGGTGTCCTAACCAACATGCTTACTAATTTCTAGTTGTATGTCCCCGATACTTAATATCTGGTTTGGTCACAAATATTAATCCTACTGTTTGGGAGGATTTATTCTTTAAAAGATTATTTTGGACAATCCCTTGGGCTAATTTTTTGACAAAAATTCCAGGTTTCTTTAAAACCTTGAGTTTTGGGACTAGGCCCGGTAACTCAGGTATTATCCTTGATTACCGTCCGTAATTGGCTTGATTACAATTTTTATCTTAAAAACTCTATTTTCTTATCTTTTTGCCATTTTGAGAGATTTATCTTTAAATCCCTTTAATATTTTTGGTAAAAATTCCAATCTTTAAAACAAATCTTTATAAAGGTCGTTTAAGATTTAAAACTGCCTTTGGAACAGTTTTAAGCAAAAACACAGTTTTCTTTTTCTTTTTGAAACTGTTTGTAAAACTTATGTGCAGGAATTTCGGTTCCCTGCACACTCTTCATAAAACAATACCAGTTTAAAAATAAATTTGGAATTTGAAAAACTTGTCTTCATGAAAGTTGTAGCTCTCGAAAAATGGTAAAACTTTCATGTTTTACGAAAAATCCAGTTCTGCTTGTATTTGCGTCAGTTTTTGTTTGAAACTGGCTGATCCTGTAACTCGGGTCTGGGCAAACCTGCCACGGATTTTTGTAAAAACTAAGGCCATTGGAGCCTCATTTTTAAAATCTGCACGCGTGGTCTTCTAGGAAAAATCGTTCCGAGCAACTTTTGTGTTTTATGATTTACCCAATTCGTTCTCTAAATGCCTCTAATTTTTACTTTCCCGAAACTGACCAGTTTTGAATCCGAGTTGACAGTTTTGGTTGTTAAGTCCGTTTTACGTCCTATTTCGTGAAATCTATCTCGACCGATCACTTCGGGAGTCTATATGGCAAACACACAGCGTTTCTAACGTCCCACATGAACCCTTAAATCGTTCAATTGAAACCATGCAAACCAAATTCAAAAGCCCTAAGCCTAGGTTTGCATTAACCCTAACTTGTTGCATTCATCACATACAAGCATCAAACCTTGCTCCTTAAATTAGCATGCTTCAAGCACTGCCCTAGGGCAGATTTTTGGACCAAATTAGGGGACACACAACCCTAAGCATCAAGCATGAAAATCAATCATAAACAAGCACAATAATGCAAGAATTTAAACCATACACCCTTAGATCTACAAATCAAGCACATACTACCAACTTAAGGCACAAAATAGGAAATGGACTTATGTCCTTACAACCAAATTGAACTACCTTTTATCTTTAAATTTGAACTCAAATAAGAGAGTTATTGCTCTAGATTTTTACCTTAGACCAAAGTCAAGTTTGGTCACAAAACTTCTTCCTCCACCTAGCCCTCCTTAGCTCACGGCCACACCACCCAATTGGCACCAAAAATTTTTTTGTTGCTCTCCTTGGTAGATCCACTCCAAGCCGAGCACTCCACTAGGATTTGGCCTCAAAATTTTCAGTTTTTCTTCTTCCCTCACTCACTCGGCCACACCACCAAATGTCC
>CM076597.1:5925000-6227500 GCA_038430175.1 Ficus hirta
AGTGTACCGTTGATGGATTATTATATCAAAAAAGGATGGTGGGAAATACTTCTCAAGCATGCATAATGTCATCACCAATTCTGATTGTAGCGAATCTAGCATAAGTGGATCAATTACCTTATAGCATATTGAATTGAAAAATGAGCATAACTTGACAATAGCGAATCTCGCATCTTTCGTTAAAACTCCCCGCAATGTAAGATATAATAATTATTGTGTCAAGATATGGCAATCATGTTTTTTCATTCCAACGAGCCTTAAATCCTTCTCGACACCAACCTTTTAAAGTTGGAAGAATATCCATTTGGCACTTTCACGGAAGCAAGTCATTCACAAAGCTTTCTCTTTTCTTGTCTTGATAATGTGTACTTTACCGGAGGTAAGTAAGTGCCGTTCATTCTTTTCTCAGGGAGCAAATTAGGTTTAATCTTCATCTCCTTAAGATCCAACCGTATCTTTTCACCATCTTTAGTTTTATTCGGAATGTCAAGCAACGTACCCACTATCGATTCACAGATATTTTTCTCCATATGCATAACATCCAACCAATGATGAACGTAAAGTGACTTCCAGTGTGGAAGTTCATAGAAGATTGACTTCTTCTTCCAAGGTTCATCAACCACTGGATCCTTCCGTTTTCTCTTTCCCAAAACAACTTTCACATCTTTAACCATCTCAAATACATCTTCGCCTGTCAAAATCCAATGAGGGACTCATTCTTCAGTACAACCATCAAAAGCCTTATTTTATTTGCGGTATCGATGATATTTTGGCAAGAATCTCTATGGCCAAGGTAAATGGTTTTCTTACCTTTTTTCAATCGGATGGAAGATGTTTCCTTCATACAAATAGGAGAACCTATAGAACTCTTTACTGCATATCCGGATAGGTTGCCAAATGCGGGAAAGCCATTAATTGACCAAATCAACATTGCACGAAGTTTGAACATCTTTTGACGGTAAGAATCTCTAACTTCTAACCCATTTTCCCACAAGCTTTTTAGGTCATCGATTAATGGTGCCAAGTACACGTCAACGTCATTCCCCGGTTGTTGAGGACCTTAGATCAATCAAGTCCGCATCAAGAACTTCCACTTCATGCACAATTCTGGAGGGAGATCATAGTTGACAAGTATGATTGGCCAAGCACTATGCTTACCACTCATATTACTATGTGGGTTCATTCTGTCTACTGACAAACCGAGACGTAAATTCCTTGGTTCTACACTAAAATCTAGGTGATTGTTATCAAACGTCTTCCATTGTGGTGCATCGGTTAGATGCCTAAACTTGCCATCGTCAACATGTTTATCATGGTGCCAAGTCAAATTCTTAGTATGCTCGGCATTACGGAATAAACGACGTAAACGTGCAGTCGGTGGAATGTACTATCACATTCACTAGCACTCATTTGTTACCATTTGATGGCTTCTTGCCCTTCTTCCATCTTGACCCTTTCTTAATCAGGCATTCATCTAAATCTTCATACTCTTTCCAGTAAAGGACCCAATCATTTGGACAAACATACATCTGTTCATATTCCATTCCCAAAGTGCTCAATGTCTTCTTCGCTTCGTACATATTAGGCGGAAATTTGTTATCATCCGGTAGAACATCTTTTAGAAATTCTAAAAGAGTCGTGAAACTAGAATTCATCCACCCTCCCGACACTTTCGTGTTCTATAATTTAACTATACCCCTAATTTTATATATTTTGTAAACCCGTCATATAAGGGTATCTCGGCATCATTAATCATTGCCTCAAATAACTTCGGATGGTGTACTAAGTATTCTTCCAAATCATTTATCATATCAAACATATTATCATCAACGTATTCCTCAACAGTAGGCTATTTTCCTTTACTCGTCGATGTATGTTTAATATTGAAAAAATCTTCACCGTATAAATATCATGTTTGGTAAGAACAAATAATCCCATATGCATGTAAATGCCCTCTAACGTCATCAATGAAATAAGATCTATGATTTCCACAAATTTCACAATGACACGAAATCTTTTCATCTTGTACATGAGCTTTGGCAAATGACAAAAATTCTTCAACACCATCTTCATATGTTTTAGACAATCTATCAAATCACATCCATTTCCTATCCATGATTTGCAACTCTTAAATCCAAATATCAAAGTTTTAGAAGTCAAAGTAAACATCAAAATGCATATTAAAATTATCACTCATTGCACAATTTACTCAAAGATCCCAAAAAACAAACTAAAATATACAAAACCTAAAATCATAAGTCTAAATACGGAAAACAAATAACAAAAAGAAGTTAGTGATCACTTACAAGAGAGAGAGATGAATGGTAGATCGTGGTGGCGATGTACAACTGTGGTGGAGTGACTATTTTTGGAGCGTTTTAAACTGATTTTGGTTGCTGCAACTGCGGTGTTGATATGGAAAAATAAGGGCAGGATTCGGTCTCGTGGGTATTTATCGCGAAGATTCCAAGATGGTTTTTAAAAGACGGCCGTGGAATCCGACGTTTCCATGACTATTTGTGGAAATCGTTGTGGAAACTTCGGCTTCCATGTCTGTTTTCAGAAATCCAGTTTCGCTCTGTGTTTGACGTGCTTATGGAAGCTCCATCGTTGAATCCACATTTTGTAGTAGTGACTTTCGAACTTAAAATATGGGATCTTCTACTCAAATCCCTATCCACGTACCCGTTGAGCTAATTTTATGTCCCAAGGGAGCGTATAAATTAATGCTTGCTTTAATTAAGATCATATTTAGTTTACTGATGAGTACACTACTAGAAAAGAGGGCTTACACGACGGTTTTTAACCGTCGTGTAAAGTTTACATGACGGTTACCGAACCGCCGTGTAATCCGACATCGTGGAAGATAACACGACGGTTATATTACCGTCGTCGTATCTCAATGTTACACGACGGTTTAATACCGTCGTCGAAATAAGGTAAACCGCCGTGGAGGCACCTAGGAAGCGTATTTACACGACGGTTCCAAGCGGAATCGTCGTCTAATGTATCATTACACGACGGCTCCAATCGGAACCGTCGTGTAATGGTCAGACCATTACACGACGGTTCCATGGAACCGTCGTGTAATTGGCCATTACACGACGGTTCCGCTCGGAACCGTCACCATGCTTCCCTTCCGGTTGTCCTTTATCATCAAACGTTACTTGAATTCGTTCACCTCTTTTCCTTGCTATATGGACGTGTTTCATCATTGTTGACCTTTGCTTGCCATTGACATTGGGATCCATCGGGTTTCTCCTTCGTGCTCGTCCCTTTTTGGAATGTTCCATTGTATTCATTCACCTATATTTATTGTCAAAAAAAAAACAAAACAGTCATGTCGGCCCAATATAATCGAATCAGATTAACTTTAACAACAAACCACACAATACATTAATTAATAAACATGCCGCAAAGGTACACAAACACGCGCAGATGAAATGCACGCTCAAGGGCGTCAGGTGCCACCTACGGGCGCCAGGCGCCCCCACGTGCGCCTGGCGGCCCCCACAGGCACCAGGCACCCTCCCACGGGCGCCAGGAGCCCCCACGTCTGCCAGGCACCCCCCCACTGGCGCTAGGCGCCCGTGCCGTCAGTTGGGGCCGCGAGGCCCCCCCCGGTCCCAGGCGGCCCTCAACGGGCACCAGGCGCCCGTCGCGGTCTCTACGGATATAGGCCGTTTTGAGGCATTCTTGATGTATTTTCATGCTATGGGACTTCATGTAATCTTACTATACTTATGCTATAAATATTTATCAAACTCTATAAACTTTTCGATAAGAAAAACTCAATTTGACATTTCATCGAGCATGTTGTGGGCAGGAAAAAAATCATATGGAAAAAAATAAACCCATTCACAAACCATTCATCTACAAAGAGCAACATTACAAACAAAAACACCCATATTCAAAAATGGATCTTTAGTGACAAACAACAATATAAAAGAGCAAAAGTGTTTTAGTTTGTAAATGAATTTACCTTGCTTTTATTTGAAGAAGAATAGGCACGGCCACACGAAGAGAGGGGCGGCGGCAGCGGCGGCAACGGCAGGTTGGACAGATTTTAAAAGAGATGTTGGGGAGTGTTGGTGAAGGACGAGAGTACTTGAGAAATGTAGAGAGTTTTGACGAGAAATGAAGAGAAATGGTGAGGAAGTTGTATTTAAGCAATGGGTTTTCGCGCGGAATTCGAAAAACCAAAGTTGAAAAATTTCAAATTTTTTAATGATTACACGACGGTCCCTAGGACCGTCCGTCGTGTAAGCCCCCCAAATAGGGGATTAAACGACGGTCCCTTGGACCGTCGTGTAAGCCGTCTCACGCCTGGGCTTACACGACGGTCTAAGGGACCGTCGTGTAAGCCACCTCACGCCTGGGCTTACACGACAGACGCTCCCAGGGACCGTCGTGTAAGCTACCCTAAAGCCTGGGCTTACACGACGGTCTTTGGGACCGTCGTGTAAGCCTCCCCACGCGGGGGCTTACACGACGATCTTTGGGACCGTCGTGTAAGCCACCCTCACTCCTGGGCTTACACGACAGTCCGAGGGACCGTCGTGTAAGCCATCACTCACGCCTGGGCTTACACGACGGTCCCTGGGACCGTCCGTCGTGTAAACCACCCTCACGCCATGGGTCACACGACGATTCCTGGGACCGTCGTGTAATCTCCTGTATTACACGACGGTTCTCGTACACACCGTCGTGTAATCCCCTAGTTCAGGTGTAATACAGGAGCCCATTTGTCTCACCACAATCCGACGTCCTAATACCCATTTATTATATACAATAATTACTCATGCATACTGCAGTATTGATCTTTATTCAAAATTAATGTTCAATATATATATACATTTATCAACATAACAAAATAAATTTATAATTCTCAGTGAATTATAATAAAAATAAAGTAGTGTGTTGTACAAAATAAATGGCAGAATGTTCAAGTTTTTTTCTTTTTTCTCTTTGCTTCCTCAACACGTGTCCATTCAATATCTGGTCGAACCAAGTGGGAAACATCATCGTCGAATTCGTCAATCTCCTCAACCGGTGGCATTCCCTGTGTGAAAGATGGAATGTCGGAGCAATCTTCCTCATCTACTTGACCATCACGAATCAATTTTGGCTTCATCGGTACTGCTAAGGACAACTCTACATTGCTGGGATCCGTTGTGTAAAATACCTGGATTGCTTGTGATGCCAAAATGAATGGATCATTTTTGTATCCCAATCGTCTGAAATCCACAACTGTGATGCCATCACTGTCGATCCTTACATAATTATTGTCGGCCCATTTGCACTTAAAGAGTGCGACATGTAAACAACAGTAATCGAGTTCCCAAATATCTTCAATGAAATCGAAGTAGTTCATAGTTCCATAAACTGGATTCTTGTCCTTGGCAGATGAAATATGCATGGCTTTAGCACGGATACTAACACCACTATTTTGAATAGGATGCTTCTCATCTCTTTCGCGAGTGTAAAATGTATAACCATTCACGAAGTATGACGTATACCGTGTAACAATCGTCGACGGCCCTCTAGCGAGGTTCATTAACTCTTGCGAATAGCCGTCCTTGCCATCGGCATGACTTCGTAGCCACTGACGGAATGTCCGATTGTGATCATCTTGTAGCAACTTTCCATTTCGTCCTCTTCTTGGATTTCTATCTCTTAATTCCTGTAGGTGAACCTCAATAAAAGGCTCAACTTTCGCCCGATTATGTAAAGTATAGAGACAAGCTTTCTCCTATTCACATCGATTTACCTGCGATGGAACGCCGACGGATAGTCTTTTCCAGTCAATGTTTGTAGTCTTTGGCAACCCAATCGCTTCCGCGGTGGACAAGTACTCGGAGCAAAATTCGACCGATTCCTCCACAATGTAGCTTTCTACTATACATCCTTCTGCCCTATTTCGGTTCTTGACATAACCTTTCAAAACCTTCATGTATCTTTCAAAAGGATACATCTATCTCAAGTATACCGGTCCATATAGCTTCACTTCCCGGATTAAGTGCACCGTTAGATGAATCATTATGTCAAAAAATGAGGGTGGAAAGTACTTATCAAGCAAGCACAAAGTCTTAACCAACTCTAATTGTAGCGAATCTAGTGTCAATGGATCAATTACCTTAGAGCATATCGAGTTGAAAAATGAGCATAACTTGGTAATTGCGAATCTCACATCCTTCGTTAAAACTTCTCGCAAGGCCAGCGGTAATAACTGTTGCATCAAGATATGACAATCATGTGATTTCATTCCAATCAGCCTCAGATCCTTCATAGACACCAACGTTTTGAAGTTGGAAGAATACCCGGTGGGCACTTTTACAGAAGCGAGCTACTCACAAAGCTTTCTTTTCTCTTGTCTTGATAGTGTGTGTTTCGCCGGAGGTAAGTAAGTTGCATTCCCTTTCTTCGTAGGGACCAAGTTAAGTCTAATTTTCAATTCCTTAAGATCCAACCGTGCCTTTTCACCATCCTTGCTCTTATTAGGAATGTCTAGCAACGTGCCCACTATTGATTCACAAACGTTTTTCTCAATATGCATCACATCCAAGCAATGACGAACAAAAAGTGTCCTCCAATATGGAAGTTCGTAGAAAATTGACCGTTTTTTCCAAGGTCCATCTACCACAGGATCATTGTTACGCCGTTTTCTTTTCCCGAGCACTACTTTCAAATCCTTAACCATTTCATAAACATCTTCGCCCGTCAAAACCCGGGGAGGTATTCTTTCTTCCGTATTACCATCGAAAGCCTTTTTCTGTTTGCGGTATCGATGATTTTGTGGTAAGAATCTCCTATGACCAAGGTAAATGGTTTTCTTACCATTCTTCAATCGGATGGAGGATGTTTTTTTCATACAAACGGGACAACCGATAGAACTCTTGACTGAATAACCAGATAGATTTCCATAAGCAGGAAAGTCATTAATTGTCCACATCAACATTGCACGGAGTGTGAATGTCTCTTGACGGTAAGCATCTCTAACTTCGATCCTCTTTTCTCATAAGCTCTTCAGATCATCGATTAGATGTGCTAAGTACACATGAATGTCATTTCATGGTTGTTGAGGACCAGATATCAATAAAGTCATCATCAAGAACTTCCGCTTCATGCTCAACTTCGGAGGGAGATTGTAGTTGACTAGTATGACGGGCCAAGTACTATGCCTACTACTCATATTACCATGTGGGTTCATTCCGTCTGCCGACAAACCAAGACGTAGATTCCGTGATTCCGCACTAAATTCAGGATGATCAGCATCAAAGGTCTTCCATTGTGGTGCATCGGCGGGATATCTAAGCATGCCATCTTCAACACATTTATCATGGTGCCAAGTCAAATTCTTGGCATGATCGGCATTATGGAATAAACGCCGCAGGTGCGGTGCCGGATGAATGTATTATAACACCTTTGCCGGCACACCTTTACTACCATTTGTTGGCTTCTTGCCTTTCTTCCATCTTGACTCCTTACAAACCGGACATGCATCCAAATTCTCATACGCATTTCGGTAAAGGGCGCAATCATTTGGACATGCATGAATTTTTTCATATTCCATTCCCAAAGTGCTCAACGTCTTCTTAGCTTCGTACATACTAGCGGGTATTTTATTATCAACTGGTAGAACCTCTCTTAGAAATTCTAAAAGAGCCGTGAAACTAGAATTTGTCCACCCTCCCGATGCCTTCATGTTCCATAATTTGACCAATGCGGACAATTTCGTATATTTACTACACCCGTCATACAAGGGCATCTCAACATCATTCATCATTGCTTCAAATAACTCCGGACGATGCACAAACTGTTCTTCCAAATCATTCACCATATCAAACAAATTATCTCTTACATCTTCCTCAACAATAGGTTCTTTCGCTTTGTTCTTCGATGATGGATTAAAACACATTTCACCGTGTAAATACCATATTTGGTACGAACAAATAATCCCACGGGCAAGCAAATGTTTTCTAACTTCATCAACTGAATGAGATCTATGATTTCCACAATCCACACAAGGACATCGCATCTTATCATTCTTCATGTGAGTTTTGGCAAATGACAAAAATTCTTCAACACCATCTCGGTATATTCTAGTCAATCTCTTAGCCCACATCCATTTTCGATCCATTTCCAAGAACCCGACCTAAATGGATATTAATTAATTAATATATCATACAATTCATTCAATACTCATGTTTTGCATTTAAAAATACAACATATTAAGCTATTGCAAAATTTCAACAAATCATACTCAAAGAAGAAAAAAAAAACGAGAATATACCATTTTAGACATCTACAATAATTCGTTAATAAAATTCAAATAACTACAAATAAGAGTAAGTAATAATCACTATACTTACAAATAATTACTATACGCGAGTGTTGGTTTCGCAGTGGAGGAGATGTGGTTTCGCAGGTCTCTGTGATGTTTTTCACGGCTGTGCAACAGTTCTGTAAGATAAAATGAGGGCTGCTGCTAGGGATACAAAAACTAAGAATACACGACGGGTATTCAAAAAACAGTCGTGTAAACAGAGGTTTACACGACGGTTCATCCGAGCCGTCGTGTAAACCACGCGGTTTACACGACCGCTCGATGGAGCCGTCGTGTAAACCATGGTTTACACGACGGTTCCACCAAGCTGTCGTGTAAACCGCGTGGATTACACGACGGTTTCTTGGAGCCGTCGTGTAAACCAGGCGGTTTACACGACCGCTCGGTGGAGCCGTTGTGTAAACCACGGTTTACACGACGGCTCGGTGGAGCCGTCGTGTACACCACGGTTTACACGACGGTTCCACCAAGCCGTCGTGTAAACCGCGTGGATTACACGACGGTTTCTTGGAGCCGTCATGTAAACCACGCGGTTTACACGACGGCTCGGTGGAGCCGTCGTGTACACCACGGTTTACACGACGG
Organism: Ficus hirta; assembly: GCA_038430175.1. Taxonomy (NCBI): domain Eukaryota; kingdom Viridiplantae; phylum Streptophyta; class Magnoliopsida; order Rosales; family Moraceae; genus Ficus; species Ficus hirta. Next base: position 5,933,933 of record CM076597.1, read on the forward strand.
TTCCACCAAGCCGTCGTGTAAACCACGTGGTTTACACGACGGCTCCAAGAAACCGTCGTGTAAACCACGGTTTAAACGACGGTTTCTTAGAGCCGTCGTGTAAACTGTAGTTTTTAGCACTTTACACGACGGATCTGAGGAACCGTCGTGTAATCGCCGTCGTTTAATCCCTATTTTCTAGTAGTGGTAAAGGTTATTCCCGTAGAGAATTGGATCTAATTATTATGTTTCCGGCTCTAAATATAAAAATTGTAAATAATTAAGACTCTAAACACACTAATTGACAGTAATTAAAAAGGAGAGTTTTGAATGATTAAACTAATAAATAAAATAAGAGAACTTTAAATAATGCTCACTCACAAATAGAATAAAGATGAAAACAATGATAGAAAGACTAGTCAAGGAATCATTCTCTACAACTAGATAATGACTATTGATTAATAACGCTCTTATCTCTAATTTTCTCTAATTTTCTATTGAAACTATCAATTGTAGATAACAATAAATTCTGTTATCCCAATCTTTTCTTAGTTTGTCATAAAATAAAATAAGTTCTTTATTTAATCTCTATCTATTGAATAACATGATTAAAACAAGCTCTCTAGATTTAATTCAATAGCAGTATTATGATTAAAACAAAAAGATAGGTTGATCTAGTAAACAAATACACAAAGTCGATTCATTCATCTTAGGTTATGTTCTATATGCAATCAAACAAAAGCCTTTCGCAATTATTAACACAATTTACTACTAATGATTAGAAAATCAAGACACTTATCAAGGCTCTTAATCTAGTAATAGATAATTATCAAGTCTTATTTAGTTGGCCACTGCAAATAAAACGAGATGAAATCCATAGACAATAATATCAGAAGAACATAAACAATTACAATTAAAAAACTGGGAAATAATTTCTAAATTATTCAATCACGAATCATGTCTAGGGCTTTAAATTAACCTTTAACTAAAAAGAAAGCTAACTAACATAATTGTAAAATCAAACAAAATAAAGCTAACAACATGGAAAAGAAGATAATAATAGAAGAAAGAACGGTTATAGTCTTGAAATTTTCTATGCAGACAATCTTCTTGAGCCACCAACGAACTGTTCTCTTTTTCTTCTTTTTCTTCGTTTTCTTCTCCTCCTAAACGGCTGCTAAAAGCATGATCCAAGACACCCAAATCAACCCTAAAAGGACCTATTTATAGGCTTCAAAAGCAGAGAAAAAAAGGGACAGGTTTGGATAGCATTTGAATTTCAAATTTGGAAATTTTTGTTTCGGAGCGCTGCAACCCTCATTTTCTAGCTCCACGGCACTCCTTAGGTCGGTAGGGCTCTCCCTGAGCCGACACTGTGGTGCCCCTTGGTGGTGTTGCAGCGCCCAAGCCTCGGCCGAATTGACTGGGGTTGCAGTAGACGAGCGCTACGGCATCCAATGGCTGGCGCTGTAGCACCCAGCCGTCAACCCAAAGGGTTGTTGCGTGTTTTAGGTGGTCGCTGTGGCGCCCAATGAATGGTGTTGTGGCACCCACCCCTCGTGGTGCCAACTCTTGGAGGATGAGGTGTCCAATGCTTGTCCAACTATAAGCTTTTTAACTTCAAATCATTCCTTAGCCACCTAAACGCCCACAAAAAACAAAACACTAATTACTTAACAATCTCCAGAAACCAACAAAAAAAGAAAAAAAAGAAAAAAAAGAAGAGAGTTGATAGAAAATAATGGAGAATTAAGCACTCATCAGCTAACCCCAATGGGCATTTGTTAACTTACTTATTGAAATTTTTTTTTTTCCCTAATTGTTGCAGTATCTATGCTCTCACTTATTACAAAAAAACGAAAATACTTTCAAATTTAAAACCGAAGACTTCCTACTCAAAAATCGCCCTGTTGAGCTAACCCTAGGGCCTATTTGTCAACTTGCTTGATTATTGGGTGAGAAATCAACTTCTTAAACACTCTGTTTGAAATGTGCAATCTTCAATAATGTTCTGTTTACAAATCGCTTCTATATATTGCCTGGTAAATAAAATATTTGCAAAATAAAGTAATCAATGAAATTTAAATATCTCACATATGGCTGTTAAATTAGTATTATGTGGGTGTGACTCGCGAGTGAATTGATGATATATCTTCTATAGGATATTGCATTGAATAAATTATTGAATAACTTGTCAGTAACTGATGTTGACCAATTGCTAATTGGAAAATTGTAATTGCCTTCAATTCATGTCTAGCTCTTGATATTCCCCCCCACGCCTTACACATGTCAACAAGTCTAACTCTTTGATTATAACTTTTAAACACTCCCATTTGATCAATCTCAGATTCTCAAACTAGCACTTCTATTTCCTTGCAGAGTTTTAACTCAATTCACATGGTCAAATTTTAATAGGTTAAAACATTTTGTTTTTTCCAAATCGTTTTTTGTTTATAATTGAGAAAAAAAAAAAAATTGGAGTAGAATTTAAAAGCAGTATTTCCATCTTAAATAGTTATCATCTCCTATTTTATCTTGGAAGGATAATTGGTTGACAAAGACCCCATCAGATTAAAACACGTGTACTGATCTAATTTTGATTAAACAAAGGATCAGTCAACAATTTTTTTGGTCAACCATTTATAAAAATGATTTTTTTAAAAAAAATTTAAACTAGTTAGCAATGCGCCCAAAATATTGGAAATTTAGAGAGAGAGATATTTCGATATTAAGCTGGTTTCTGAAAATTGGGACAACTCATCAACTAAACATTGCAACGTGTAATCCTTTCATCATCTCCCTCCCATTTGACTTTGGAAATCTCTTTGTTTTTAGATTTTGTGCCAAATAATAAATTCCTTGGAAATGCTTGCTTCAACTTGTTAATGTAGTTGCCAGTTGTACAAGTGATCTTCATATGATATTTTTAATGTCATTAAGATTCAAAATAGGCAATTAATTGTTGTAAGTGACTGATATAAAGTCAAATATTATCTTAAATTTTCCTGGTAGGATGATCACAACAAATATTTTGGACGAATTTTCATCACGTATATGATAACAAACTAGTATTCCGAAGTGCGACGTTTTCAACATGTAACAATTGGTATCAGAGCAAAAACAACACGTATCAAATTCAGGTCTGGAGGACCCCACGTTTCGTGGTGCTTTGATTGTAACACCGATTGATATAAGCAACTAGACATTTTTTCCAACTGACATCCAACATATAGGTATAGTGTGAAAATGTAATAAATGGTTCATTTTCATGAGAAAATTTTACATATGAAGCAAACATGAGATTTTATATTTCCTGGCTCCTCATTTCCTTGAAAAGGATTAGACTTGTATAGTGACAGAGCTAGGATTTATTGATAGGAGGGTCACAAATTTTTTTAATCAAAATTATACTATCTATATATATGTAACAGTTTTTATTTATTAAATTCATGATATATTGACATGTAAAAATATCAGTATTATATATAAATAGGATAATATATCACTGTCAGTTATATGCAATTAAAAATAAAAATAATAAAAGAAAGAACCTGAAATTAAAGTGTTGATCTTAATATCCTTATAATAACATAGCCATTTACATTTCACATCTTGAAACTCCAAGTCTAATATATCACATGTAAAAAAAAAAAAATTCATACACTTGTAAATAACATTATTCTCTCAATTAAATAGCAGCTATGTTAAATTCATATATCTCAAAATATAATTTTCTTGTCTTAAAATATAAGTTGTGCTCGACAATCTTTTATAGAGACAAATTCATTTATAATTGATTCACTGCTAAATTTTGTAGCAATTTCCTTCTCAATATAGGCAATCAAGCAGTCATTCAAAAATTTATCTTTCTTATACGACACTAATACCATTACAGCACATGAGCCCAAAATTCTTAACGGAAAAAAAAAAAAAAAAAAGGCATGTCTAAGTTTATTACAAAATAAATTGAAAAAAAAAATTGTATTTAAATTTAGAATATTAAGTAGTGTTATTTCTAATTTTCTCAGTTAAAATCCACAATAAAAACTAAAAATACTATTTTCTAGCGAGATATTTCTAATTTTCTAATCGGAATTAGCATATCATCACCAATACATAAGAACAAGCCAAAAAAAAAAAAAAATTCAGAAAAAACAGTAGTACCATGACCAACCAATTCCACATTAAGAAAAATAGAAAAAAAAAAAACACAATCAAATAAAAAAGAAAAAAAAAAAAAAAGAAAAGAATCAAAACAAGAAGTGAGAAAAAGAAATACAAACCTAAAGCGGAAACAAGAAATTGAAGAAGAATGAATTGACAGACCAAGATAAAGTTGTATCAAGTTGAGAAGAAATTCAGTATAGTAAATCAAAGAAAAATAAAAATTACACCTTAAACAACAAAACAAATTTTCAAATTTATTTGGGAATAGTAGAATGAGATAGTGAAAAGTTGGCTTTCTTTAGAAGCCTTTTCTTTCTTTATGTGTAGACAAAATATTACTAATGGGTCAGTCTTTTAAAATGTTAGGCTATTAAAATTGTACTTCATATTTAAATTTTAGATCAAGCCACTAGGCCCACTAATATATATAGATTTAATAAAACTATTTTATTTTTTAAAATCTAAATTATTTGCCTAATAAAATATAGAGGCCTATTAATTTATAGAGGGTCAAGACTAGTTTATACACATACTAATTTTTTTAAATTAAAAACCCCCACTATATAAAATTTCACAAAAAGTTAAATCCTAGATTTTCGAATTGAGAGAGATCAAGAATTCTCACTATTTCTTAGATTCATGGACCCAATTGAATTCAGTGGTATCTTTCATTCACATTTTTTTCCATCAAGAATGTTTTATAAAACTCTTGGACTCCCGAATTTGGAGTATCATACTTTCACGCAATTCACATTTACAGGGTTGAACAAACAGTCAATATTTCACGATCAAGGGTGTAGTACTATTTGTAGTAGCGGTCCTTTCCAACCACACATTGTCTAACCAAATCCAATTTTCTCTAGATTTTGATTTGATTTTTTATTTTTTGTTGATTTGAAAAATGGCCAACGGAGCTATAGTTTCAGTTGCAGTCAGTGTACTACTCTTCAATATGGATAACAATCTTCAGACTTTTGGACCAAGTTATTCTCAACTTTGCTTTGAAATTTCGTGTTATAATGAGTTTTCAGTCGTTGCTTGCTGTATTTTAAATTTCGAAATTTCTTTGATTGAGTACCCCAAAAGAGAAAAAATAAAAAAAATAAATTATTGTATAATTAAGAATTGTCAGATTTTTATCATGTTATGTTACATTTAATAATTTGATAGTTCTAATGCATGATAGGATGGTTTAGAGTTGTATAATGTCCGCAAGAGTGTGTGTGTGTCTATATATATATATATATATATAAATTAAAAAAAGAAAGCAAGAACTTATTCTGCTTTAAACTGCCATCTGAACTCAACTAAGTGGTGGTCAAACAGAGCAAACAAAAGAAGCAGATAAATAAGTATTTGTCAATATTCTCAGCACATTAACACAACTTACAACTTGTCCAAACCTTGTGAAACATTTATATAATAAGGATTGTGTGTTACTCATCCAAAAAAGTCAAACTTTATCGCCTTAATTTGTCAATTCCATATCTTGAAAAAAAGAATAATAATTAAAAATTAATTAAAAAAGTAAGAATTAGAGGAGCATAAATTTCGTTTATATATCTTAGCTGGAGTGCCGTGAACATCATGTATTTCTTCTCCTTTTTTCAACACCTTTTTTTGTGTAATTCTGACGATGGAATTAACAAGTCATGGGTTTTTTTTTTCTTAAAAAAAAAAAAAAAAAAAAGAACTTGGGATTCATTTTCATGCAATGCCAGCTAAAGAGAGTCATGAGAATGAATATGTGGAAATGAATCATATGGAATAGAAGAGTAACTTTTTTATTCATCAAATTTTCATGTCTGCCTTGCGGCTGTTTTACATTTACGAGTTTATATCTATCATATAAATAATATGTGGTAAAAAAAGAAAAGAAAAAAAAAACCTACCAAAATACATTTAATGTCCCATCCCTTGAACCTTTTTTTTTTTTTTTTTTTTTGTTTTCCTTCTCTAATCTCTTGGAAAGGAAAACAAAAATGAAGACCCTTCTGTACACTTGGCTCGGCTATGCTCAGCATGGTTTGGCTTCATTATCCTCTCTCCAATAATCAAAACAGAAAAGAATAATAATAATAATAATAATAATAATAAGCTTGCAATTGGGGCCTACTCTTGCATGAGTATGATAATCGTTTAGGCCACCGAAAAAGGGTACAAGGTGGAGATCCTTTCTCTCCTTTCCTTTGTCACTGTTTTGGCAAATATCTTTGTAGAAAATGGTTTTTTTTTTTTTTCTTTTTGTTTTTTGTTTTTGTTTTGATGTGTGTTTGTCTGTTTCCTCTTGTTGTTGTTGTTGTGTAGCAAATGATGTCGTTGTAAGAAAGGTAGAAGGAAACCAAATCCGTTAAATAGAAATAGAAAGAAAGTTTTTGGTCAACTTGGGAGTGATTCTCTCTTGCTTTGCTTCTTGTTGGGCAATATCAATATATGGCATAAGTTGTTGAGTTGAGTTGAGTTGAGTTGTTCCTTTTAACAGGTGTTGGTGTTGGGGTGTAATCTGATGGGCAAGCCGTCTTGGGGAAGAGCAAAAGGACCATACTGAATCCCATTCTGTGCACCCTCTACACTCCATCTGCACCACAAAAATAAAAACAAACAAAAACAAAACCATAACCATTAGCCGCCACCAACGTCACTACTTTCATTTCTAGGCTCTTTACTATTTTTAGAAACCTCATAATTCAGTATTTCCACATTTGGTGCAGCAATAGTAATTAATACATTAAAACATGTCTAAGTATTACTGTCACGTAACAAAATACATAGATTTTGGGTTTTTTTTTTTTTTTTTTTACGAATATGTTGATGTATTATTAATGTAATGGTTGTAGTATCCTAAGAGTAGATATTTACCAAAAAAAAAAAAAGTTATTTTCTTTAACCAACCTGTACTTTGTGGTTAGATGGTGAAGAAGGACCAGCATCTCCAGCTTGGCTAATTCATTCCCAGGACATGAGTGGGTCCCATTTCCAAATGGCATGTATGTGTATGGTTTCGGAGCAACCTTCATTCATATTGACATTCACAACTAAATTATTCATTCCAAATCAGGTTATTTTTATACACATATATTGAAAAGGTCAAAAAAACCAAAAAAGAAAAAAAAAATTTTATTCGTTTAGTTTTTACCTTAAATCTCGAGGGATCAAATTTCTCAGGCTCTGGAAAGAAATCTGCACTGTGATGGATGTTCCTGAAAAGTGGCAATACTTTCCACCCTTTTGGTATAAGATATCCTGTTCATTATTATTATTATTATTATTTATGCGGAAAAAACAAAGTCAAAATTATTGTCTTTTAACTAAACCATTTTGAAAAAAAAAAAAAAGAGAGTTATTAATTTAGTGAGATAGGGTAAAATATGAGAACTGACCTTCATATTCAACATCTTCGACAGCTTCTCTAAAGGTAAAAGATAGAACTGAAGCCACTCTAAGCGTCTCTTGAATAACCTTCGAGGTCATCGGCATCTTTTTCGTATCTGCCCAATTCAGAACCTTTTCTTCACCACTCTCTTCTTTTCCCTTCAATATGGATCTTTGCTCTTCCTGTCAAAAAAAGAAAAAAAAAAAAAAAAAAAAAGGGCAAATTAGGACCCACCGAATTTCCACCAAAAAAAAAAAAAAAAGAGGGGTGTTCATGGATCGGATTGAAGAGAGAGAGATTCTTACGGTGACGGCTTCAAGAACGCCAGGGTTCTCTCCGAGGTACTTGACAATCCATGTCAAGACGCTGGCGGTGGTGTCGCGAGCGGCAAAGATCACACCGATGACGTTGTCGGCGATTTGGTCGTCGGTTAGGCCTTCTTTGTCGCCCATGAAGGAGGCAAGGAGGTCGCTGTGGCTTTCTTCCTTCTTGGCCTGCCTCCTAGTGGAGATGATTTTGGCCAAGATCCGAGACAACTCCTTCCTGGCCTTCATGGATTTGTGGAAGAGTGTCCCCGGCAAGTTTACCGGCATTGAATTGTATCCCTTTTCTAGTATGAAGTAGCACCTCTTCAGATCCTCCCTGTAGAGAACTTCGTCTTTTCCAAATATCGAAAGCAGTGCCACGTTGAACGCAAACTGCAACAACAACGTGGACCTTTTTTTTTTTATTTACAGATCAAACCGAACGTAGTTCTCTTCTCTTCTGTTTAAAACAATATTATAAGGAAAAACTGAGAACTAAAAAACAGGGGAACTCTGCTTTTTTTTTTTTTTTTTGGTTCCTCTGTTTTTTTGTTATAAGCTCACCGTCTTCATTTCTTGGAAGGTGTTAACCAAGCGGCCTTCCCATGATTGGAGGGAGTCCTGGGCGATGGTCTCGATGTCGGGGACGATGTTCTTGATGGCCTCCGGAGTGAAGGCGCGGAGGACAAGCTTCCTCAACTTGGTGTGGTAATCTCCTTGGTGAAAGAAGATGGCTTGTTTGCCCAACATCCTCTCTTTGCTGGCTGGGAATGTGGGCTTGAAGAGATGGGCTCTCGTCACCAGCACGAATTTGGCCGCCTCCGGGCTCGATATCATGACACAAGGGCATCCGAGGATGTGGGTCTTGAAGATAGAGCCATACCTAATAATTCAACAAGAGTTAAAAAGAGCTAGTACTACTAATTAAAACACAAGCAAGTGATTAAATTTTAAAATATATATATATGTGTATTTGGTAAGCAAAATGGTGTGTGCTAGACTAGTTGTCTTGTGCAAAACGAAGTTACCTCCTCTGTTTTGATGCAAAGAAGACATTTGGGTTTTGGGAGTATAGTTGGAAGGTCTCTCCTATGTAAGGCCAACCCAAGGAACCCGGCGGCAAAGGCAAATTTGCCCGATTCGAAGGCAAGGATTTGAGGACGGAACGGATGAGAAACAAGAGACAGAAGAAGGAGAAAACACTAAAGAGGCAGAGGAAAAAGGAGAATTCCATTTTTTTTTTTTTTTTTTATTTTTTTATAATTTTGAGTTGAATCAAAACTTGATAAAGTGGTGGAAAGGAAGTGAAGAGAGCAAGTGAAGAAGTGATGTTATTTATAGGCAGAAGAAAGAAAAGGAAGGAAGGAAGGAAGGAAGGGAGGGAGGAAGGAAGGAGAGGAGAGGAAAAGAGAGTGCTTTCAATTACAGCTCAAATCCCACAGGGGGAATCTATAATACAGCTCATTTGTTGGGTCCTTGTTTTTTTGTTCCTTTCCTTGCTGCTGCTACTACTACTACTACTACGAACTCTTTACTCGGTTAGAGAGAGCAAGTGTCATGCCCACTCTCTTAAACAGCGTGTGGGGGATAGAGTTTGAGCCTAGCCTCATGGGTTGACCGTGTGAGTTTCTTTTTTCTTTTCTTTTCTTTTCTTTTTTTATTTTTAGAGACTTTTCTTTATTTATTTATTTTTTATTATTATTATTATTATTATTTTGTATACGTATATGATCAATTATTACATAAAATATGAGTATGAATTTGTAATGAATTAGGAGTAGCGCATGACTCAGAGAGAGAGAGAGCGAGAGAGAGAGTATATATAATTTAATAATGAGGAATGGCCATGTGGTGATAGAAGTAAAAGGTGTCCCTTAAGCTCTACAAAAGGGGAACTTTGGCTCTGTCCCTACATTATTCTCTCTCTTTCTCTCCCAAACTTTTTACTATTTTTATTTATACCTTTTCCAAACAACTATGATATACTATTGCTATTTATACACCTTCCATCCGTACATTATACTACCATCTACCTTACTCCTCCCAAATCTTATTTTTGCTTACAAAGGGGGAAGCACATGTGTATTCTCTCTCTCCCTCTCTTTCTTTCTTATCTTTTTTTAGGAGAAGAAAGAAAGCTAATTGGAAATTACAATATATGATTTTTCTTCTCAAGATTTGCTCGCGGGAAGATAGTCCCTAGTCCCGGTCTTTGGTCTGACCGATGGGTTATGTGGCCTTTTGGATTTTTAGTGGTGGAAAAAAAAAAAAAAAAAAAACTAGAAATATTTTTGAAGTAGAATTGGATCATGTATATTTTATTTAAAGATTATGAAGAAAAATGAGAGTGAGACAACATCATGTTAAAATTGTTTGTTCCGTTCACTAGAACTACCTCTTTTTTCCTTTTTCTTTTTTTTTCTTTTTTCTTTTTTTTTTTTTTTTGAGGGGGGTTGTATGTATTGATTTTTTTTTTTCAGAAGTAAAAATCTAGGGTTAATATTAATTAATAAATCACTTGCATTTTACGGAAGTATAAACGGATCAATATAGATGGAAATCGAAATAAAATGTGAAAAATTATCTTAATGCCCCGAATTTTAAAATGAAACTTTTAGAAACTCTAACTACTTAATAATGCACAAAGTACATGAAATTACCAATCAAAATACTAGTATATGACCAAGTAAATAAAACAAAAGTCATAGTAAGAAGTGATTATATTCAAAAAATAAGAAATCAAGTAAAATACTTAAAAAATAATAATTTTATTGAAACTATAAAAGACCCAATATAAAAATATGTGTGTTGGGTTTTTGAAACAGTTTTTATTTAGTTTGATAGTAAGTTTGCTTTAAATAAAATAAAATAAATTAACACAGGTACCTTAGCGCGTATTCAGCGTAATGCGAAATTCATGTGTAAAAGTTGAATTAGTATTTTGGGTAGGCAAATCACTCTTAAATACACTAATAAATTTGTCAAATGTTAAATTTAGTGACAAATTTGTAAGAAAGTATGACAAATGAAAATTTTGATAATTAATTAATATTGGTTAGTGCCTTTACTTTCTCAGTTAATCATTACAATATTGTTATTTCTAGTTATTTATATACTAAAAGTTTACTTTTATAAATCACAAAGCTTAATGATAATGAGGACAAACAGGTAAATATAGCATTATAGATAGTATTATGCATTAAAGTACAACATCTCATTTTGTTACTTCAAAAAATATTTTTAAAAAAACATCTCAGATTTGTTAGTTTCACAATTTTTTAATAAATTCATTGACATAGGCATTTGTATTGGAAATTGTCTTACATATATCTCTTTAATAAGTGGGAATCATACGCTCCTTATCACTAAAAAAGAGGATCATGTAAATGTGAGATAGAAGCTATTAAATGAATGAGTTAAACACCCTCCCTATGGACTAATCTGATGATTAAAAAAAAACAAAAACAAAAACTTGAAATAAAGTGAATTTGAACTCTATATCTTATAGTTAAGTTAGATGTATAATTTTTCATTAAATTGTTTCTGCATCCTCGTGAAACAAATGAGTGACAAACAACCTAATAGATTCATTCATTCAAAACATGATTGCAGGTCTTTCAAGTTCCTAGTCCTAAATTCGTTCCTTCATTCAAAATATGAATGCAAGTTTTTCAAAGTCCTACCAGTCCTCGTGGACCCGTCACAAATAATTTCAATTTTGGAGTCTAATTTTTCCTGCCCTATTGCTCATCTGAAATCACATAGAAACCATAATTCTTGCAAACTAATAATATTATGGGACATGCTTGGTAGAACTTCTTAGAAGATGTCTTTGGCTTCTTGAGTCTTAAAGCTATTTTAAAAGTGTTTGGATGATCTGAAATACACAAATTTTGGTTTCTAAAAAAAAAAAAAAAAAAATCTCTTTTAAGTAGACTTTGAAACATATACTAGAGTTTTAATAAGGTATCATAGAATACCTTCTAATATTTTTATTGCTTATTAGAAAATTCAAAAAATTTGTATCACCAATCTTCTTTAAATGACTCTTTATAATATGGTTCCAAACATTTGATAAAAGTCACAGCTTTTACTATTTTTTCCCCTCTACTAACGAAGAGCAAATGTAAAAGTAAAAACTCTCCCGAACGAACTTAATTCATCTCCTTCTTACTTAATTTCAAACCAAATTTCCCCTCTAATATCACAGCAATAGTTTTGTTTAATTCTACTTTACAAGTTCATTAAAATCTGTATTAGAGGCTTTATTTATTTATTTATTTATTTATTTATTAAATATTAGAGGCTTTATTTTGGCTCTCTACTCTGAGATCTAAATTGGTTAACTTGTCACTAATATTGGCTAATTAATTTATGTTTGCATCATTTTGAAACTCTCCATTTCTTTGTCATAAAACTCACGTTAATTATTTTTCCATAAGCCTAAAGCTCACGTTTCGATAATTACATGCATAACTTTAAGGCAATTTTACATCTAATTCTATTATAATATATAGAGTTTAAATCCTTCTACCTCCAAACTAAAAGAAAGAAAAGGACAAAAAGAAAAAAAAAAAAGAAAAGCCCTCGTGTTTTCTCTTTGACGCATTAATTTATGGCATCTCAATTCATCACCAATAACTTATATGTACGTTATATGTACTACTCAGACATATGGACCTACTAATTCATGAGCGACCTATATAGGCAATACCCCAATAATACAAAGGATGAAATATTTGACCTTTCTTTTTTTGGTGAAAAAATATATTTGTATATTTGACCTTTCTTTTGTTAATCGTCCCCAATATTGAATTACAACCTATATTTGACTGTTTCTCAATCACTTACAGATGACAAACAAAGTCAAACATTAAAAAGAAAGTTGATATCTAGATAACAGTATACTAAAATACATAAATTATCTACATAAATTGATCATAGAGAAGAAGGACAAAAAAAGAAAAAGAGTGAAGGCTATTATTAAATTAGATAAAATTAGAATATGACGTATTTTTGTAATTTGAGAAAAACAAGGTTTTGTTACTTGAGCATGACAAAAGGGCTCATCATGAGTTGGTTCGTATCAGCATATGCAGGCAGTGCAAATTGGAAGGATCTACAGTTTCCATGAATGCTATACAAGTCTCCATTCACAGTACCTCTATATTTATATATAGTATGTGTAAATATACATAATTATCCCCATACACACAAAAAGTTAAAAAATAAATAAATAATAAAACTATAACATAGTAGGTAGAATCTTAAATGTACGTGTTATATATCCAAGGAAAAAGAACGCAAGTAATTGATTGACATGGTTTTGTCAAAATAGAGCAGCTTTGTGCGTTCATGAATCAAAGGTCAGCCTATTTAATAAGAATAATATATATATATATATATATATATATAAAGTCTTAAATTCAGTACTTGATGGTACTAACAACGTGAACTTCAGTTTCTGTAAACGTGAATTTCAATTTCTGTTAATGTGAACTTCAGTTACTAATAATGTGAATTTATATAGAAGAAAATGTCTCTAAAATGAATGTGAATTCCGCTTATTTTACATTTCCTTCCACATGAATTTACATTTCTAGTAACTAAAATTCACATTACCGGATATCATCAGGTACTAGATTTAAAATCATTCATATATATATTATTGAAGAAAGAAATCATCAATCTGTAATCCAATCCATAACATTCGAATTGAGAAAATCTCAATCTATAACCAATCCATTAGTTTCTCAATTCAATTTAATCCAATGATTTGGACTGGATTAAGCAAATTGAATGGATTCGATCAACACACCTGTTTTGGCTCCTAAAAGTTGAGTTGGAGGCTGGTAGTACTTTGCATTAAATCAATTACCAGAGCTGTGCCGTTATAAACAAAAAAGAAAAAAAAAATCCTAAAACAAAAGGAAAAACATCTTATTGCGTGTTTAAATGTAATAAACATTACACATGTTTCAATTTGAAAGTTAAATAGCTAGCGTATACGGACAACAATGTTCTTGAACTTAATTTGTTGTAATATTAGATTCAGGTCTTTTGTTTTTACATCTATTTAAGTTGGTGAAAAAAATTTGGGACTCAATATATTTAAAAAAATCTTGGTTATAAGATATACTTTTAAATCTTCAAATCATAATATCATATCATATGCTAAAAAAGTAAAATGATCTTATAGATAATTGATTTTTAAAAATTGACTATTCAACTCTCTCTCAAAACACAGGTATAAAAATTGAAAATAAAGAAAAAGAACTTTACACTTATGTATGTGTGGATATATCGGTATTACGTAGCTGATTACAATAAATTTTGAAGGAATAGTGGGAATAATTTCAAACCTCAGTAATAAATAATTTATTAGTTTTTTTGGTAGAATCATAATCTTTTTTTAAAAAAGAAAATCATAATTTAAATTAAAACTGGATACAAATATCAATATCAAAGATAAAACAACCATATAGTACAAAAGACACAACTCTCAACTAAGATTGAGTGCATCAGTAAAATCTGATAAAGCTCAGTGAGGAGGACAAAAGCCGAGACCCAGTGAAGGGAAAATTCATTGAATTCCTCGACAATCTTATAATCGAGCATGTACAAAACTATTTTTTAAAAAAATATACAATCAATGGAATATTTTGATTGATCGAGAGACAGTCATTCGCAGTACAGAGACTGCAACAAACTCTATCTAGTCATAGTACTAATGGAGCTAATAGACACATATCACTAGAAAACAACTCAAACGGAACACACACACAAAAATAAACCAGAGGTGGAGAACTACCTCATTTATTAGAAAATTAAAACTAAAACTCAAAAACAAAAACAAAGCATGAATATAAAATAACATCAATCATGAAATTCTCGCTTCACATGGAACAACCACTCTGTCGCGCGCCAGACTCAAAGGTAGGACAATAATAAACTAAAAACCGAAGTAGCTAAAAGAAGAGCTACCTTATTCAGCCCTAAGGGGACAAGATTTATTCTCTTAATTAATAATTCAAATGAGGTTATGAAACAAACAACGGAAATTATAGTATATAACATATTGTTTAGTTACTTTGAAACTTACTAATATATTTTATTTTTATGCCTTGTTAATAGTATTTTGAATTTAAAATACATGTATCTTTTCTATCTCTAGTGTCTTTTCATTCTCTTTCTCTCTCTAATAAATCTAGGTTTTTCTTCCCCCTATTTTCTCTCCTCGAACTGTCTCTATCTCTTCGCCGCTAGGATTCGTGGATCTAACCGACGACAACGAGGTCGATCAATGACTATCTATGACAATTGCGACCCAGCGAGGTCTTGGAGATTTCTCCGACAATGTCTTGGAAGGTGATTTCTCTGGAACGGTCGCAATCTCACCAAGCCTTTTCGTGCTCTAACCGAACACTCTCCATCCGATCCTTCCCCAACCAACATCTTGAATCCATTGATGCATAAATTATTAGGTTGGTCCCTAATTAACTTTTCAGTTTATGCAATTTCGATCCCTGTTTTTTTTGTTTTTTAAGCTAGAATGATGCTAAAAAATAAAAAACGTTGCTAAAATAGTCAATTCGATTAATTTTTGGACGGAATCCATTAGTATTACTATTTGACCAAATTATCAATTGATTTCATCCAAAAAAATAATGGAAATGATTAACATTTTAATAGTTTATGGGCATTCTAGCTATGAAAAAAAAAATTAAGGATCAAAATTATACAAACTTAAAAATTTAGGGACAATGAGCAATTTATAATAATATATATGAAAAAAAATTTTAATGGTTACTTTTATTTTTTAATCATAGATGATTACAAACAAAAATTATAGAAATAAGTACATTTCTTAATTATATTTGATGATAAAACATGTTATATGACTTGTTATAGCACGTTAAGAAATAGATTCACCTTAATCATTAATTAAAAAGATTCTTTTTTAAAACAAAACTCTGATTTATGGAAGATAATTTTTCCTTTCTAAAAAAATTTAATGACCTGGCTTTTTTTTTTCCTTTAAAATTTCTCTTAAAATTTTCATCAACTGCCATGGCATTACACGCTTGACATTTTCTTAACTTCTTGTCTATTTCATTTGTTTTGTTTTGTTTTGTTTTGTTTTTTGTTTTTTGTTTTTTGTTTTTTTTGTTTGTTTTACTTTTGTTTTTGTTTTTGTTTTTTTTGTTTTTGTTTTTTTTTTGTTTTACTTTTGTTTTTGTTTTTGTTTTTTTTTTGTTTTTTGTCATTTTAGTTAAATAGAAACTTCTTAATTGGTTCATTGAATACGCGTGTAGAGTGACCTTCAAAAAATAAAAATAAAAAATAAAAAATAAAAATACGCGTGTAGAGTGAATAGTTATATAAATGGATTTTATATCGTGTGTGTGTGTGTGCGCTTTTTTTTTTTTGGTATATATATATAATGTGTTTTTTTTTTCCTTCTAACATTAAATCATCTATTTATGTAAATATAAAATTAATCCTCATTTTTTATTCTAGATTTTTACTTTCCAATGCATATGAGATAGTGTTCTTATATTTATTATCTGTTTTTGCTTTTTTATTTTCATGGTTTTTTTTTTTAATTTTAATTTCTTTTCATTAGACCGTAGGATCGTGAGAATGTTAGGGTACCTAGCATTTTTCAATAATTAAAATAAAAACTCCGGAACGGAAAAGAGTAAGAATAAGATGCAAAAATAATGAAGTGAGTTTTTAATTTAGATTAAATTTAAATTAAAAAAATATGAAAATAAATCAACAGATTAAGAACAAATGCTCATTCAAAATCAAATTTAATTAACTTTTTAAGTTTAATACTAATTAATATACATTAATGTATTTGATTTACTAGACAAATTATTAGAATTATTATAAAATTAAAAAATCATATTTATCAATTAATAAATATTAAAATAACCATTAAATATGAGTTTCCTTCACGGCCTCCTAATTGTCAAAGCCTCGAAATAAAATCAATCAAAAACATGTGGACCCCACAAAATTCATGAGTTGAATGAACTGGTGCAACAACAGCAGCGCACCTGTCCGTACTCACATACCACCATCCACCAACCTCAAGCTTTGCCCGTTTCAATTATGTTCATTTATTCTCGCCTTGATTTTCAAACCCCCCAAAAAGGAATTGAAATGAAAAGAAAAGAAGAAAGATACAAGGGAATAATATAGGTCTAAGAGAAGAAAATTAGAAAAATGTTTTGCAACTCGATTTTATATTATCATTCGTTGTGAATGGGCACAGCTAATTGTTGACAAGCTTTATTTATTTTGAAAAGTTGGAAAATAACGTTTTTTAATGACGTGGTTACATCTCTCTCTCAAATACATAGAAGTGCTCACGAAAGAAGAAGATAATGTTTCAAAAATCATAAAAGCCGAAAAATAAGACCATCCAATTATAATTTGATTATTTAAATTGTACTATTAATTCTAAATTAATTGATTATATATAATATGAGTATGTAATAACTAAGAATTCACCACTTCTAAAATAATCAATATAACTAAACATATAAGGTAAAAAAAAAAAAAAAAACATTTAAGGTCCAAATAGTATTGTGGACCACTTCTAAAATAATCAATATAACTAAACATATAAGGTTAAAAAAAAAATATTTAAGATCCAAATAGTATTGTGGAGACGAATAATCAATATAACTAAACATATAAGGTTAAAAAAAAAACATTTAAGGTCCAAATAGTATTGTGGAGACGACATGAGGAATTATAGACTTATAATTTCAAGCTCTAAAAAATTTGACAGTTAATTAAACTCTTTCATTAATATGTAAATTTTTTTAATTCCAAAAATTATTATACCCTAAACTTGGAATTATATTCTTGAAATTATGAATATTGTTTATTTAAAAAAAATGAATCGTCCATTATCATAATATTTGCATATAGATCAATCATGCATAAACAATTCACAATTAGAGTTAGATTCTATTTATTTATTAAACTCTCTAATTATATATTTTTTCTTAGGTATCATTGATTCTCGAACGAACAATATAATTATGTTCTTATCAATTAGTGTTTCAAGGGAACTCTTCGTCTACTTCATAATGAAGGGATAGACCTCATCTCGTTAAATTAACATTCTTAACAATTTACTTTGTTACGTCTCTAAGATACGAGGAATGAAATTCAATATTTATAAATTTGTACCTAGTAAGTCAAAGACATAATGCCATAAATAGAAGTTTGTTAACAACTCAAAATTAAGAATGCTCATATATGATTACCATTGATTAAATTTGAATACTCTATATTCTAATAGGGATTACTAGAGATTTTAAATTAATCGTGTTCCTACCCTAGATAATCACATTATATAAAACACCTTCACTCCAATGACACCTCAACAACAATCCGGATAGAATTGTCCCATTCAAAATGGAGATAAACCATGTTAGAAATAATTAATTAAAGATCTCAACTTTAATTATTTATTAAGGACAATTTTAAATTATTGTCTTTAAATATTATCTTCTTATATATTTATAAATAATATTTAAGGTCACATAAATAATCATGAAATTTTATGATATTTATTAGATATCAAACATACATTCACCTAAAAATATAAGGCACAAAACTTATTTATCAAAATTGTAAAAAAATCGTTAATATCATATGATTTGTAGGAATCAATCCCAACAGACAGAACTAGTACTTGATCACTTGGAAGGGAAAAAGGGCATGAATGCAAGTATGAAAAAGTGGCTAACAATAGTTGAAGAAAAACTAGTTGACAAAGTCAAGTAGTAGTAGAAGAGGACATGCATGTATTTAGTTTCATAGAGTCATAGTTATATAACTAGATGGCCTATATATATATATATATATACACACACACACACATTGGCAATTGCCATTGGCATTCCCTCGTCGCAATCCAAGCGTTTACCAATTGCTTTACTATTGTCTAGTTGTGTTAATACTGCCAAAATATATATGTGCAAATTGTTTTGTGTGTGGGTCTTCTCTACTAACTTCTAATGTGACCGACAAATCGAGTCAAGGGACTTGCTCTACTTTCTTTAGCTTTCCTATTAGCCTCATGCATATGACTTATACATATGTATATATATATATATATATATATACACACACACATATATACATATATACATGGGTCCACGCGCCAATCATCATTTGCGTATTTGCGTATGCTTTTATTGTTTAATTTGACTACATTGACGCTAGCTATTTCTTTCTTTCCTTTCTCAATTCCCCGTCTTTAAAAAACAAACGAAAATTTCGTGATACTTTTTTTTTTTTTTAATAAGCTATCTATGACTAATTACTTGATTGTTATAAAATACGGACCAGTTAAATTTCATAAGATTTTATACAGGGATGTCAAAATAATGGATAGATTTAATAGAACTTAAAAAAAAAAAAAAAAAAAAGTGATATCTTATAATTGCCTATCGCAGTCCCTGTTAAAGAATTCTCCGAAAACGAGAGAGAGAGAGAGAGAGAGAGAGAAGGAAAAAGTGCCTATACTATTTATGTTTCTGAAACAATCTAGCATGACCAATTAATTCATTTCTACTTACCCTAGCTACCCCTCTCTTGCTGGTCCTTCATTAATCACCTAATTCGTCTTTAAGCCCCTTTGAAATTTATTTTCCATGCCCTTCCTTTCTATGTATTTTTGACTAATTCATATTTTTTAAAGGAGAAATATCACTCAAATTGAAAAAGGATACAAACATCATTAGTAAAGACAAAATAACCCTATGGTACAAAAGTCACAACCCTTGATTAAAACTAAGTACATCAATAAAATCTGATGAAGCTCATTAAGGATGATATAAACCGAGACCCGATGATAGAAAAATTCTTTGAGTTTCTTAGCAGTCCTATTATCGAGCATGTACAAAGCACTCTTCCAAAAAAAAAAATCTACAATGAATGGTATATTTCAACTGATCGAAAAATAATCACTCATAGCATAGAGAATGCAGTAAACTCCATGTAACTATAAAACTCATGTCCCATTTGGGAGAACTTTTGGAGACGGAGTTTTAAAGGTGTGTTGGAAATGTGTGTTTGTGGGGTAGAATTTTGGAAATAAACAGTCATATAAAAAATATTATAAAAATTTCAAATATGTTTGGAAAAAGTATAGTACATGCAAAATGGATTTTATTTAGTTCGTCTTGTCGTTGTGAGAATTTTGACATAAGAATCATCCCATTTCGATTTCAAATGAGAAAATTATGGACTTTTAAACTTTGAGTTTTTTTAAAGTGGTAAAAAGATAAAATGAGATGTGAAATTGAGAGTTTTGGATCAGACACTAAAACTCTGTCTGGAAAAGTTCCTCCAAACAGAGCCTAAATAAACCAACAGACAAATACTATTAGAAAATAACTCAAATAAAACACACACAAATACAAATGGGAGGTGGGAGAACTACCGGCTCCTTTTTAACTTTTATATTTTTGCTTTGAAATTTTCGACCTTTTCATTCTCAACGAACAATTTTATTCACGAACAATTTTATTCACGTCATCTTATATCAGTTCACTAGTATATATGTGTCACATGCATGCAAACACACTTGTATAGAAGATATTTTCTTTTACATGTTATTATTTACTTGATAATCATGCATGTCATGGATCTTCTATTGTGCATTTCTAAGTCTTGATAAATATAAATTAATGCTTGAATTTTCTACGTATATTATTCTTAACAAAAAAAGAAGATAACGTTACAATTTTCTTCTTCTTATTATTCATATCAATAAAAAAAATATAATTTATAAGAACACATACTAAATTATCTTAGAAAACTAATTATTACAAGAAAATCAGGAAATTAATAATTGAGAAATTAGGAAACTAATTAGCAAACTATCTTAGGAAACACAATCATATTTCAATTAATAAATCTTCTAAATTTGGAAATATTCACCAAATTCCAGCACACCCACTCAAATTGGTTCCTAACAACTTGTCTTCAAAACTTTGAAAACAACTTTGGAAATCTCACATGCTAGACTTAAGAAATCAAAAGGATTATGGAAACAAGGAATCAAGGGATGAAAATAATAATTTTTTTTTCAAAATTTTTTTTTGTCTTTTTAACTCTCCTTTTTTTGTTTTTTTTTTCTTTTTCTGTTTCCTTTTTTTTTTTCCCACTTCTTTTGTTTTTTTTTTAATAATAATAATAATAATAGAATCTTCTTATGGACAAAAAATCCACAAGTAACGATATTTACTCTAAGGAAATCATCCTCTAAGCACTCAGGTGGCTCCTCTGGCCTCATTGGTTTAGAGGCGACGGGAAAGAAAAAACATAACGGCTTGGGAGGCTGGCGACTTGAAACTTGCAATGGTGGAGGCTTGTAGCGATCTGTTATTTGGGTATTTGATTCACGAAAATAAAAATGGAGGCTTCAAAGAATGTCTCTTCAATGGATAGTGGAAGAATTCAAAGGGATTATGTGGTTTTAAAACTGACTCTAATATCATCTAAACAAAAAAGAAGATAACGCTACATTTTTTCTTCTTCTTATTAGTCATATAAATAAGAGATATAATTTATAAGAATACAGACTAAATTATCTTAAAATTTTAATTATTACAAAAAAAAAATCAAGAAATTGATAATTATAAAATTAGGAAACTAATTAGTAAACTATCTTAGAAAACACAATCTCATTTCAATCAAATAAATCTTTGAAATATTCACCAAATTCCAACAATTATTGGTATGATTGATTATGAAAAATGTTGTTCCTCGAGCATTTGACATTTATATATCTTGGCATGCTTTTGACTTTTCCTATCTATTACACGTGGTAGAAAATATATATCATGAAAAATAAAGGAAAAATAAAATAAAATAAAATAAACATCATTTTCTAAGAAATTAATTAATTGAAGAACATTTAAGTTGATTGGAATTAAAACTGCCCAACTATATGATAGAAGGTTTTGTGGTTGACTTTTGGTAGGTCAGACATGTTCAATTGCATTTTATTACATGCTCGCTTCCCCTCCTAACTATATAGAACCTATACACGTAGTGTGTGTGTCTAGATAATTGTTGGGTTTTTTCTTTTAACATTTTCATTCTTTTTTCGCTTTATCAATCAATTAGACACCTTACACTTGTCCTTTTAGCAGATTTATATAATCATGAAATACGAAATATATATATGCATATAGTACCTAACTAAAACAAATAAAACCAAATTAAAATATTAATATTGTTTGGCATAATTGAGTTTTATCAACTATGAAGTTGATGAAAATGCATCTAAAATTGGATTTAAGTGTGCAGAATAGCTAGTCGGCTCCCCAAAATTAAGGTGGTTAATTTTTGTGATATCAGATATAATTTAACAATAATATCATATTTACTTATAAAAAAACAATAATTTGATATTTAACTTATTATAAGATATAGCTTTTTTTTTCTTTTTTATTTTTAATTTGAGGGGTACCGTAAATATTCAAACTATATATATAAAATCAAGTGTTATAAAAAGTGCTATTAAATTATCATTAAATTATGCTTTGAAACCACTATAAATTTACTTTAAGCTCATTTTAAATTCACGCTCACATATGTATGCATACATATATATACACACACACACATATTTATATGTAAGGTACAAGAATAAGAGGGTACATGTGGCCAAAGCACGAGAGAGCTGGCCACATTATAAGATCTGGATCGATTCTCCTCGTCAGCATCTACCAAATATGAATATAGTTTCCCTTTTTTTTTTCTTCGAGCCAAAAAAAATTATATATACGTATATAGTTTCCTTTTTCTTTAGTTTGTGCTATTTTTGACATTATTCCGAGCCAAATATTAATCTATAAAAGCCTCCAATGTTCTGGTGAGATGGGTCAATTCAACTATATCACTACTTTTTCAAGTATTTATAATATATAAAATATGTCTTCTTTGCAGTACTTAATTGATTTTCATATAGTTTTTTATTTAAAATTTTATTACATGATATTATTAAAATATTTTAGTACATATGACAAATATGACAGGAAAAATGTTACAGTTAAATCACTTAATTGGTATGAAATAACACAATTCACATTATAAGCGGTGTATGAAAGGGGTGCCATATATACAAGTCCCTCCTGATCTATATATATATATATATTTATAAATAATACGCATATTCATGCCGCGCATGCAGTTGCTTCCAGCTTGATGCATCAACACATAAATTAAATCCCGAAAATCCAAAATTGAAGCCAAACTAGAGATGGGAATTACTTAAAAAGTTATATTAACTTGTTTTATATATATATATATATATATATATATTATTAGACAGTTACAAAGGCACTTTATTACCTAATCAAGGGAAACAATTAATTAGCATAAAATGATGAGAGCATTAGAGCTTTAATTTAGTCCCTAAACTGCCATATGTAGCCGTGTTAATAGTTGATACACACACACACACACATATATATATATATATATATATATTGTTGCTTGAGATTGATAATATTAACTATGACACATATTCATGACAGCGACCTCTAATAGTTAATTAAGCACAAAATCATGTATTCTTTATTTATAGGTATATACATTAGTAGCACTTGAACCTTAACCTTTTAAAGATGTGTTATGTTTGTGGATAATTGGCTATTGCTTTGTCATTCGCCCTTCTCATCCAATCTTGGTTTTGGTCTGTGGATGTGTGCAATTTGTTTACAAATTTATATATATACATATATATATATATATATATTTGTGTCTTCATTTCTTTGCTAGCTAGCTGGAGCCATCTACTCTTGCTGGTTTGTTTCTTAGCTATAGAAAACCTGCACTAAATTTAGATATAGATCATTTGTATAGATATGCCTCTATATATAAATATATACACACACACACATATTACATGACTTCTTAGTGGATTATATTTGAATCCAATATGTAGTAATATAATAATTAAAAAAAGTTGTCTCTTTTTATTTAATGATCATTTAATGATCATATGTATACATACATATAATAATATATCATCAATAATGATAAATAATAATTTTAAAAAATAAATCAGCGTCCATTTTAAGATCTAATTAGAATAAAATATTACCAAAAAGGGCATATATTTGGAGGACAGAACGTAGTCAATTTTGTTCGTTTTAGAAAAAAGTTGATCCAGATGGATTATAATAATATAATAATGTGTGTTACAGATAAATTCAGAATGGTTAATTATGTAGTTTCCTCTTTTCTTTGGTCTGAAGGATGCTTAATTTGGGTTCCAGCTATCAGTATTTGTTTTTCTTAAAAGAAAGAAAGAAGAGTGATATATATATATATATATATATATATATATATATATATAATATTATCCCACTAGTACTAATACGACCTTTGACATTTGAAGTAGACATCCACCCAGCTTTGATCATAGTGTCTACATGCTATATATATATATATATATATATATATATATTTATATATATAATTAGTTAGAGCTTTTGTCCTCAATTAGATTTCATGCAAAATCTAAGTTGTAAAAAAAGGAAACATTATACGGTACGGATATCCTATTGATAATGCATGTTTCTAAATATTAGATTAAGTTAAATTTATTTTTATATATCTATATATAGTTAACAGATTCTAATATATAAATCTAACTGTTTAAAATAAAAATCTCGTCACTTCATATTCTATTAGAAAATTCTCACAGAAAAGTGATTAATTGAATAATTATCCTGTATTGAAGGACAATTAATTTCTTATTGGATCCAACACATACATTAAGTAATATCCACGATGATTGTCTCAGCTTTTGCTCATTATCATGATGAACTTTTTAACGATTATTTCTTTTTTTTTTTCCTCCTTTTGATCTTTGAAGAATTTGTCTAACAAATGTTATAAATATAAAGCATACATGTAGTAGGTATTTGGTTTACTCTTTAGGTATTCGCATCATGGCTTTTAACTTAAATGGTTTTAATTTCAATCAATCTGTAGTTAATAGTTAAGGTCGTGTAATTAATACCTAGGCTAATATCATTAGCCGTGCTAATCTTGGCATGGAAGTTATGCATGAACGTAATGCTCATAACTTCTCTCTAGACCTAGCGGCTGTAGAAATTTCAATGATAAGACTTTTATATTATATTAGTATATAAGAGTTTTTGAAAATGAAAATGAAATTAAAGGAGCAATAAAGTTTTACAAGGAGATAAAAAGTAATTATTACAACTGGAAATTCAACCTTAAGCCAAATGAAACTATATGAAGATGATGAACGTCAAGGCATGTGAAACAAGGACGTCTGTCTCCCAGGATACAACGACTAACAACAATAAACTTAGCACCATCGAATACCGCTTCCGGAAAACTTGAACCTGTGCCTTCCCTCTATCACCAAGTACACCTAAGAACTCTAATTGAAAAACTTATGCCTAAGAACAGAGAAAATAGAAGTGAATTTTTTATTTGTATCATGTCGTGTATCTAAACTTGTTGGCAAAAGCCTGCTTATATAGGCTATTGACAAGGGTGTTACAAAATCATATTTATGTGCTTTTAATCTGGGATTAAATGAGAATTATGCCCTTAATCTGTTAGGTTACAACCATTCATGCACTTATGCCTAGGTTTATGTTGGAAAAAGCAAATAAAAATTTTGCAAAACGAAGCTTGCACGAGTACAAGCTCGGCGGAATGATATTCACATTGCCCATGTCACGCAAGCACACACATTGGGTCCCTAACCCACTAGTCCGATAATTTGCACCCTGTCTGTGTGTGAGAGAGCCTCTTGGGTTACCTAAGTCCAAAAGTGCAATCACTTATAAACTCCAATATGACATGTTACCTAAGCAATGTGGGAATCCATATTTTAAGTAACTTTTCTAACAAAATCAAATTTTAATGGGCACACTTTGAACACCAATTTCTCATTTATCCAATTACCATTTTGAGTGTATGAATATACAATTTTAGTCTCCTTATAATAAACAACGTAAATTTACTAAGACCCGTTACTTTTACAAAATGAGTCCCACTCATATTTCAACCTCAAAATAGCTCTTCGAAATGGTTTTCCAACAACAAAATTAATTAGTCAAGTTTTTGGCAGGAAAAGGTGTTTGGTTTAAATGTCAAAGAGCATCAATTCCTTCCCACTAATTATGTAAATGATTGATATCATGGAATGTATAATTGTGTCATGAGGTCTTATGAATTGACAAGCTAGGGCAAACAGCAGTGCACATATATTTCAACATATCTAGAATAGGCTTTGACTAAGAATATATATCATTTCATATATATATACACACACACACACACATATGATTAATCCAGCAGTTCATGGCTAAGAATCATATATTCTTTATATATTTGCATCAAGTTGTTTGACTAGGAATCATTCTTTGTGTCTCTGTCAAACTGTCATCATTTTACTTAATTACTTTTTTTTAGTAATGATATCATCAATTTAAATATGCTTCCTTCTTTTAAATTTTGTTACTTCCATCCTATTGAGGTCAGATTTCGTATATTATCTTTTATCGTACACATGTTAACTCAAAAATTCAAATATATACTAATACAATAAGCAGATCATCTCTCTGATGAGATAGAACTGTTCCCCAAGAGGTCAAGTCAACTCACAGATGAGTAGATCGACTCATAAGCCAATATGTGATTTTGCTCAATAAGTCTCTAGTCAGTTATTTCCTATTCCGAAAGGAAAACCATAAGCTCTTTATAATTAACTCAAAATCGATCAAATTGGTCTAATTAAAGGCATAAAACTAAACCCAATCAATGGGATCATGCCTACAAGGGAATGTCAAATAAGCATGGATAGGAAGACAGAAAACAAGACCTCAAGATCATCATCTATCGAAAGAGATGACCTTCAAAGATAGAGTAGACACCTCCTTCAACAATTATGCCTTGTCTACACAATATTCTCTGTATTTTCCTAATTTCCCCTTTTCTCATTCTCCTTTTCTTGCCTTAAAACTTCATTGTAATACATTCATCAACTATAGTAGTGGAATCAAATGGAGCATAACAGAGAACGTAGCTCTCATTAACGAGTGAAATTCTATAAAAATATTGCTTTCTGTTTCTATTTGTATTTTTTGCACTCCTATTTTTCTATTTGCGCACTGCGTTGATGAGAGAAATCGGCTCCTCGATGGGTCTAAAATGTTACAATGGAATCAACTTTTTATTGTGAATTCAACTGTCAGAGAGTATACTCAAGTTATATGAAGTGGGTGTTACCATAAAATAGACGTGCCTAATATATATTTATGAAGCAATATTTTTCAAACTGTGTTATATATAAATCGTATCTATGCATGCGTGGCTAGCTTTTAGCTTTTATTTTGTCATTTTTTGGGGGTAAGATATATATATATATATACACACACACACATATGTCTGGCTAGATTGCACTAAACTAGTCGTTCCCCAACCATTAGTTGGATTGAGATATTTCATATCATTAATATTAATTAATGTCGATAAGGGAATGGGAAAATGTGCATCTGATTCTATGTATGTGTGTATATTAGAAATGCTTCATATTATAACTAATAATAAATATTTTAACTTTCATTTGCATTTGTGGAAGCCCATGCTTCCACAAAACAGGGAAAGATTATTAATTGAAGTAGTAGCTATAGCGAGCAGTTTTGACAAGCAACACCCACGATCTCCCATTAATTCATATGTCTAATAACATTTGTTATATATATATTTTTATATTCATTTATATCTGTTATTTATATGTGCAAGTTGACAAAAGGATATACAAATATTTCCCTATATATCTTTCCGTTCTATGGGCCAAAACCAGTTCCAGTCCCAGTTTAAAGAAAACCACTTGAAAGACTTTTGACCCAATAAATAAAAAATAAAAAAAAAAGGTCAGTCCCAGTTTCCTTCAATTGGATTTATATAAGATTTTGGAGACCAGCTAGCTCAACCTCAACTCAATCATACATATGATATATGCATCTGGCTTTTACTCAGAATTAATTGGTCTCTTTTCACTGCTTAAATATTATTTGCATATATATTCTATAATGATGTCATAAAGTATTTATCTATATATTAGTATTAACGAGTTTAATACCCGTGCGTTGCATGGGGAAGGAAGAAAAAATAAAAATGAAAAAAATTGAGTATTATATAATAAAAGAAGTAATTAAGATATAGATTATACGGGAAAGGAAGAAAAAACAAAAATAAAAAAAATTGAGTATTATATAATAAAAGTATTTAATTAAGATATAGATTATAATTACAGTAAGTATATTTTTTTTAGTATATACTATTATAATATTAAAGTACATACATTCATATTTATAAGCGTAATTTTCTTGAAATAAAAAAATTTAAATAATAAATAAAATTAAAAAAATTTGAAAAATCAAAGGGATAATAAAATTACGGGGTAAATTTAATAAAATAAAAACCAATTAAATTAACAAATAAACATAAACATGAATAAAAATTTAAAAAAATTTATTTCTAAAGATTATAGATATAAATATAAAAGAAACTTATTGAACATTTTGTTTAAAAAAAAATAACAGAAGTCAAAGAATAAAAAAGTAATAATATCAAATATTAAAATAAAATATTAAGTATAAGAATTGTTGTTAATAGAATAAAATATAATAATATATTGTTATTAAAAAATCAGGAAAAATAAATAAAATTAAAAACTTTTAAACTTAAATGGTCAAAAAAATTTAATAACTTAAAGTAAATTTATTAAATTTAAACAAAATTAATTAAATCAAAAAATAAACCTAGTAATGGAATAAATAATTTAAAAAAAATTAATTTTAAAGAATAATATTAATATATGATATAAATAATAATTTAGCTATAATAATTATAAATATATATTTTTGATAATTACGTTTCATTACAGTAGAAAAATTATTTATTGATTTTTAATTTTATTATAATTTTGTAGACCCTTTATATTTTGAAATTTTTGTAAATTATTATTTAATTTCATATTTTTTAGTTTGTTTGTTTATTTTGAATATTATAATTTAATTGTATTAATTTATTTTTTAAATGTACTATTCTTTTTTTTCGTTAAATTTTTATTAATTCAATAATTTAAAAATTTTAAAAATGATTTAATGTATATAATTTTATTTTTTATAATTAAAAATAATTTAATAAAATATAATTTTTTATCTTATGATTTTTCTTTTTCTATATTTTTTTTAAATTTATTTTAATGTAAATATATATATATATATATATATTTTACTCTTTCTCTATCTCTATCTCTCTTTCTCTTTCTCTTTCTTTCTCTCTCTTTCTCTTTCTCTCTAATGGCCGGTCTCTTTCTCTCTCTCTCTCTCTCTCTATATAGTGGCCGGATAATGCCAAAAGGGCAAAACCGGTAATTTACTATAGTAGCCGGGAAAATGAAGGAGAATTGAAGGGCAAAAGCGTACTTTTACTGTATTGGCACCGTAGTGACAATGTAGCAGTACTGTAGCGCACTGTGAAACACTGTAGCAGAAGCATAAAAACGAAAAAAAAAAATCAAAAATTCACTGTTTGTTACTGTTTATTGAACAGTAACCGCTCCGTCCTTTTAGTATATCTATAATGTTATTAATGTGAATTAAAAAAAAAATGTTCTTTCTGTCTCTGTCTCTCTCTAAAGTTGTTTATTCTTGGATGAGATAGCATATGGATGGGATTGGGGACATGAATTGAAAGAGGAAAAACAAAAAACAAAAAAACAAAAAAAAAAAAAAAAACAAATCAACCATCTAACTTCTCACACCTATTTAGTCCTACCCCACAATTCAGTTTTTGGGATTTTTTTTATTGTATATAATAATTTTATTTAATTTTGTCTTTTTTTATTATTGCAACTTTCTTGGGTGGAAACCACTCCTATCTCACTCATATGTATTAAGAAGCCCAAAACTTCCAAGTACCTTTTTTATTTCTAGTTTAAAAAAAAAAAAAAAACAATGGTGTCTCAACTCCCCTATCAGCACTATTATAGAAATCTATTTATAGCAGAGGTTGAATAAAAGAATAACTTGACACATGTTTTATTGTCTAATATATAAGAGGCCAACTTATCAAGGTACAGTCCAACTCGATAGGCTATTGGATAGTAATGATTGTAGTCTCACAATAAATAATGAGATTCGTTATCTGAATACTAGACAAGAGAGTTTTTGATGGGTCAATCTCTTATCATTGTGCGATCACCGCCGGAGGTGAATCTTTCATGTGCTTATAACATCAATTTGTTACTTTTTTGAATAAACGGTGTTGACAAAAATCAATAAGTGCACCCAGGCATCTAGACCAGGTCAGCACCCTCATTCCTTCTCTCTCTCACAATATTATTAAATTGGAAAAAAAAGAAATAATATAAAAGAATTTGAAATGGAGCGAAAAATTGAAAAATGATAGATGAAACAGATCTAACAATAGCCAAATGTAGCCTAAAACGTCGGAAGATAGTCTCAGATAATTGAGTCAAGATTTTCACATTAAAAATAACCTTTAAATATGTCTCGTTAAAAACTTCTAGTCAAAACCTAGTGAAAAAGAAGCTGGAGGGGAAAAATTATATATCAACCATAATGATCGGCTGAATACTATTTATGAATGGGTTCAAACCGAAATATTGAGCATCAATCAACTACTTGTGAAATATGTGGCATGGGAGACCTTTCAAATCTTTTGCCACAATATCCTCACTAAATGATGGAGAATTAAAGCACCATGTAACTTCTTGCAAGTGTACCATATGCGGGGCCAATCTATCAACAACATGATTACTTTTTCAAAAGATATGTGGGACTCGATAGGTGATATTGGTCAAGAATTTGAGACATCGACTCCAACGAGACAAAAATTGCCAAGGAATCTATGTGCTTCGTGTGCTAAAAAAGGTTGGCTACGTAAATTGAATCGAATTCAAACTAGAGGAAGTTCCCTTATTTTTTTTTTTCAATTTTATCAAATATTATAAATACATATTGGCACACCAATGGTATAATAGTTTTAATAATAATAACAATTGTATTATTGTTATTATCATCATCATCATCATTATTATTATTACTATTATTGGGTTTGTTTCATTTGATCCTGATGACGACAAAAGTTGGATACTCATGACCAACTTGGCAACAAATGTAAATGCATTACTCGCTTTCAGTAGTTTTATAATTTTCCATATCAATTAGTGTACTGACTTTACAGATAAGGCGTGGCTGTGATCCAGTACTGCTCTAGTTAGCCTACAGCCTTGTCCCTTTTCACATCATCTCATCACTCTGTTTGGGATTTCTTTGCTTTCTTTTAATAGAAACATTAGAGTAAACACTAACTTCTCAAAATTTTATTTTAAAAAGTACATTTATCTTTTGTGTATAGTCCTTTTTTAATATTTTCACCAAACATTATAGCTGCATCGGTTCTTTCTTCTTCTTCTTCTTCTTCTTCTTCTTTTTCTGTACAAAAAAAAAAAAAAAATTTGGTGAAAAAATATTTGAACGTTCGAAATTGTATATATAGTTTGTATAAATAGGGTTTTTTTTTTTTATAAATATCGTACCAAAAAAATGCTTCAAACTCTAACTACCTCTTCCAATATCCTATGATATTTGTATAATTAAAAAGAAAAAAAAAATTAAACATCTAACAAGTTGATAGTTAATGGCATGTTTTGAACTTCCTTAATAGATATATAAAACTTTATGTAGTGACATGAGGACCCATGTAAGTATATATGCGTCTACATATATGTTTATGCATAGACGTGTGCTTTCATTTTATTGAAGTACACATGCAAGTATCAATATGTACATAATAATTGTGCCTTGGCAACTATATAAACATAATTATGTATACGTATTACGTACGTATAGCACCCTAATTATTAATCATAATACACTTCAGTTTGTGTACGAATAGTTTTTTTTTTTTTTTTTAATCATCATCATTATCATCATGGTTGTTATTACTATTATTTAAAGATAGAGGAATTCCACGGATCGTACAGTAGTCTGTACCAATGGGAATGAAATTCGAGGAAGCCTGAATCCATACACGTTTTAAGGTACATTAATGTAAGGTGAAGAAAACCTAAAATAAACAAAATTAATACCTTGGGATTAGTTTAATTATCAAAGGAAAAAGAAAACAAAAAAAAGAAAACAAAAGAGAGATAGAGACAAATTAAGCCAGTTGGGCATGTCTGTAATGTAGAGCTAGCTTTAGAAGTCAAAGGAACAGGAAGTAAGATAATTAATTATGATATTCATCTTTTGTTTGTCCTTAAATTCATAATATAACAATATTGTTCTCGTCCTTAAACTTTTAAATCAAGAGTTGTAACCCATTAATAATGGTTGCAATTTTAAAAAAGAAAAATAAATAAATAGTTGTCTAATGCAAAATATATATATATATATATTTTTTTAATTTGTAAAAATATTAATTTATTGAACACCGTCGATATTGAACACAACAAACGAATTAAAAAAACACCCCCAATATACTCCTGAATTTAATCTACTCAAAAATTGCTTAATTGAAAAGGCTTTAAAGTTCTATGTTTTGTAGCATTAAAAATAAATAAATAAAAGATAGAATGAGCAATTAAGTAATTAGAAGAAATTTCGAATAAAATAAAATCTGAGAGTTAATCGGATCTGATTAGTAATTAGTAACCTTTGGTTGACTGATAGACAAAGTGAACCCATGTGGTAGTGGGTGAGGTTTGACTAGGGTAGAGTTCATTAGTATCGATGTTGTTGTTATAATACTTGCCAATGAAATATTTTTTTTCCTTTTCTTTTTTTAACCCAATGAATTATGAAATTATTTTAGTTGAATTATTTCTTTTTTAAATTTATTTCTTTAAGAAAAATGAGACTAAATAAAAATAAAAACAAAAGCTTGAAGGGGCTTATTGGATTGGTGTTTGCTTGTGAATTAAATCACTGTTTCCCGATCAACATCTAGCCCGGGTAAAAAGGTGCATTAATAAAGTAATTAAATTTGATTAGATCCATCAAGTCCAATTCTACCTTAGAATCCGGTGCAATTGTACGTGAATTCCAGCTGTAATCGTCGTCGTGGCCAACATCATAAGCTTTTCTCTATAATTAAGGCATTTTGTCTAACCTTGTTAAATATTTCTTTTCCCTTTTTCCTTCTTTTATTTTTCTCGTTTAATATTTTTAATTAAGTAATCAAAGCGATTACACTCAAACTAACTCATAGGTTCTCTTCCTTGTGTATTAATATTGAATCAAAGTTGATTATTTTTAAATGTGACTCTAATCCTCTTTGTGACACGCCCCGACCTCCCCACGCCGGGTCGTGTCTTCTCGTACATACTTACTTAAATCTTAAAGCCTTAAACTTACTGAAATTTCCAGAGTAAAATTTTTTTTTTTTCCTTTCTCTTATAAACTTATACTTTAAATTCAAACTTAAACTTGACTTAATCTTATACTTATACTTATACATGAAATTTAACTTATCCTCATACATACACATATGTACTTACTTGAGTACCAAACTTTCATACTCATTGAAAACTATCATATGCAAACCGTGGACCAAACCCGACCTAGTACGGATCGGTACAACACGAGGCAACTTGCTTGCCATCATACTTGAAAATTTTTCCTTAACTTGTTCTTGAAAATAATGTCTTAAAAATAGTTTTCTTCTTAAAAACAATTCATTGCCCATACTATCACTTTATTATATCATATTATAGCATAACACATTATACAAATATATTTTACAAAACATATTTTACATAACATAATTTTACAAAACTCGTGGCGGTGTCCATCCCACATTTCACAGTCTGTAGCACCAGCCCTCCACAGTCTTGCATCAAGTATTACTGGTAGGTTAC
Source organism: Ficus hirta (assembly GCA_038430175.1). NCBI lineage: Eukaryota > Viridiplantae > Streptophyta > Magnoliopsida > Rosales > Moraceae > Ficus > Ficus hirta. The sequence continues at coordinate 5,967,747 of CM076597.1, forward strand.
TTACCTACAGCATGAACGTAAGTAGTGAGCTTATGCCCAGTAAGCACAATATTCAATCCGCAAAACATTTTAATAAAAGAATGCATGAACCGATTATGCTTTCTTATGAATCAATATAGCTTTCTTATAATAACTTGATTCCGTTCCATTATATGTCAAACGTGTACTTACCGTGGTACATTGCTATGCTATGGAGTGGCTGGAGGCGACCAGTCCAATCCAGCTCAAACCATAAACTAAACCATTTAAACCCGCCCTTGTGGCAAGTTGGTAACATTAGCTTGTCTTATCTTATTTTTACCTTGTGATTTAATATTCGTGTACATGCTTCGTGATGTCACGATAATAAAACATAATTCACCATAACATTATAACATGAATCATTGTAATATCATAACATAAACTATCATAACATCATTACATAATTCATCATAACCTCATAACATAAATCATCATAATATCATAATATAAAATATCAGAACATAAAATATCATAACATCATAACATAAATCATAGCATAAATTTATCATAACATAACTTCATAGCATAACTTATTATAACATAAGCTTATCATACATAACTTCATAGCATTACTTAAACTTATCATAACATAACTTCATAGCATTACTTATTATAACATAAGCTTATCATACATAACTTCATAGCATTACTTAAACTTATCATAACATAACTTCATAGCATTACTTATTATAACATAAACTTATCATACATAACTTCATAGCATTACTTAAACTTATCATAGCATATGCATCATAATATAAACATATATAAATCATGTAAATCAATTCATGATTTCTTAAAAACATGTCATGCGACAAAAATGTTTGGTCCATGCTGTTGGCGGAGTTGTACTTACTGTGACTGCGTCTTGAATCAAAATTCCTCACTCAAACAGGTCGTTTTCCTGTTTCCAAGAAAAATCATAGGATGAGTATCATCCTATCATAATATCATAATGATTCTAATTGCTAACTACAAATCCTAAATTTCAACTCCTTTTTGAAATTTAGTAAGAACTCTAATATTTTGAAAACCGGGCTTAAAAATCAATTCATAAAATTTGGTTCTTTTCCCACAAATCTAGTGCAGGGATTTTCTCACTTCCTGTACTGTTTTTATGATAAATCTTTATCTTAAATTATGTTTAGAATCTGAGAAAACTTTCTTCATGAAAGTTGTAGATCTCGAAAAATACTATAACTTTGGTTCTTTACTGAAAACCCAGTTCTGTCTTTAACTTAATCATTTTTGAGGTTGAAACCTGCTGGCCGTGCATACTGGGTCTGGCCTGCCCAGGAATTCTTAGTCTCAGATTTTTGTAAAAATAAAGGTCTTAAAGGCCTTATTTCCAAAAACTGTCCACTCTAGTCCCTAGGATTTTCCCTTTTCTACATCTTTGTAGTTTTGACTTTTTCAAGATTCGGCCTCTAAAGGCCTCAAAATCTTGTTTTCCGAAAAACCGTCCAATTACAAACCCTAATTAAACGTACCAAAACCATTGTGCATGAAACTTAACAAAATGAACTCATGCTCATACATATTGAACATACTCTTAAATCTTAACTAAAACTTGAATGAAGAACTAGAGGATAAAAAGATTTACCTCAAGTTCCACTCATGGAATTCTTAAATTAGGGTTTTAAAATATTCCCTCACACTAAACCGAAAACTTTCTCTAGTTTTCTTTTTCTTTCTTTTCTCTCTTTTTCACTCACTATGGTTCGGCTTTTGAAGGAAGAAGGACAAAGAGGTTGGCTGCCAAGGTTCACTAAATAGGCACAATGAATTCACCTTCACCTATTTATAGGTGAACAACAACTTCTTAAAATTGCTCACTAGTCCTCACAAGAAAAATAATTTCTTCTTCCACCCTATGTGGTGGCCGGCCATGCTTGCAACATTTGGCCAAGTAGCAAAGCTAGGGAAGCTTGCTAAGCAAGGCTAGGAACTATGAGGTGTCCTCTTCCTAGGTTGGCCGGCCTTAGGTGGCGCCTTGTGCTTGCTCTAACTAACCAATAAGCAAGCCTAGCATGCTTACTAAGCAATGCTAGAAAGCATGAGGTGGCGGTTCATCATGGTTCCATGAACCAAGTATGCTAAGCTAGGGTGAACTTACTCACCTAAGCTACGGTGTGAGGTGTCTTGCCCTCAAGGTGGCTGGCCTTAGATGGGTTGATGTGTCAATGCCTTGGTCTTCCATGTGAGCAAGGCTAGGATGACTTACTCACCAAGGCTAGTCCATGAGATGTCATTTCCTCATGGTGACCGGTCTTGGTGTGGTCTTGGCTTGCCAAATAGGTGAAGCTAGGTTTGCTTACTCACCAAGGCTAGGCCATGAGGTGTCTAACCAAGGTGATGGCCGGTTCTTAGGTGTCAACTTAGCTTGCCAAGTGAAACTAGGTAGGCTTACTCACCAAGGCTAGGTTGCAATGTGTCTAACCATGGTGATGGCCGGTTATGTGTGGCACCATGTGGTTGCTTTTGGTTGCTCTAACTATGTCAGTAAGCAAGGCTAGGGAGCTTGTTCATCAAGGCTACAACCACACATGTCTCTTTCTTGTATTGGCCGGCCATAGGTGGAGAATTTTGGTTGGTCTAGCTAGCCAAGTAAGCAAGGCTAGTATTGCTTAGTCACCAACCTAAAAGCATGATGTGTCAAGTTCTAGTGAAACTCTAATTTTCACAATTGCATATTGGTTCTTAAGAGCAAACTTTTTGCTCATTGAACTACTAAGGTGGCCGGCCCTAGTACCATGTGGAAAATCATACTTAGCCACACAAGCTAGTGTGCTTAGTTACTAAACTTAGGACATGATTTGTCAATTTTTAATGATACTTAAAATCTTTTAATTTGCATAACACTTTTCAAAAGCAAGATCCCTTGCTCAAAAAGCCATGATGTGGTCGGTTCTCATGATGACACATAGAACAATGTGATTGGTTCTAGCTAGAGTTATCAAATTCAATCTTAACTTGTCTTCCTTGGTTTCCAACCAAACTAACTAACTAGAATTGGATCAATGACTTAATTGAACTAAGAAACTTTACTTAAAAAGTCCCCGATTCAAAAATTTACATAATTGCTGATAAGTCTACAATTTTCTCCAAAATTACACATTGGCCCCTAAAGGCAAAATATTTGTACTTTAGTCCCTATAAATTGGCCAGTCATGGTTAAGCCTTCAAACATCAAATTCTTACTAAATCCTTCCTTAGAAGACTTTTTAGCTCTAAAATTATGAACTTTTCTTAAAATTGTACTTTAGTCCCTGAAGGATAAAATATTTACACTTTAGTCCCTAAAGGACAAATATTTGCACTTTTGCCCCTAAAGGTGGCCGGCTATGGTGGAGCCACTTGGCTTCCAATTCTTGCACAATTATCCTAAATAATGTGCTTGATTTTTCTAAAGTGGTCTTGAAACTTATTTTTGCTTATTTATTCGTAATGACAGTTTATCACAGTATAATTTCCACATTATTAATTACACTGAAGTACTATCTCAGTCAAACCTTAGGTCAACCTAGTCAAATATTGACTGGCATAAAATCATAAATTCCTATTATCCTTTTTCTCAAAAGGTCTCATGCTTAACTAAGTAAATTACTATTGAGTTTCGTAGTTAATTTAAACGAGAACTCAAACATAAACTGATATTTAACTCAAATCTTGAGTTTCATATCAACATATAAGCTTCAGACTTAGATTTTCCTTATATCTATGGAAATCAAAAGTTCATCAGAATTTCGGGTTATTACATTCTACCCCTCTTAAAAAAAATTTTCGTCCTCGAAAATTTAGTGGTTCCAGTTCTAATGCTCCCAATTAATATTTTAATGGAATCATACCTCTTATATGGAACCATAATCTTACTTTCATATCCTATCATCCCCTCATGCTTTCATACTTTCATAACTTTCGTACTATCATGCTATCATAACTTTCATACTTACATACTTTCATACTACATGTCATCATATCATCATACTTTCATACTTATATAACTTTCATACTTACGTACTTTCATACTATATGTCATCATATCATCATATAACTTTTTCGTACTTGAAAAGTATATCGTATAATTTTTTTTTTTCCTACTTGGAAAATATATCGTATCATATAGTTTTTCCTTACTTGGAAAACATATCATATTCTATATTCAATAATTTCTTTCTTGAAACTTGATCCTATGCTACTAGAACCCTTTGCTTTTCTTAATGGCCCCCATCTTGGAACTCGTTCCTTTCTCAGAACTCATTCCTCAAGGATTTGGCCTAAGGCCCCTATCTTGGAACTTACTTCCTCAAGGATTCGGCCTTTCATAATGGCTCCTAACTCAGAACCTTTATGCTTATGACAACCCCTATCTTGGAATTTCTTCCTCAAGGATTTGGCCGTCTTACTTAACATGAAGGGGTTCTATTAACATGAGATCATAGTTTGAGCATCTCTTATAAAAATATTATCTTTGAATTTTTTCAAAGTTAATAATAGAAAACCATAATAATTAGTATATATGAAAATATACTCTGTTTTGTTTCCATAACATAATATCGTTCGAGTGACGCATTGAAAGGTATACTTAAAACATCCATCTACTTCCTGGATAGTAGAAGCTTCTATCATTGCTTCAAACTTTTCTTTCATAGCACAAGGGCATAATCATAATTCTTAAAGATATCTAAACTTCCCATTATTACATAATTTCCCTTACTAGGGAATCATATCATCAATTTCATCGTCAAACTCATAATCATCATCGTAATCTACTAAATTCTTATTGGTCATATCCAACTTATGATTTGCACATTGCCTTGATGATACCACCGAGTCAAGGCACTACCAAACATTTTTCTCGTATCTAATGTTATTCTTATGGGGTAAAAGTTTTGCAAACATAAAACTTAACTTTCATGGTGTTGATCCAATTCCTTAGAATGAAAACTTCCTGGCTATCACCATACCAAGGTGAGGTATTAGGCATATCTAATCTCGAAGCCTATTCATTTCTTATCATATCCTATCATGGAAATATCATAACTTATCGCATCATACTAGAGATTCATCATATCACATCATATGCTTAACTTAACTTATCCAAGGTATCTACCACACTTCCGCTACGTAACTTTGATCCACCGTGCGGTCACTCCTTGGGTCTTTATCGAAGATACGTGGCTCCTTCTCCATTCCTTGGAATGCCAACGAAACCTCACGGTCCTCTTCATCCAACCCGGGTTTAACACCAGGTTCATGTCTTCATCATTATACTCTCATACAATTACTATACATAAAACAGAGTAAGAAAACAAACTTACAAAACTGTGGCGCTGGTGGCAGAACTGTGAAACTGGATGGCAGGAAACCTGACTCTGATACCATCTCTGACACGCCCCGACCTCCCCACGCCGGGTCGTGTCTTCTCGTACATACTTACTTAAATCTTAAAGCCTTAAACTTACTGAAATTTCCAGAGTAAAATTTTTTTTTTTTTTCTTTCTCTTATAAACTTATACTTTAAATTCAAACTTAAACTTGACTTAATCTTATACTTATACTTATACATGAAATTTAACTTATCCTCATACATACACATATGTACTTACTTGAGTACCAAACTTTCATACTCATTGAAAACTATCATATGCAAACCGTGGACCAAACCCGACCTAGTGCGGATCGGTACAACACGAGGCAACTTGCTTGCCATCATACTTGAAAATTTTTCCTTAACTTGTTCTTGAAAATAATGTCTTAAAAATAGTTTTCTTCTTAAAAAACAATTCATTGCCCATACTATCACTTTATTATATCATATTATAGCATAACACATTATACAAATATATTTTACAAAACATATTTTACATAACATAATTTTACAAAACTCGTGGCGGTGTCCATCCCACATTTCACAGTCTGTAGCACCAGCCCTCCACAGTCTTGCATCAAGTATTACTGGTAGGTTACTTACCTACAGCATGAACGTAAGTAGTGAGCTTATGCCCAGTAAGCACAATATTCAATCCGCAAAACATTTTAATAAAAGAATGCATGAACCGATTATGCTTTCTTATGAATCAATATAGCTTTCTTATAATAACTTGATTCCGTTCCATTATATGTCATACGTGTACTTACCGTGGTACATTGCTATGCTATGGAGTGGCTGGAGGCGACCAGTCCAATCCAGCTCAAACCATAAACTAAACCATTTAAACCCGCCCTTGTGGCAAGTCGGTAACATTAGCTTGTCTTATCTTATTTTTACCTTGTGATTTAATATTCGTGTACATGCTTCGTGATGTCACGATAATAAAACATAATTCACCATAACATTATAACATGAATCATTGTAATATCATAACATAAACTATCATAACATCATTACATAATTCATCATAACCTCATAACATAAATCATCATAATATCATAACATAAAATATCAGAACATAAAATATCATAACATCATAACATAAATCATAGCATAAACTTATCATAACATAACTTCATAGCATAACTTATTATAACATAAGCTTATCATACATAACTTCATAGCATTACTTAAACTTATCATAACATAACTTCATAGCATTACTTATTATAACATAAGCTTATCATACATAACTTCATACATAACTTCATAGCATTACTTAAACTTATCATAACATAACTTCATAGCATTACTTATTATAACATAAGCTTATCATACATAACTTCATAGCATTACTTAAACTTATCATAGCATATGCATCATAATATAAACATATATAAATCATGTAAATCAATTCATGATTTCTTAAAAACATGCCATGCGACAAAAATGTTTTGTCCATGCTGTAGGCGGAGTTGTACTTACTGTGACTGCGTCTTGAATCAAAATTCCTCACTCAAACAGGTCGTTTTCCTGTTTCCAAGAAAAATCATAGGATGAGTATCATCCTATCATAATATCATAATGATTCTAATTGCTAACTACAAATCCTAAATTTCAACTCCTTTTTGAAATTTAGTAAGAACTCTAATATTTTGAAAACCGGGCTTAAAAATCAATTCATAAAATTTGGTTCTTTTCCCACAAATCTAGTGCAGGGATTTTCTCACTTCCTGTACTGTTTTTATGATAAATCTTTATCTTAAATTATGTTTAGAATCTGAGAAAACTTTCTTCATGAAAGTTGTAGATCTCGAAAAATACTATAACTTTGGTTCTTTACTAAAAACCCAGTTCTGTCTTTAACTTAATCATTTTTGAGGTTGAAACCTGCTGGCCGTGCATACTGGGTCTGGCCTGCCCAGGAATTCTTAGTCTCAGATTTTTGTAAAAATAAAGGTCTTAAAGGCCTTATTTCCAAAAACTGTCCGAGTTAGTCCCTAGGATTTTCCCTTTTCTACATCTTTGTAGTTTTGACTTTTTCAAGATTCGGCCTCTAAAGGCCTCAAAATCTTGTTTTCCGAAAAACCGTCCAATTACAAACCCTAATTAAACGTACCAAAACCCTTGTGCATGAAACTTAACAAAATGAACTCATGCTCATACATATTGAACATACTCTTAAATCTTAACTAAAACTTGAATGAAGAACTAGAGGATAAAAAGATTTACCTCAAGTTCCACTCATGGAATTCTTAAATTAGGGTTTTAAAATATTCCCTCACACTAAACCGAAAACTTTCTCTAGTTTTCTTTTCCTTTCTTTTCTCTCTTTTTCACTCACTATGGTTCGGCTTTTGAAGGAAGAAGGACAAAGAGGTTGGCTGCCAAGGTTCGCTAAATAGGCACAATGAATTCACCTTCACCTATTCATAGGTGAACAACAACTTCTTAAAATTGCTCACTAGTCCTCACAAGAAAAATAATTTCTTCTTGCACCCTATGTGGTGGCCGGCCATGCTTGCAACATTTGGCCAAGTAGCAAAGCTAGGGAAGCTTGCTAAGCAAGGCTAGGAACCATGAGGTGTCCTCTTCCTAGGTTGGACGGCCTTAGGTGGCGCCTTGTGCTTGCTCTAACTAACCAATAAGCAAGCCTAGCATGCTTACTAAGCAATGCTAGAAAGCATGAGGTGGCGGTTCATCATGGTTCCATGAACCAAGTATGCTAAGCTAGGGTGAACTTACTCACCTAAGCTATGGTGTGAGGTGTCTTGCCCTCAAGGTGGCTGGCCTTAGATGGGTTGATGTGTCAATGCCTTGGTCTTCCATGTGAGCAAGGCTAGGATGACTTACTCACCAAGGCTAGTCCATGAGATGTCATTTCCTCATGGTGACCGGTCTTGGTGTGGTCTTGGCTTGCCAAATAGGTGAAGCTAGGTTTGCTTACTCACCAAGGCTAGGCCATGAGGTGTCTAACCAAGGTGATGGCCGGTTCTTAGGTGTCAACTTAGCTTGCCAAGTGAAACTAGGTAGGCTTACTCACCAAGGCTAGGTTGCAATGTGTCTAACCATGGTGATGGCCGGTTATGTGTGGCACCATGTGGTTGCTTTTGGTTGCTCTAACTATGTCAGTAAGCAAGGCTAGGGAGCTTGTTCATCAAGGCTACAACCACACATGTCTCTTTCTTGTATTGGCCGGCCATAGGTGGAGAATTTTGGTTGGTCTAGCTAGCCAAGTAAGCAAGGCTAGTATTGCTTAGTCACCAACCTAAAAGCATGATGTGTCAAGTTCTAGTGAAACTCTAATTTTCACAATTGCATATTGGTTCTTAAGAGCAAACTTTTTGCTCATTGAACTACTAAGGTGGCCGGCCCTAGTACCATGTGGAAAATCATACTTAGCCACACAAGCTAGTGTGCTTAGTTACTAAACTTAGGACATGATTTGTCAATTTTTAATGATACTTAAAATCTTTTAATTTGCATAACACTTTTCAAAAGCAAGATCCCTTGCTCAAAAAGCCATGATGTGGTCGGTTCTCATGATGACACATGGAACAATGTGATTGGTTCTAGCTAGAGTTATCAAATTCAATCTTAACTTGTCTTCCTTGGTTTCCAACCAAACTAACTAACTAGAATTGGATCATTGACTTAATTGAACTAAGAAACTTTACTTAAAAAGTCCCCGATTCAAAAATTTACATAATTGCTGATAAGTCTACAATTTTCTCCAAAATTGCACATTAGCCCCTAAAGGCAAAATATTTGTACTTTAGTCCCTATAAATTGGCCAGTCATGGTTAAGCCTTCAAACATCAAATTCTTACTAAATCCTTCCTTAGAAGACTTTTTAGCTCTAAAATTATGAACTTTTCTTAAAATAGCACTTTAGTCCCTGAAGGATAAAATATTTGCACTTTAGTCCCTGAAGGACAAATATTTGCACTTTGGCCCCTAAAGGTGGCCGGCTATGGTGGAGCCACTTGGCTTCCAATTCTTGCACAATTATCCTAAATAATGTGCTTGATTTTTCTAAAGTGGTCTTGAAATTTATTTTTGCTTATTTATTCGTAATGACAGTTTATCACAGTATAATTTCCACATTATTAATTACACTGAAGTACTATCTCAGTCAAACCTTAGGTCAACCTAGTCAAATATTGACTGGCATAAAATCAGAAATTCCTATTATCCTTTTTCTCAAAAGGTCTCATGCTTAACTAAGTAAATTACTATTGAGTTTCGTAGTTAATTTAAACGAGAACTCAAACATAAACTGATATTTAACTCAAATCTTGAGTTTCATATCAACATATAAGCTTCAGACTTAGATTTTCCTTATATCTATGGAAATCAAAAGTTCATCAGAATTTCGGGTTATTACACTTTGTGCCCATGCGGCCTCTTTCAATGATATCATCCCTACACCCTACTCTCGATGATTGCCGTCACTGCACTCCAACAACCTCCCTCATATTTGTGCCCTTGTGCACCCTTATGACAATTGTCATCCTCTTCAAGATTGTCGTCCATATGTTCCTGCACCTAGGCCTGGCAATTCGTGTTAAACGTGTTAATCGTGTCAACTCATTTCCGGCCCGTTTATTTTCGTGTTAAACGTGTCAACCCAATTTCGACCCAATTATTAAACGTGCGGTCCAAACCTATTTATTACGTGTCGTTCTCGTGTCGTGTCACCGTGTCGCGCCCGAAATTGCCGGTCCTAGTTTGAAAATTCTAACATAAACGTGTTAAACGTGTTAATCGTGTTAACCCATTTCCGGCCCGTTTATTTTCGTATTAAACGTGTCAACCCAATTTCGACCCAATTATTAAACGTGCGGTCCAAACCCATTTATTACGTGTCGTTCTCGTGTCGTGTCACCGTGTCGTATCCGAAATTGCCGGCCCTACCTGCACCCTCTCGTGATGATTGTTGTCAATGAGTCATTATGTCCTCTCTTGACGATTGTCATCAATATACTCCTAGAACCACCTCAACGATTGGCCTCGTGCCCCTCCCTCATCCTTGCGTCCGAACGTCATTTCTTGACAATTCTGATCCCTACGTCTCTACGTTCTTTCTCTCACCTATGTCCTCGATGATTATGTCCCTACTCCTTTATCTTTATTTCTGTATTAAAAAAAAAAAAAGGAAACCGATAAAGAAAGAAAGAAAAAGAAAAGAAAAAAAAATCAAAAGCAAGAAAGAAAAAAAACGAAAACAAAAAATCAACTTCCCTGCACATGCACATGTTTCCTTCTATTATGGTCTAGTTGAAATCTCTCCTATTGAGACTCTACTTTGCAAGGGTAAATTAGGTAAAGTAAATATTTTGTATATTGTTACTTAATCAAGAGTTATTTATTTATTTAGATTTATTTTCATATTAGGAAATATGTCGAGTTAAATGTGATTTTTTTTTTGAATTTATGGGTGAAGAATTTTAACTTTGCACTTTCTGATAGAGTTAGGCATGAAACTACTGCTAAATTATGTCTGCAACCACGATTTAATGTGATTTGATAGTACTAGGTAAATAACTCACGTAACACCCTTAGAATTAATTGTGAGTAATTAAGTTAAACCGGATTAATTAGGATGCTAAAATGTGTTTTAAAATAATTAAATTGTATTTAAATTTTGATTTTAAATTTTTTTTTAAGAAATTACATTTTTTTCACTGAACTTTTTGAAAATTCCCAAAATGCCCCTGACCAGTCAACCGACCCTTTTTACCGGTCGACCGGATCCACCTGCAACACGGGCCTTCAGCCGCACCTGCAGCCATTATTCCTTGCCTTAAAACTGTAAATCGCATACTTCCATGTTCGGTGGCCACCAAACCCACCGAGGAGAGTTTCCTCCCTCTATAAACCCAAACCTCCCTCTCCCTCTCATTTCTCTCTCCATCTCCTTCTCCCTCACACTCTCCCATCTCTCTCGCTCTCCGTCTGTTTTTCTCTCGTGAACCTGAAGCCCCTCACCCAAAATTTCTTTAGAAAATAACGACCCCAACCCTGAATTGTGTTGCCCGAGCCTTGGTAAGTCCCTCTAGACTAATTCTAATCTAGTTTTGAATTGCAAATCAAAGTTTTGAAGGTTGAGATTTCAAGTTCTAGTTAGTTTTGAATTTTTGATTTCGGAAATGGTTTTGATGGATTTAAGTTTGAATCTAGTTGAATAGACTCTGGGAATTATTTCTTTTTTGTTTTAGAATATCTAGAACTATTAGATTGGATTTTGGTAAAGTTTACAGGTCGGGCTCGAGCTGGGAACTCGTTGTTCTGTGACAGTATGGTCAACCAAACAGACCAGAACAGGATAGGATACTTTGTCCTTGTCTGATCAACCGGACCTGCAGGACCGATCAACTGAACAGAGGCAGAGAGCTTACAGAGTCTCTGTTTAAGTCCAATCAACCCTATTTTGGTATTTTAAACTTAAATAATGATGTTTTAAACCCTAATATGAATTTTTACAGCTTACATGTAAATCAAAAAATATTATTATTTTAATGCAGTGTTAGTAAAATATACTAATTAGGGCCTGATACCTAATTTAAGGTTTTGGTAACCGAAGTGAGGAGACTTAATTTGCGTGAAGTTCTCCGTAGATTTTAGTTGCCAAAGAGGTAGGATATATTCCCCCTCCCTGTTTTTAATTAAAATGATTGTAGGATACATTCCCCCTCCCTGGTTTTAAATAAAATGATTGTAAGATGCGTTAACCTTACTTTTATGAAAATGTTTGTTTTATTATTCTGTGAAATTTCTCATTTTAAAATCATTTTTGAAAATAAAATGGTTTGACAAAAAATGATTTTGAAAGGAAAGTATATAAATGCGTACAAAATCTTTTGCATTAAATATATATATATATATATATATATATATATATATATGTATGTAAATACATTCTTTTGAGAGACTGGGTGAGAATGTTTTGTGATTTGAGTAGTGATTTTTTTTACCAAGTGTGTTGAATGAGAATTTCAAACTCTGTCTGGTTAGATACTGGCGGATGATATTTATGTATATATTAGAACCTGTCAAGTATCGAGATGTTACGTTCAACCGACTGATCCACTTCGGTGGTGTTCCACTATGGTGGTGTTCTGGCTTATTAGATCAGTAAGTATGATATGTTCAGTGAATGTTATTTATGCATTTATTAACTTATTTATTTCATTTAGCCTCGTTAATTTTTATGATAACCCTGTTATCCGTTTTAAGTTTAATTATTTAAAATGAGTCAATTGTATCCTTGTGACAACCCCTAAGAAAGGAGCCGTCTAATACATACGTAAACTTAACTTGTATCATTTATTTAATTTCCAAAATTTCCGGGAAATTATTTATTTATTTATTAATTATGCTTACTATTTGTTAAACTCATTATCTATTAGATAACCGTTTTTTGGGCTATTAGAGAAAAGCATAAGTAAATTACCAAAGTACTATATATTACATACCATTGCAATTTTTTTTTAAATACACATAACTAGTGTTTCTAGTTTTTTTGTATTTTCTTGATAGTTATTCTTAAGCTGCGGAATTTTTAAGCGAAGTGTTATCCATGCACCCTTTGCCTCCATTGTCACATCATCTGCCTTGTCTATTCATCGGTTCAGTTGTTCATGAGTTTTTTTACCCATATTACCTACAACATAAATTTTTTGAATGAGCTTTCGTCCAGCAAGTATAAATATAAATCTCATAATGCATAAATAATTAGCATGACATTTTATGAAATTTTTTACATCTTATGCTTTAAAACTTATTGGGCCCATTGTGTACATACCAGGTGTGCGTGACTAATGGGAAGTTGGGGGAACAACCCTCCAACTATACCTAAGGTCATACATAAATCATTCATGAGTTTTACTTCACCTGAGTAAAGGTTGGTACGATACTTATCTAATATTTCACTTTCATTAGCCTCATGTGATTAGGTGAGTGATCATGCAAATATGACATGTCACAATATCATAAAAATTAAATAACATAAACATGGAGACATCATGATCATATTCAAATAATTGACACATAAATCACCATATGTGCACACTAATAATTCACAACAATCATTCAAGTTTTAAGTTGTAGATGAGATATGTACTTACAGGAATTCAATAATCTGAGACTTCTCTGTCAGTCGGCCGCGCTCTAGTTTACTGTCATCACCGTGTTCTAATTTAAGCGACATCGACAGTTAAAACAGTATTTTAAACTGATCATTTTTCTTATGAATATTTCTTTTATTAGATAATTAACTTTTGTTAACTATAATTTCAATTTCTTTCTCTTTTCTTTCTTTCTTATATCTTGACTTTCTTGTTTGTAACATATCACAATTTAAATTGCTCTATCTTACACTTTATGAGGTTGTGTTAGACCTCCTATGACTCATTTAGATTTTGTGTAGTGGACTTGGTCCACATTATAATTTCTTAAGGTTTTAAACCCATTACAATCATCTCATGAACGAGATCTTTAAAATCTTTTCTTAACCCAACTCACCGCTTGTATACGAATTTTAAATTACATAAAATAAAATTTTGGATTTTGATTCATAACTTGTTGTTTTACACTTAGTTTAATTTAAATTCTCTAAATGTTGCTTTGGTCTTAAAATTTTATTGGTGACTGTAAATTGTGAATCTAGCTCTTGATCAGTTTTGAAACCAATGAAAACATATTCACAGTTCTATCACAACAATATAAATTTTCTACAGTTTAGTTCCAAACCTTTTTTTTTTTTTTCCACCCTATTCTTTCTACTTGAACAACACTGGAAAATCACTTTTCCAGTATAAAAAACAGATTTGGAAACAGTTTACAAGCTGTCCAATTTCAGTTTTCTGACAATTTTTAAAATTTCCAATTTTGACCCCAAATTTTGACAAAATTTGCATTTTAACCCCTATTGGGATTTCCTTTGTCTTAATTGCTACACCCCTTGGCCTATAAGTAATTTAAGATCAGTGAAACAGTTTTCTCATCCTGAAACATCCATTTTACACATCTGTTTTTTTTTTTAATTCAGTTTTGCCCAAATAAATATAATTTTGACATTAAGATCCCTCTAGTGTTTCTACTTCATTTTTGGTTCAGTTGTTATAAAAATTTGACATAACTTAGATTTTATAGTGTTATTTTGGACTGGAAATTCGTGGCTCAAATCTTGGCTTCTAAGTTGCCCGTTTTTGCATTTTGGCCCCAAAAGTGAGAATCCTTTCATTATAGTCCCTTGTACCAATTTGGATCAAATATGTTGGGGTTTCTTTGAAAAAAATGGCAATTTGCTACCCTCCACTGGTTGAAAACTATAACACAACTTGTTTATGTCCCTTTTACTTTTAACTTTATTTTTATCAAACTTTTCCAAAAGTGCAAGTGCGCATCTAACACATTTTACACATCAAACTTGCACTAATCATTTTCCTATCACACACATCCTTTTGTAAGAATTCCAAAGTCTAAAATAAAAATAGACTTTTCATACTTATATACCATACATCAAACTTTCCACACTATAATCCAATCATGAGCAACAAACCGACAAAAGTTGTCAACCTTTTTATTTATTAAACTACAAACTTTATCTAAAAAGTTTGTTTCTTGCAACATAAATACCATTTCAATCACATTGTATGTTGATGCCGAAAATCTCCAGCACAACACCCGATGTGGTTGGTTGGACTAGGACGTACTTGCACGATCACTCTGCTGCTGTTCACCTGCAAAAGGAGAAGCATCACGAAGTGATTGGGATACCGGTGGGGTGTCTGCCACGGGTACTCCGATGCTTAAGTCAGTGGAGAATCTGATGAGCAAGAGGAGAGGCAGAGTTTTGACAAGGAAAAATGTCCATACCTGAATTTGGGGGTTGATTCTCTATTTATAGGCGCTCCCTCGGATCCGGACGTTCAGGTGACCAGGTCGGGTCGGCTCCCTAGCGTTTCCAGCGAGTAAATAGGCTTTAGGCGCACAGGAGTTAGTGGTCCAATGGACTGGTGCCACGTGTCCCTGGTCCAGCATGGGGACACTAGGGTGAGCCGTCACCGGCGCCAGCAGGTGAAGCCCCAGTCAGGGTAGGTGGCGGCAGTCGACGATGTGATAGGGGGCAGGTGCTGGAAGTGAGCGATATGATGTGCAGCAGTTGGCCGTGCGTTAGGCGTCAGGCGGCATATCGGGGATTGTGTCAGGATGCCGCCACTAGTGGTGTGCGGGGTTCCTCATGTTATGAGCTGACTGCTCGAAGAAACCGCGTTGTCCCCGGGTACTAGCTAACCCGGGTACATGGCAAACCCAGTGAGGGGTCCACCCCAGCCGGGTAACAAGGTTACCCGGGAAGAATCATCTGGTCGGATCAAGTCGGGTAAAGGGTATCTGGTTCGGACAGATGGATACTTCCACCTCCATGTGACCAGGTTACTCCTGGGAATAGGATTCTGCGGTCAGGGTGGATTATGACATCAACATAAAGCCCCCCAGCATCTCTAGGCTGATCTGACTGGGGATGCTTCCTGTCTCTGCTGTATGGGAGTGATCGCGCTTCGTTTGGGGCTGGTCGGATGTTATCGTGTTCTAGTCGAATTGCTCGGGCAGACAACTTACTGCTCCGATCTTGCGGCCTGGTCGGGTAGCCCGGCCTATTCGCCTGCTCGTTGACATGTGTCGATACTGCCACGTGTCGGGCTGTGATTAGTGGGGAAGTCAGATCGACACTTGAAATTTCAAATTTTAAAAACGGCGAGTTTGGCGGGAAGACGAATCGACGCCTCGAAATCTACCCCTATAAATAGCGGGTGAGGGTCTTCATTTTTCCTATCATTTGTGAAGAATCGAGATTGCTGTCGAGAATTGCCGATAGCTGCCGAGAACTGCTGATCGAAATCACTTCGTGATCAATCCGAGAAAAACCGAGAAGGTAAATTCTTTGTTTTTTCAATATGAGTGACATATCAGATTCCGAGAACGACCGAATGTCTGGGGACATCGACGTTACCGAGAGCTCGAGCTCAATCTTGAGTTCGAGTTCAAATACAACAGAGGAAGAGGTTGCTCCGGGAGAACGGACACCTGACAACTTGTCAGGTATGTCTGATATCCCTTCCTCGGGTAGGCCGTCTACGTTGACCAGCCGTGTTTGAGAGGGCGCCGCTCGTCTCGAAGAGATTCTGCAAGTGGGCCCGACCACCCGACCCGATCAAGGGTTTATCGAAGAGCTGAACGGAACCGCCCGAGCACAGCCGGCCCCGGTGATTGACCTCTCGGATGGTGATGATGAAGCATCCGATAGAACAGCTAGCCAGGCCAGTACGTCTGGTCGAGAGGGATCCGAGAGCTCGGGAAGCACACCTCCTGCCGGGGAACCCATCCAAGCTCGTCAACGTCCGCGCAGCCGATCATTGTACGTCAACGGACGCCTAGTCTTCCAGATGGTAGACCAGGAGATGGTGGATCCGGCAGGCGGCTGCCCCGTATACTCGGTCGACTACTTCACCTCGGCGGTAACCCCGTCGTATCTGGCGGAGTTCCGAGAAGAGTTCGTGATCCTGGACGATGTGGAGCTAATAGTCCCGGGTCCGAATAATCTCCTTTCCCGACCACCACCGAACTACATCACACTCTCGTCCGAGTTCTTCCGAGTAGGACTCCGCCTGCCTTTCCATCCTTACTTGAGACAGGCGTTGACATGTTGGGATCTAAATGTGCCCTAAGGATAGAAAATCAATATTAGGGATTTTCTGTAAATATGACATTTTGATATTAATAAGAGGATGTTATTCATGTTTAATAAGTTGTGTCCTATTTACTTTCATTAGTTGATTGTATGGTTATTTTGAGCAAACATAAAATACTCCTTGGCTGTTGGTAATATATCGGATTACCATATGTATACGGGGTATACATAGAAGACGTGGTAATTTGATAACAGTCTAAATAAATAGTCCGCAATTGATGGAATAAGATTTGGGGATCTTATTCATGATAAGATTGTAAAGGTTGTCTACTTCTTTGGAGGGATGGTTTGTCTTGACCATCGGATAGGTTCCGAGTAGAAACTTTAATGTATACCAGTATTGAGGTATGACATTGGACTGGACCTAAAGTGTTAATTGATTCGGTTTAATAATTCCGTTTATAAGAATCAATGACACTTTGATTATCATCCTGCATTAATCTTAATCCTGAAATGATTACTTGAGTTCGCATCCATGACTTATGTACTTTAATGCACTACAGGTGAGACACTGTTAATTCATGGTCAACATACTTGTGTTTTGGGTGCATGACTTATGGATGGAGAAATCAAGATTCATAGATACGGAATCCATAGCTATCTTAACGATAGTAAATGTTATCTACTTAAAGGCATTATTCGGGGATTGAAAGATAGTATAACAAGATCTTGGCCATCGGTTTACTTTGTGTTCTCTGGTGGTTTACTAATTGTATGGTTTTACAATTGGTGATTCTTTCAATAGAGAATAATGGAACTTTAAGTTAAAATGATTGAAAAGGTAAAACGGAAAAAGTCCTTAATTCAATCATGGATAACATATGGGGATTAAGCAAGCGATGAATAAATCATGGAAGAAGCGCTGCGTAAGAGAGCTTTCGTAATACGGTATGTAAACAGGAGTTCAGCTTCAAACTTTTAGTGGAATAGTATTGAAGTTGATAATTGATAAATAATTAATCTGGGATTAATTTTTCACAATTATAGGAGCCTCTTTACATATTTCCATCGGGTCCCTCTATTAGCTCATATAGTTCCGTATAGCGTCTCGGGATTTGTTCCTAATGAGATCGGTAAATTTAAATGGAATTTAGTAATGTCTATTAAGACATGATACTCTCTAACATGCAATCCAGAAAGGATTGGACATGTGAGATTTGTGTAGACAAATAATATGATTTGTCGACATGAGATTGGTTAATTGAATTTTGAAATAAGATTGTGTTTGAATTATTTAATTTTGGAAAACGAATTTTTCTCTCCTAATCTAAATATGGTGCACGGTTTTTTAGATAGGTGGAGAGAAGAAAATTTTGATTCAAAATTATTCAAATATATTCCTAACATTAAATTATTAATTGATTTAAATAATGGAAATTATTTGATGGATTTTTCTTTCCTTAAATTGATGTGCACGGTTTTAGTGAGGAAAGAAAATTTGAAATATTCCATTGATTTAAATTAATTAATATGGTTGATGTTGTGTGGAAAATATTTAATTCAAATAAGTGAATCATATTTAAATTCAAAAGGGTTTAAAAGGAATTTGAATCTAGATAGGACTAGGATCTTTTGACTAGTCTAGATTCTTGATTTAAAATTTGAACCACCAATCAAGATTTATCTCAAAGTGGCCGAATTTTTTGAGGATTGATTTCCTCTTGGAAAAACGTTTTTAGGTTCAATGAATCTAGTCCTAAAGTTGTATGATCTTTTGATTCAAAATTTATCCAGAAAAATAATAATTAATTATTTTTTAAAGGAGATAAATTTTGAAAAGGATTAGACTTCTATATAAAGGCTAGGAATTCTTGAAAAACTAATTTTTGGTCATTCACAAAGAGGAAAAACGTTTTTTGAGAGTGAGAAGAAAAATAATTTGGTTTTCTTCCACATCATAAAATTCGGCTATCTTGTGAGAGAGAAAAAGAGAGAAAATTCCATTGAATCAAAATTGTGAGGAAGGTTAAACCGAGTGATAATTTTCATAGGAGGTTAACCGGTTCCTGTTTTGCAGTTTTGAAGAAAGAAGTTGGATAATATTCTCAACGAGGAACATCGGAATTGAGAAGGAAGGATCTAGACTTCGGAAAGCAACACCGGTCACTTGGATTCATAGAACGTGTGCCCACACACACTCTGAGACGTGGAACTCGAGAATAATAGAGAAGACACGTTGGTCAAACGCTCTAGCAATTCCGGAATCCAAGAAATAAGGTACGCTTGATCATGAATTTAATTTATTGTTATATGCATCATGAGCTTCTTTTCCGAATCGGCATAAAAATTTTAAAACTTCCGCTGCGCCGTAACTCTGATATCGGATCCGATTTTTCCAACATGACAAGCCTCAACGTGGCCCCGATACCGCTCAACGCCAACGCTTATTGCATCCTGATAAGCTGCTTCATTCTCTAGATGAAGAATTTCACCGAGGAGCTGCCGTTTTGGGCCTTCCAAAACCTGTTCCGGATGAAAACGGCTCCAGCGTCCTCCGGGTCCTACTACTTCCAGGGTTACTAGGGGACGTTTATCTCCGGTTTCCCCGACTCCGACAAACAATTTAAGCACCTGTGGTTCTATGCAGGTGGTCGGTGGTTGCACGGTCAGCGTCAATACAGCGATGTCCCTGCCTGGGAACGAGTCCCCATCACGTTCAGGAGGGGTTACGTGTGGACCCGGGGGCCGCACATCAACGCGAGTAGCATGGAGAAGATTGACCTTCTCCGAGGAACAGCGGACCCCGAGCAGAACCAGCATAGACTTCTCTCCCCTTTGAGTTTGGAGAAGTACAACTGGTTCGGTTCCTCGTCGACGTCCGGGCAGCCTGATGATCGAGCAAGGAGGGCCCTGCCTGGGGAGGTCACTGTTGCAGCGCGAATGCCCGACCTAGTCGTGCATTACCGTGCACAGACTGTTGTGACCGCGGAAGTCGCGACCACCTCCGATCGGCCTGAAGTTCCGCAGGGAGTGTCGGTAGCTCCATCCCATGGTCAGCGGTCCGGCAGCTCCTCCCCCGGGACTTGGGGTTCGAGGATTGCCGACAAGGACATGCATTTGGTGCTCGGGCAATTCTTCCCATCGCGGGGCCTTCGGATCAAAGGTCGTTTTATTCATGTGCTTTTTGGTAGCCTGACCATGACTGAGCACTGACCAACTTTCTTTTGTCTGTAGAAACGACTATGGCCGAGCGGGAACAGCAGGGGAGCAAACGTCCGAGTGATCAGGACAGGATGGCGCGGCTCCAAAAGTTCGCCAAGACCGGTGACGGTGACAAGAGCAAAGCAGGAGCTTCAATTGCTGCCCCGACTAACCGAGCAGCTCTGCCAGCACCGGTCACCCGAGTCATGTCCGACCCTCCTGAAGCCCGGGTCATTCGTCCGAGGGAAGAACGGCCGGTCACTATTCCCTCTTCCTCGTGGAGCCAGCGAGATGACGCCAGGCCCCGAGATCAACTAGCCTCTGCTTCCGGGTCAGTGCCGATCAGGCGGAAGTCTTCGGCCCAAAAGGCGCTTGTCTCAAAGTTTGACGACAAGCTATCTTCGGAGGTGGCCAAATCATCTCGGCGTTCTGACCCCATCGTAGCATTCGGCGATTGTGCTAACAAGCTGATCGAGGTAAATGGTCTAGGCCGATCAGTAATCTTCTCGGGGAATGTTCATATATATTTTTCTTTATCATTTTTATTTCTATTTATTTTTATTCTCTTGCAGGCCTTATGTTTAGCCTTCTCGGGCAGCGCGAGGGTATGCCAACCGCATGGAGGCCGAGATAACTTCGGCGAACAACGAGGCCATGAGCACCCGGGACGCCGAGAAGAAGGCCGAGGAAAGGGCCAAGGCGGTCGAAGAGAAGCTGAAGGATGCCGAAAAGAGGGCATCCCAAGCCGAGGATGCTCGGAAGAAGGCTGAGGATGCGCGGAAGAGGGCCGAGGATGGCCTAGAGACCACCCAGTTTGAGCACTCCCGGTTCCTCCAAGAGGCTCTCCCTGCAGCCCTTGACCAAGCTCGACAGTAGGCGGTCGAGGAGTACTTGCAATCCGACGACTTCAAAACTCGTTTGGTCGCCGAGTACAAGGAGGGGATGCGGGATATGAAGGCTGGTTTCACGTTGACCAACCCGATTGTAGCCGGGGTCGACTGGTCATTCGTTCCCGAGGTCTCCGGGGAGACTGCTGCTGAAGTGCCACCGGAAGGATCCGATGAGGGTGAGGTGACCAGGGGCACCAATGTTGTCGAGAACGTGGTTGTTCTCGATGAGCAGGAGGCTGGAGGTGACCAGGCCGAGGCCGAGGCTATCCTTCCCAATCAGATTTAGTTAATTAGTTTTTTTTTTTTGGGCTCGGGGGTGTCCTATTTGTCCCTTCCCTCTTTATACCGTCGATAAAAATTTTTCCTTTTGTCCTCAATGCTTTCATTATTTATTTTGTTGTATTTAAGTTGGGTCTAGCTCGGACACCTCCTATGATTGGTTTGGGTTTCTCTTGGAATTGACCCAAGTCCAACTCTAGTCGGTGTCCAGCATGGGGACCTCCCTCTGTGGTCTGGGGACCACTGGAGTGTAGGGTCTGCCTGAGCAGACTTAAGTTAGTTCCTGCTCGGACACCTCCTACGATTGGCTTGGGTTTCTCTTGGAATTAACCCAAGTCCAACTCTGGTCGGTGTCCAGCATGGGGACCTCCCTCTGTGATTCGGGGATCACTGGAGTGCAGGGTCTGCCTGAGCAGACTTAAGTTGGTACCTGCTCGGACACCTCCTATGATTGGCTTGGGTTTCTCTTGAAAGTCCAACTCTGGTCGGTGTTCAGCATGGGGACCTCAGGAATAACTGTACACATCTGACCTGATCTGAACAAATATTCTTCTTTATTAACCAAATCTTTACAACAATTGTCAAAATAAAATCACTGATAGATGCGCTTGAGGTGGTCGGTATTCCACGGGTGACCCAGACACCTATCATCTTGGTCGACTAGCCGGTATGTTCCCGGTCGAATAACTTCGGTAATCCTATAAGGCCCGTCCCATTTAGGACCGAATGAACTTAACCCGGGTTCTTGGACCAAGACTTTCTTGAGTACCAAATCACCTACTCGGAAGACTCGTGATCGGAATTTCTTGTCATAATACCTAGCAACGACCTAGTTTACGTGCAGCTGTTTGGATTAGAGCCTGTTCTCGTTTTTCCTCAACCAGATCTATTGCGGGCATCAACTGTTCGGAGTTGTCTTCTTCATCATAGTTCTCAACACGGAGACTTGGTAAACCTACTTCGGCCGGAATGACGGCTTCTACCCCGAATGCCATTGCAAATGGGGTTTCCCCGTTAGC
Organism: Ficus hirta; assembly: GCA_038430175.1. Lineage (NCBI taxonomy): Eukaryota > Viridiplantae > Streptophyta > Magnoliopsida > Rosales > Moraceae > Ficus > Ficus hirta. The sequence goes on from CM076597.1 coordinate 5,990,226, forward strand.
AGTACGCTTGGTCGTCCGATAAGCCCAGAGTACCCGGGGTAGCTCATCAATCCAAGCGCCCTTATACTTCTCAAGGTTCTTCTTCAGGTTCTCCTTTATAGTCTTGTTAGCAGCTTCTACTTGTCCGTTGCTCTAGGGGTGCCCGGGGGAGAGAACACTTTCTTTATTCCGAACTGCTCGCAAAGTGCGATGAATTTCAGATTATCGAACTGTTTTCCATTATCTGTGACCACGGTATGGGGGAGTCCGAATCTACAAATGATGTTTTTCCACAAAAAACCCATACACTTTGTCTCAGTTTGCTGAGCTAACGGCTCCACTTCGACCCACTTCGTAAGGTAATCTATCGCTACAAGGCAATATCGAAGTTGTGATCGGGCCATTGGTAGTGGTCCGATCAGGTCAAGGGCCCATTTCGCGAATGGCCAAGCACATACCACCGAGGTGAGCTTCTCAGGGTGGGATTTAATGGCTTTGGCAAACTGTTGGTATTTGAGGCATTTTTTGGTGAACTCCAAGGCATCTCTGTCCATGGTCGGCCAGTAGTACCCCTGTCGAAGTCACTTGAAGGATAGGGCTCTCCCCCCAGAATGGTTCCCGCACACTCCGCTGTGTATTTCCTTCATCAGATACTAGGCTTCAGCTAGTCCAACGCATCGTTGATATGGGGCAGAATGTCCATGACGATACAGTTTCCCATTAATAAGCGTGTACCGTGCCGAGGTGTTCTTAATCCTCCGGGTCTCTTCCCGGTTCTCGGGTAGTCGAGACTCGGTGAGGTGACTGACTATTGGGTCTATCCAAGTAGTCGCGTTCTCGAAATAAAGGACCTGCTCTTCTCTCTCGATACTTGGACAGTCGAGTCGTTCTATTGGGAACGAGACAAGATCGTCTATGTCATTTCCCGAGACTAGCCGAGCAAGTGCATCTGCTTCATTGTTCTCAGAACGGGGGATCCGGGTTATCAAGTGGCTTTTGAACTGGTTAAGTAGAGCTTTTACTTTTCCCAAGTACTTAGCCATTTGTTCCTCATTCGCCTGTAATTCCTCGGTTACCTGGTTGACGATGAGCATCGAGTCGCAGAAAACTTCGATGTCCTCTACCCCGAGTTCCCGGGCTAGTCCGAGTCCGGCTATAACCACTTCATATTTCGCTTCATTATTGGACGCCTTGAAGTTGAAGCGTAGTGCCTGGCTGATCTTGTACTGATCCAAGCTCACAAGAACTAGTCCTGCCCCAGAGCCCCCCGAGTTAAAGGATCCGTCCACCAAAAGCTTCAATCTCTCGGCGCTCTGATCAGCCACAATTTGATCATCTTCCCCAGGCACATCTATAATCTTCTCGGAGCTCTCTGAAACTGGTCCGGGAACCCCTGTGAACTCAGCCGTAAAATTGGCCAACACTTGTGCTTTGACCGCTGTCCGGGGAATATATTCGATGTCGAATTCTCCGAGCTCGATCGCCCATTTCACAATCCGTCCTGACAACTCGGGGTTCTGGAGAACCTGACGGAGTGGGTAGCTGGTCGGGACACGGATTGGATGACCTTGGAAGTAGGGCCTCAGCTTGCAGGCTTATGAGACCAGTGCCAGGGCCAGTTTTTCCAGGGGGTGTATCTCCCTTCCGCCCCTTGGAACGCCTTGCTGCCATAGTAGATGGGATACTGCACCTTGTCATCTTCTCGGATCAGGATGGAGCTGACCGCCTTTTCCGAAACAGCTGGGTGTACATACAATGCTTCCCCGGGAAGTGGTTTTGATAGTAGTGGCAGGCTTGCCAGATAGGTCTTTAGGCCTTCGAAAGCTTCTTCGCATTTGCCATCCCAGTTAATCTTGCCTTTGCCCTTCAGCACTTGGAAGAACGGGAAGCACTTGTCGGTAGATCTGGACATAAACCGGGAAAGGGCTGCCACCATCCCGGTCAGTCTCTGGACTTCTTTGATGGTTCTCGGAGGTTGCAAGTCAACAACAGCCTGTGACTTGACCGGGTTGACCTTGATGCCCCGGTGATTCACCATGAATTCAAGGAACTTCCCCGACTCCACGCCAAATGCACACAAATTTTATAAACGGATGGTTTATGTTACAAAATCAGATAAAAATACTAACTGTATGTATTTTAAGCAAATTTTTTTCAACAAATCAATTAGAAAAGGTGGAATCAATAAAAACTACACATAAAACTGCACATTCTTACTGAATAATATTAAAAATGTAAACTTTTTAAATATAAAAATGAAAAAGCAATATTTTTACTACTTCAGCTTCCGATATCTTCTATTCTACGGCACTTTTCGGCTTCTTTGATTCCTTAACTTCGATTTCCCCCTGCTTTCTCTTCAACCCTTCCTCGGCCACCATTCTCTCACTCTCTGGTGTCGGTTTTTTAGAACTTTTCTCGATAAGTGGCCTTTTATATGCCGAAGCCATTACTCTGAGAGACATCTTTTCGGGAGTAATGTTTTTCTCAGTCAATTTCGTGGGTTTCGACATGGGTAGTTTTTGAAGATTTTCCGACGTTCACAGACTTCCAAGTAGTTTATAGAGGGCTTTCGTGGTGGTTTCGGACAGTTTCCGAGCGGTTCCTGCCGGTTGCAACTCTTTCTCTCTCTAGATTTCAGTTTCTCTCTCTAAAACACTGTAGATGCTGGTTTGAAAATTTTTTTTAAGGCATGCGAGGGAGAGGGATATTTGGGTGGGTGGGAGATGAGGGTAAACCTGGAATTTGGCATACATTTAATGCTGCTGGGCCCCACATATCAAAGACTTTGATGACGTGACAGTGCTAGAAATGAAGGGAAAAAAAAATTGTGCTGTTTTTAATATAATTTATCCCACAGATACTATTAATGAAATTAACCCTTTTTTAAATTATAATTCAAAACACAAACTCATTTAAAGCATATAAAAACAAATAAAACCAAAGAACAAGCAGCATTACCTCAGATCTGTACCTAATCTATGCTAGAACGAGGCTGATGCAGAGTGGGAAAAGCTGCAAGTGGACCAGGAGCTGAGCTACAACCTTCTTCAACTATGGTGAGGATAGAGAGGGTGAGGTGAATAAAGTGAACAATGATGGGGAAAGATTTGTTGGACTTAGAGTGAAATAGCTGAGCTCAAATCTTCAACAATGGTGAAGAGAGAGTGTGTGAGACTAGGGTGAGAAGAAACAAGGGAAAAAAGTAGGGTTTAGGATTGGTTGAGGGCATTTCTGACTTTTTTCAGCCACTTCAATTGATAGTGATGACGTGACAGTGCTAACAATGAAAGGAAACAAAAGTGGTGTTAGTTTTAATAATATTTTTCCCATAAGTGCTATTTTTGAAATTAACCCATAAAAATATTTATGTTTATATTGCGAATATCCAAACGTCAATTTAGATGACAATTTATATGTTTATGTTCAAATTATTACCATTCCAACATACGAACCAAACTAAGCCTTACTTCTTAGAGAAATTTTACAAAAAATGGTAATATTTGAGAAGTGGATTTAAAACATAACAAAAGTTTTAAAATATTTTAGGAATAACGAATGTTTAACTTTGTTCCACTTGTATGACCAATTTTACCATTTAGTTAGCCTTCTTTATATTAACCATAACCCTTATTATTCTCTCTTCTTTTTTTTTTTTTTTATTTGTGGTTTAAATTTATATTTGTTGTCTTGTTTTAAAATCCTTCTTTTATGATAATTGTATCTTGATTTAAAGAAAACTTAAATTATATAAATAGGAAAACAATGACGTGAAGAAAATGATAAAAACAAAATAACAAGTCTAGCGTTCTACAATAATAGGATGAGTTTATTAACACCCGTCATTTTACTTTTTCTATTCATTTTTTAAAACCACTTACTATATTAATTTTAGAATTAAAAAATTACTTGTTACACCTCTTTAGTTTTCCCAAAAAGCCCTTATAACTAAATTTTTTTTTCTTTCTCCTCCTATTAAAGTATAAATCGCTATACATTTTTTTCCATTACTTTTTTTAAAATTTTCTATTTTGTTATTATTTTTTAATTTATTTCCGCGAGAATTTTTTTAAGATAAGATTAATTTTTTTTTATTATTATTCATATTTTTCAATAGTTTTTGTAGTTTCATGTTATAACTAGTTTTTTGTTTTCTAAGAAATAACAATCAAATGGAAAACACATATGTATGATGTGGATATATAATCAAATATATTGATTTGATTGGTTATTCATTTTATAAATAATTGAAGAAATGGTTAGGAATTCATGCAAACTCTAAATTATAAGCTTTTTCTAATTATTTAATAAAAGTATTAACCAAATTTATTATATTTTCAACCATGTATGTGGAATACTTAACATCATCAGTGTATTATCCTCAAATTTTTATCATCTCAAAAACAAGTATACCAAATAATAAGTTTATAAATTTTTATCTCAACATATCAACTAATGAAGAATTTTTATTAGATATTTAAAAGAAAAAAAGAAAAGAAAAAAGAAATCTAACGAGAAAAAAAATTAAAAATAAAAATAAAATAAAACATAGTAAAAAAAAAGTAGTGTAAACATTTAGATTTAGTATGTGGAGAAAGAAGAAAGACTAATTTAGTTATAAGGGCTTTTTAGGTAAATTAAGGGGTGGAACAAGTAATTTTTTAATTCTAAAATTAATATGCTAAGTGGTTTTAAAAATTGGTGCGAAAAACTAAATAGGGGGTGTCAATAAATCCACTATGATCACACGTAAAAACCATAATGACATGCCTATCACTAGAAAATGCTATATATAGAAAAAAAAAATGAGGAAAACTATAATAACAAATCTAGTTTTGTACAATGATAACATATATGTAAGAATAAAACTAGAGGTGCCCTTTGATGAAAAAGAATAAAGTTGTTTTGTTTTTTTTATTCAATAAGGTGAGTCTTATCTCTTACCAAATGACAAGTCATATAGGGGGGCCACCTCATATGATGTAAGACATCAGAGATATCGTCTAGCTTTATATGTAATGACATCTATACATCCATAATTACATATCTAAAATTATATCATGTTACATATACGAACATGATGAATAACGTCATTTCATTATTATTTTGATGATATGATTAAAATATGCAAAAAAAAAAAAATATGAAATATAAAAGATAATTATATCAATGAAGTTGGGATTTTATCGTTCTTAAAATATTCTGAATCTTTTGTCAAATTTAAACTCCAATGCCTATTTTTCTATTTTTCTACCACTAATTCTCATTCTTTTACAGAAGAAATAAGTAATAGTAGTTTTCATTAAATAATTCGAATAAATAGCATATTTTTAAAATATTTTAATTAAATAGCTGTAAATAATCAATTTATTAGATAACCGATTTATTTTAAGTCTTGTAAATATATTATTTGCTTAATAAATTTGTCATTTACCTAATAAATTTGCTATTTATCTAATAATTTACTATCTACTTTAAATATTTTAAAACCTTACTATTTAGTTCAATTATTTACATAAAAATGCATTTACTACCAATTTTCCCCCTTTTTTTTGGCTCTTTTTTGCACCATACACCCTAAATTTAACTCACATTTACAATTTGCATCTTGAATTTTTAATTTTAGCAATTTACACCCCCCGAACTAATTAATTTATAGCAATCTACTCCTCATTAATTACAATGTTGATTTTTTTTTGTTATAAAAATTGACACTTAACTTATATATGGATTGTTAATTAAGAAATATAAGGTTGGTTATTAACTCAAATTTATATTTAAAATAAAATTATTGAAAGTTTTCTACTTTAATAATACTTAATTAAAGATCTTAATCTAAATTAATTTTGGTTAAAATAGATAAAAATGATCATTTATATCATTAATTAACGACTTTTATACAAATTACGTATCAATTTCATTCAAAAGACTAACATTGTTATCAATGAAGGTCAAATTGTTACAAATTTTTAAGTTGAAGATGTAAATTATCAAAATTAAAAGTTCAGGGTGTAAATTATAACCGTGCGATAAGTTCAAGGTATACCGGTGTTAAAAAAAATTTATTTTTTATTTTTTGGGTAATTTAGGAGACCATATAATGCTTCTCTATAAGTCATAACTTATACATAAGTGGTCGGCTTCATTTGGATACAAGTAGTAAGGGTGTCGACAAGCTGGGCCATATCGGGCCTAACTTCCCAGTTGTCATCCAAAGCCCAATTGATCAACTCAACCAACATCTGCAACTGTCCCAAGTGGGCCTTGCCAAGAAGTTTCGGGTCCAACAACGTGGCTCCCATCAAAACGACATCATTCCCGTGGTTCACTCTCCACTGGTGGGTCCACTCAGCCAGCGTGGATGGGCCTTGGGTTGACTTGAGGCCCGTTATCAGCTCTAACAAGACCACTCCAAAACTGTACACGTCGCTCTTTGGGCTCACCAGGCCCGTGTTGAGGTAGTTGGTATCCACGTACCCAAAGGAGCCCTTGATGGAAGTGGCCATTAGTGGGCTGTGCAGCTTGGAAAGCCCAAAGTCAGCGAGCTTGGCGTGTTGGTCGTCGAGGAGGAGGATGTTGGAGGACTTGACGTCTCTGTGGATGATGGGCTGATCGATCTGGGCCTCGGAATGGAGGTAGTGAAGGGCCTTTGCGATGTCGAGCCCAATACTCAAGCGGCTCTCCCACGACAGTATTCCTGCCTTTTGTCCCTCGAATGTGTGCATCCTCTCAAACAGGCTCCTCTTTGCAACATACTCCAACACTAGAAGTTGTTCTCCTGCTTTTTGGTTTTTTTTTTTGTTCCTTGTTTTTTTGGTCAAATTGTACATTTACAAGAGAATAATAATAGTTTTTTTGACATATCATAAAAGTAAAATACAAGTTGTTAAAGGTAAAAATAATAATAATAATAATAATAATAAGACAATTATTTAAGTTTTATATATCATTGCTATACGATATTACTTTGATTTAGTTATGCAAGTTTCCCAATAATACAATAGCTAATAGAAGAATCGTCAAAGAAAAGCCTTAGACATCGTATCAAAAGATGACGTCTGGGTAAGCGTCAAGCAAGACACTTAGATGTCGTTTGTTCGGGTTATGTCTAAACTATCTTAGATATTGCTTGCTTGGTGCACATAAATGATGTTTATGAGCTCTTTAATGGTCTAACTTACCACATTCCTCGGTGTGTGAACGATTTGAAAAGTCCTTAAAAAGCCCCAACACTTGTATAAAATGTATGATTTCTACCACTTTTATGATGGTTTAAATATTAAGAATGCAAAAATAATAGGTAGATACCTTTGTCGAAGCAGAAACCCAATAAAGAGACCAAATTGGGGTGAGAAACCCTAAGAAGGAGCGAAAGCTCATCGAGAAAAACCATCTTGGAACCTCCTCTTTCCTCCATGACCCGCTTCACGGCTCCAAACTTTCCATTGCCAAGCTCCGCAAGATAGACGCGACAAGTAGCTCCGACCCCTATTTGAACTCCAAAATCTCGGGTGGCACTACGCAGCTCTTTTAGTGTATAGCTCCTAATACTACTTGTCAAGTGTAGTTGATGATCGTGATGAAATTGATCAAGATCAAGGGGTTGCTCTGAATTACCATAGTTAGATGTTAATGTTCCCTTAGCATAATCCTCATGAAGATTTAAATAGAACGCTAATATTCGTAAGATGATGGCCACAACTAGTACTACCCCAATCCCTCCAATTATCCAAATATTTCTTGGCTTTGTAGTGGAGAACACCAAAAGCCACATCTTTAATTTGTTAGTGATTACCTCTTTAATCTATGCTTCAAGGCCTTAATCTCTTCGCCTCATATACATATTTAAAACTTAAAAACTTGAAGTTGTAGAGGTTGAAGAGTTTTAAGATTCATTAATTTGGAATTTAGCATGAGAAAGAGAGAATTTGATCAGTCAAGATACATATATATACATATACATACATATATATATATATATATATATATATATTTTGTGTGTAGGAGAGAGTAATCACTAGAGAAGGGTCTTTATTGTGTCGTTTAGTTTTTGTCAACTATTTAGGGTTATGCTGAAAGATTAAATTATTGAGCAAAAAACACTAGAAAATAAAAATAAAAAAATAGAAAAAGAAAAGAAAAGAATTGCATTGCATTTCTCTCAAGAGAACAATCTAAATAAAACGTAGTGCGGAATCAAATATGCAACACAAAAACTATTTATATATTCTTTTTTTTTTTTTTGCTGGCAATGTTTTTTTTTTTTTTTTTTTTGAGAAAATTAGGTAGGGAGTCATTGTGATGCCCTAGAAATTCATAAACTTGATTCATGAATTATTATCATGGATTTCCTTTATTAATATACTTCTAATGAATTATTTTGATGAATATCAAATTTTAAGATCATAAATGATTGTATATATATCATCAGTATGATGATGTCGATGATCTAACAATGTTGAGTTTCTCTATTTAAATGAGGAATTTTAGATACATTGAAGATGAGTTAAACGGCATATTAATTTATACAAAAAAAATTATTATGTCGTATTAGAGGGATAAATGTTAATTTTGGGAAAAACCCCAATTTTTATTAGTATGTCAATTTAATAATCTTAGTATTTATTTTGGTCATATCAATATTTAAGTTTTGAGAGTATGACTGGAAAATTAATGTGTCACATAGATATAAGATGAATAATTAGGATTTATTCTTAGAACATCCAAAGGTGAAAGATTGATCAAGAATTGTGCTTAAGTTTGAAATCAATGGTGTAGATTTTATGTTAAAGAATCATAGGCAAATCAATGGCCAAGCTTTGGATGATAAGTGACCAATGAGAGCATAAGGTAATGATTGGTGTGATGGAAGATCCAATGGATGAGAATAAGGATGCTAACTTTTGATCAATGGTGGAAAAATTGGAAAAAAGAAAAACAAAATGAAAATGAGAAAAAAAAAAAAAAAAACCAAAGGGAACCGGATTTTGTGGTCAAAGAGCTAGAAAAAATTTGAACAAATGAGAAAAAAAAGAAAGTGGTGCATGCATGCAACCTTATGTAAGAGATAGCTGGCTTGTTTTGGCAATATGTCACAAAGAAGAGATAAGTGAAAGTCTTTGTCTCAACTTTGTTGAACAAAATTTTCAACCCAACTCCCTCCCTTAAGTAGCGGCAATGAAGAGGAGAATCAGCCAAAAATTTTTCATTTTTACCCCTCAAAATACAGCTCCCTTAAAGCAAATGTTGACTAAAAACAAGCCCCCAACATCTCATTTTATTATCACATAAGTTAAGCTCAAAAAAACCCTAGCTTCTCCAGTCACCACCACCAACACTATTCTCCATCTCCCAACACCCCTCTAACACCCTCCTCCATCCATTTTCAAGCTCCAAGCAACCCCGGTACCAAGTTCGAAGAAGTGTGAAGCGAAGTTAGAGGATGTGTTACTAGAGGTAAGCTAATGGTATTATTTGTATTTTAGTCATTTTTGGAGAACTAAAGCTTGAATTTCAGTTAGAATCTTAATGTTAGGCTTCTTCTTACCTAGGAAAGGGTTTTGATAAGAACTTTGGAGGTCCAAGATCTTAAAGGATCCACAGAGCATTTCGGTAAGATCTACGAATTTTGTTGGAGCTTGTGGTTGTTGTGGTAATATGACATGCATTAGAAACTTTAGTATGAAAAATAAATTATATGATAAGATTTTGTAATGGTTAAGCTTCACTTTAGGCTTTGGAATCACTTGGTTTGTTTTTGTATGACTAAATTTATGTGTACTTGAAGTTGTGATACAAAACTAGATAGAAAAGGAACCTTTGGGGTACAGTCTAGCGACGGGTTTTATGTACTCCGAACCCTTTAGTCTCAAAATTTTGGATTATAAGTTATGGAGCTAAAAACTAGATTCTTTGAGCTTTCCAACAAAGTATATGCGCCTCAAACGGATAAATGTGTAGTTTTTGGTGAATTTTACAAATTTGGACTACGAACCGAAAGTCTTTGCTGGAACCATGTACTAGCCACGGATTTTATATATTTTGGGTCAGTAAAACAATGTTTAATAAAACTGTCCTCAGTGTATAGACTAGACACCATAACTTTCCAATGACATATCTTTTGCCTTATTTGGACTTGAAAGTGAATTGTTATGATTTTTCTAAATTTACCCATAAATTTGGACTTGTGGTACTTATGTGGGACTAACAGTAACAAAACCTAAGTTTACGGTATGAAACACTGAAACACTAAATGAAAGAACTTTACGGCTCAAGCTTCGAAATGAGATATCATGCGTTTAAAATGGATATGTACATAAATTTTAATAAATCACATAATATTGTATTGTAATCTGGCAAACTGAGATTTCACCATAAGACACTTAGGAATACGCCCACATCAATGTTTGAAACGCTTGAAATATTGGAAAACAAATTATAAAGACAGAAACTAGATACTTCAAGCTTTCCAACGAGTTATCAAGTGTCCAAAGCGGGGTTATACTTAATTTAAATAAATCTTACAAGTTAAAATCCTACACCGACAAAATGATTAAACATTAAAATGTGACATAAGGGTAAGTCATAACATATGGACATATTTAGTTATGAAATGAGTTGGTATTAAGTATATGATCAAATAATGTGAAAGACCATAACTTGATAAAGTTGAATCACAAGTTTTTAAATGGACTAAGATAAATTACACTAGAAGATTACTGGGTATATACCATGAGACTACCTTAGCCCAACTAAATGATCATAACTAAAGAAATTGGGCCTTACAAGCCCAATACTAGATGGGAGGTATACACTTAGATGACTCATTGTCACCTTGATTGATTAATTAATTAAGAAATAAATAAACTAATAAAATAATAAATGCATAATCAAATGTAATTATACTAAAAAAGTTAATTAGTAATTAATAAAGTAATTAATTAATTATAAGAGTTAGTAAGTGTTGATGTCGTGATCTGCTCCGACCATAAAGTACCATTTCCGACTAACCCCGACCGTTAAAGCAAGTGTTCGTCCGTCCGGATCGAATGCTAGTAACTCGACTACGGCCGACCAGATACGGTTCTCGGAGAACACGGACATCCGACCCAGTCTTACCGTCTCACCAGGGGGAACCGTGTACCCGGGATGAATGGTGCTCCGAGCACTCTACTTGGGGGATTACGTACAGGGTTGACATCAGTCCCTCGGGACCACACTCCACCTGCTACCCAACATCTGACACGAGTCCTGTCACTGTACCCGTCAGCCACAGGCGTCGCCCACCCACTACTGCAACACGCCACATCGCCACCCGCCGTCACCTACTCTGACAGGGACTGCCCCTGCAGGCGCCGGCGACAACCACCTTTCTATCCCCCATATTGGGTCAGAGACACGTGACACCAGTCCATTGGACCGACAGCCCCTGCAAGCCTAAGGCCTAGTCATCCGCCGGGTACCCTAGGTAGCCGACCCGGTTGGGACGCCCCGAGCACCCAGACCCGCGAGAGGCGCCTATAAATAGAAGAAGAATCAATAAATTCAGGTATGGTCATTCTATCTTGCCAAAGCTCTGCCTCTCCCATTGCTCATCAGTATCCTTACTGACTTAAGCATCAGAGTGTCCACGGCAGACACCACACCGGTGTCCCCATCACTTGGAGGTGCTTCCCCTTTTGCAGGTGATCGACGGCGGAGCGACTGGCCAGACCCGATCGAACCAGCCGATCACATTGGGTGTTGCTGCCGGAGGCTATTTCGGCATCAACAGTAAGTGATAATTAACTGTGAAAATAAGATTATTATGTTTAGTAACTACATAATTATAATACATGATTTATTAGAGATTAGTTAATCATTAATCATTGATATAATTGTTAATATAACTATGGATGATTAATTAGAGATTAATCAAACATTAATTATTAGAATAATCTAATTATTAATTATTAATATGAGAATTAATAATTGATGATTATTATATGAGAAAGAATATTTAAGTAACATAATTAAACTATTAACAATATAAATATTAATTAGTCAATTAAAATTATGTAATTAATTGTAATTACTCAATTAAATAAAGTAATAATTAACTACTTTATAATTAATTAATTAATCAATTAAATTAAATAAAATTGAAGTAAGTAAAGTTAAAATAATTAGATAATAATTAGTAGAAATTTGTTTAACACTTAATTATTAATTTGACTTAATTATTAATGTTAATTGAGATATAAGTAAATTAAGTTCACTTTAATTTATAAAATAAATAAATAAATAAAGTAATATAACTATGATTCTATCTATTAGTGAGATATTGTTAAATCATGATAATTTCTCAAATACGCATAATAGGATATATAACTCCAGAAGTTTAAGCATATAAGACAAGTAAGTACAAATCTCACCTACAATATGGAACAAAATGTTTTTCTTTGTTGATACTTTACGTTTACTATGACTTGCCTTGATGATGTGATGGGTATATGAGTTATATGTATTGCTTTGATTAAGTATTTGACGTGCATAATTTTTTTTGCATTAATATAATCAACATACCTCACATGTATTTATGCCATAATGATATATGCATAGTGACATGTAAATTTTCACATTGTCACAATTAATAAGAATGAGGCTAACGAAAGATAGGAATAAGTGTCGTACTAACCTCCAATTAGTGAGAGGACATGATAAGAACGAAAGTTTTAAGTTACGACATAGGGGCCCTTAAGTAGACAAAACATGCATATAATGAAGCATAATTGAGCACACATAGGTCACATGCATTTTTGAACATTCATGATGTTACATGTGATGATATGATTTTATGAAAATATTTTGTGAGATATTGTTTGTACTTGCTGAGCGAAAGCTCATACGTGTGTGTTCGTGCTATAGGTAACGCGGGTAAGCAGTCCGCTACTTAGATGTTTTCTGGACTGGTGAAGCTGTGCGTAGGCGATGAAGAAAGGGAGTGGGATACTACCACAAATTTAATTTCCGCATTTAGACATTTTAAATTATTTTATATCGACTATATTTATACAATGTTTTCAATTTTTTTGTACTACTAAATTAGCAAGAGTACTTTACGAGAAAAAGACTTTGGGATCTTTCCTTTTAACTTGTATGACGTTATAACTTTTTAAATATTATATAAGTACGAAGTTGAATAGGATATTTATTATCTAGGGATTTTCAATTTCCTCTATTAAAAATTTTAGTTTATTAAACTCTTCAAGTACAAGTATAATCTGTATAAAAAAAATATATATGTATTTTTAGAACCTAACATAAATAAGTGTTAAAACTAAATAAATTAAGAATAAGTAAGTTAGTTAACGGTCTAAAAAGTCGGGTCGTTACAGTCACATTTTGAATACCTTATTATAATTTTAAAGTTGATAATTTTAATGTTATAAAATGATAAATATTATCAATTTTAATATTATAATAGGCATAAATATAAGAAAGTGTCAAACTTGTGACAATTCTTGCATATAACCCTCCTTTTTTTTTTTCCTTAAAAGACAAAAACTACTTATTTGTAACTTGTTTGTTTTGGCCAAATCTAAGCTTCTATATAATCCGTGAAGTTCATTGTATTTTTAATGTTGAGCAAAAAAATAAATATATTTTGAATGTAGATCAGGAAAATTCAGAGACGTCTCATAAATTCAAATAGTAATATAGTATATCAGGTAGTAGTTCTTACATGCACTTATAAACAACTCCACAATTTTTACTTTGAAAACTGATGCAAAATTGTTTAAAATTGTGCTCTTTGCACGATTTAAGCACGATCTTTGTAGTTCTTTTTATTTTGTTTTGTTTTTCAATTTTCCATCAGCAAAACAGATGCAAAAAGAAAATGAAAGAGTGAGGAAATAAATAAATAAATAAATATATATATATATATATATATAAAAGAGTTGATCTTATATCCAGTATCGGATGGTATTCGACATTGTGAAATTTAGTTACCATGAATGTGAATTTCAATTACTAGTAATGTGAATTCATGCAGAAAGAAATGTAAAATAAGAAAAATTCATATTCACATTAGCTATATTCTCTTTTACATGAATTGATATTTTTGATAACTGAAGTTTATATTGTCAGATATCAAACGGTACTAGAATATATAAAAAATTTGAAGATTAATTGTTATTTTCATTAAAATAAATTTCATTGTCCTTGAAAGAAAGTCTCAGCAGCTTTGAAAATAAAATAATTAAGATGTTAGGTATCCAAAGCTATTGCTCACAATGCATATGTAATTTAAAACACACCAATTGTGTTATAAAAGGATCTGTACTTAATAAATTCATCTAAATAAAGTATACGAAATGGTCACTCATATTCCTTTCTTTATTCAATTTTCAATGTCTGCTTGTTTTGAACGATCTAAATGAAACACATGGCATTAAAAATAATAAATAAAAAAATCCCTGATATATATATAATTTTTTTCCTGTAATTTGAATGAACTTAAATTATTAAAATTTCATTATAATAATCATTTCAGTTAATTATTAGATAAAATCTGACAATAATTTTGATTAAAAAATGATTCCATCTAAAAATGATCGGAAAGAATTATTATACTAATATTTTTAATAATTTAGATTTACTCCAATTAGGAAAAAAATAGGGATGAAAATTATATAATAAATTTAAAAATTTGAAAACTTTTAGATGTTCGGTTTTTGTCCATATCATTCATTCCTACCCTAATTTCAAACACAATAGGAGGCTAAAAAACTGCACTAGATCACCGTACCTGTTCATTTAATGACAAATTAACAAGCTGGGAATCTTCTTACATAAAAATAATTATTAATTATGGGGTTAAAAAAAATCCCTAAAAAGAGAGAGAGAGAGAGAGAGAGAGAGAGGAGGCGGGAGGAAGATGATGGAGAGCAGGGGAGGCGGTTGACTAAGGAGCGATCAGATTCATTATTCATTCATACGGAAATAGAATTAGAGAGACAAATAAGACGAAATAATTCTGAAACTCCGAATTCCATTTCAGAGAGAAGAGAGAGAGAGAGAGAGAGATTGAAATAGGTAGAAATGAATTGGAGGAAGGCGACAGAGGAAGCTCGGAATTGGAAACCGGTGTTTGTTGGCATCTACGGCAGTGTGGTAATTGGGATTCTGGTGTCCTCTTTCTACGTCTTCTCCGCAATCTACTCTCCCAGGGCCTCCTCTCCTCCCCTCCTCTCCTCCTTCTCCACTCTCTCCCGTCAGTCTCTCTCTCTCTCTCTCTCTCTCTCTCTCTTCACTCTTTTACCTTTCCCTTGTCTTTCATTACTTTATATAATAATACATTTTCAATATCTCAATCACTTCATTTGATTCTGCTATTATTGTTCTTGCATTGCATTTCTGTTTTTGGATTATTCTGAACTTGACACACTGTTCATATTGCTCATGTTTCTTTCCCACTAACCAATAATGATGCTTGTATTTGATTCTTCCATAACTGCCAATCCCATCTCTTTAGTCTCTATTAGTCCTCAAACATAGTGAGATTGTGTGTTTGCCGTAAGGACGAATCTCTCCGATTTTACTTTTGAATCTCCGAAAGCGGTGCTGTGTGGGGGCCTGACGACACCACTGATCTCCTTTTTCATGATAAAAAAAAGATTACAATCATTGGTGTCATCTTGTTGATGTTACTACTTTACCACCACCTTTTTTTAATTATTATTTTTTTACAGAAGCCATAGAGAGCTTTTGATGCTTTTGCTTTGCTTCATAACCCTGTTTTTTTTTTCCCCTACATTTTTCTATTCCCATTTTCTTTGTGTGCACTGCGTCTTTTAACCTATTTCGGTTCTCCAGCAGATGAAGCACCTGCAAATTATTCTCTACCGACAACGGTTAATACCGTTGCAGCAATCGTCAATCCAGTGCCACAGGCTCCAAGCTCTGGGGTTAGACCGATTTGGGAAGCTCCACCACGCACTAAAAAAATGCCACCTCTAAACAAATTTCGACTCACCAAGGAACTTGTTCAGCAAAGGGTGAAGGATAATGTGATTATAGTTACCTTTGGGAACTATGCATTCATGGATTTTATTCTCACCTGGGTTAAGCACTTGACAGATCACAACCTTTCTAACATTCTTGTTGGTAATTATTTGTTTATTTTTTTTAATAAAGGAAAAAAAAAAAAAAGAAAAGATTTTTATTAGGTTGTTTTTATGTATATAACAAAAGTTTACATGTTTATTGGAAATTGGTGGTGTTTAGGTGCAATGGACACCAAACTCTTAGAGGCTTTGTATTGGAAAGGGATTCCTGTATTTGACATGGGAAGCCATATGAGCACAATAGATGTTGGATGGGGCTCACCAACATTTCACAAGATGGGCCGCGAGAAAGTTATTTTGATTGACTCTGTCCTTCCTTATGGTTTTGAGTTGTTGATGTGTGATACAGACATGGTTTGGTTAAAGGTACTCCACTTCTGTACCTACTTGATATATATATATATGTGTAGAGCTTTCTGAACTATTTTATGACAAATCATTCTGGTCTTTCTTTTTAGTCTCTTTAATTCTTCTGTTATGTTTGTCGAACAGGACCCACTTCCTTATCTTGCTCGTTATCCTGGAGCCGATGTCTTGACTTCTAGCGATAGTGTTGTACCAACAGTTACTGATGACAGTCTGGACAATTGGCAACAAGGTGAAGCTTGACACACACACACACACACACACACACACACACAAAACACACACATACATACATACATATACACACCTGGTAACTATTATTTTTTCTGTCAAATGTTAGAATGCTGCTTGCTTTGTTAGAACAGTATAGGAAATCAGTTTACAGGAACAATTCATGTAAACGTAAATGATACTAATATGAAAACTTTAAGAAGTAAGTTACTTAGTCTGGATTGCAAGATTGCTGTCACGAAGATAGTTTGCTGGAAAAAAGCAAATTATTATTGTCAGGTGCCTTTTTTGTAGAGAACATATTACAGCTTCTTACTTCCCATTTAAGTTCTCGGATTTAATTGAATTTTTCCAAATACTGAATATGTAGAGAGTATGCGTATCTATGTATCCGTACCTTTGTTCTTAAATTAAGGAATCGTCTTGTCTGTTTGTCTGTGATTTAAATTCTCTGTTGCATTACTATTTCTGAATCACTTATTTTTTATTTTATTATTATTATTTTTTTAAAGCAAATGACAGATTCAAGGCTTTAATCAATTCACACTAACATATATCTTGTTTTCCCTAAACAGTTGGTGCTGCCTACAATATAGGAATTTTCCATTGGCGGCCAACGGATTCCGCAAAGAAATTAGCAAAGGAATGGAAAGAAATGCTTCTGGCGGATGCAAAGATTTGGGATCAGAATGGTTTTAACGAACTTGTCCGCAGGCAGTTAGGACCGTCAGTTGATAAAGAAAGTGGACTTGTGTATGCTTATGATGGAAATCTCAAGCTTGGAATCTTACCAGCAAGCATATTCTGCAGTGGGCATACATATTTTGTCCAGGTACAATCTATAGATCTTCGCCTGCCTCGATTTGACAGTGTATCCTCATTTATCTTCATTGATGCTACATTTCCAATTCGTTCTTATGTATATTTTTTCAAATTCTCGTGTACCATGAAACTTTATATTCAGCTTGACGTGGTTTAGCATATGGTAAACTGTGTGCCAAGGTTCTCCTGGGTCTTAAGCTATAATGCTGATGTGGCAGGCCATGTATCAGCAACTCAGATTGGAGCCCTATGCTTTGCATACAACATTTCAGTATGCAGGTACGGATGGAAAGCGTCACAGACTGCGGGAAGGCATGGTCTTCTATGATCCACCAGAGTATTATGATGCACCAGGTACTACTAGGCCACGTCTTTCGTCTTTATTAGAATGCATATGTTTTTGCAATTTCTTGCTCTGTACACTAGTCTTGAACGGTTCCATAGTTGTATGTGATGCTTGGTTATTTATTGTAGATCCATGTACTTGTCCATCATTCTAGTTATCACATCTTCACTGTGATTTAGTAAAGGTCACATAATAACAGGATGCATAACTGTGGGGTATCTTTGTTCACTGTCACTTTTTGATTCCTATTTGAGTTTCTAAAATGCCTTATTCATGCATTATATTTGTATAAGAAGCTTATTTCTCAGGCAGCCAATTTATTCATGTACAATAATTCTAAAACCTTACAATGCCTTGATAGCAGCACCTATAAATATCAATCAAATGATGAAAAAGTTGTTTCAGTCAACTTTATTCTCATTACTGTTTGACAGTGGCATTGAGTGGATAACAACTTTATGTTCTCTCATCTCTGTCTTTTTAATTCACTGTTTTATTACCACCTAAAAAAAAAAAAAAAAAAATCCTATAATACTAAGCACTCCTGGAGATTTTCCACTGAAGCAGGAAATAACTGAAGTTTAGGTCTTAAACTTAAGAATACGTGTATAACAGTATTGATCCCAGTTATAAATTGTTCTGCAATAATGCTGATTAGATCTTTGGAATTTATGCAGGAGGTTTCTTGTCATTTAAGCCATCTATTCCCAAGAGCTTGTTACTTGATGGGAATCATACTATTGAATCTCACTTTGCTCTTGTTAATTACCAAGTATGCATGTACTAACCTACTCCGACTAACTTCTGCCATCTGTTATATAACTGAGTTACATTTGTTGACATGCATTACAAATTATTATTCTCAGATTAAACAAATACGGACAGCACTCGCGATTGCTACTCTTTTGAATCGCACTCTGGTGAGAGCAATTTATGCATTGATATTTCTTTATGTTTACCTTATCTCTTGTAGTAGTTTTTGTTAAAGTGAAGATTTACTGGAGTTAATGTAATCCAAGTCCAACTATCTATTTCCTTTGGACTACATAATCCGAAGACCAATTTTGGATTATTAGGAATCTTAAGTTTGAATTTCTGGACCTGCAATATTCAACCAAGTAATGGCAACTTAATCACCATTTAGGCTGCTAACTGGGGATGTAATAAAATGAACTTTATACAGAGCAAGAGAAACGCGTTACCCGCAATGGTTGAAGCACAATTTTTTATTTGATTAATTGACATTATTGACTTGCATATCTGTTACAATTTGGTAGGACTAGGAGTGGCAGCTTAATGTGTCCTCTAAATTGCTTACTTGTTTAAACTTGCATGAGAACTACTTAATGAAAAAACTAAGATATGTATGTTTGGCTAGTTTGACCTCACCCTTTTTTCCCCTCTCTAGATTGACCTTTTAAATTTGAAGTCGTATTGTTTAGATGCCAAATGAATATATTTTGATTTTGTTCTTTAATGTTTGAATTTTAGGTCATGCCTCCATTATGGTGTAGGTTGGATCGGCTTTGGTTTTCACACCCTGGAGTTCTGGAGGGGTCTATGACTAGACAACCTTTTCTTTGCCCTCTGGACCATGTATTCGAGGTATTTCCTGTTTATTCAAGTAAAAAAGATACATTCACAAGGCGCTTTTTTTATTTTATTTTATTTATTTTATTATTATTTTTAAGTTATATATGTCGAGTTGGCATTTTCAGGTCGAATTCCAATCAGAGGGTTTCTATCCAAAAAAACAACCAAATTTTCATAGTCCTATGCGTAAATTTGATTAACTCGTATTATGCACTGCAGGTAAATACGATGCTCAAAGAACTGTCTGAGGAATACGGTCCTGGGATCAACATAAGGGAATACTCTTTCTTTGACAATCCATTAATGCCCCAACAGGTTTAACATTCATGATATTAATCTGTCGTTTTCTTTCCTCTCTTTCCTTCAGCGCCACGTCTTACGCTTCTGAATGTTGTTCTAGGTAAAAGATTCATGGCTTGAGGTTCAACTTTGTGAAGAAGGAACCCAAGATTGTCATGTTTCAAATGAAACAACTCGACCAGGTGTTCTAAGATTTCCAAAGCACAGCCATGAAGAAACGGTACTAGATTCTTGAACAAAACTTATGTGTTTATTTGTCCATACTTGAACAGAGATGTTCATCTCCTTATGAACTGAACAAAAACGTTCTACTTCCATTTACAGTTGAAGATGGTATTTTCGTCATTCAAGGATGTCAAAGTTATTCAATTCTCTTCAATGCAAGATGCTTTCCTAGGTTTCATGGACAAGGTATATTTCCGCTTCCACTGGCTGTTTTTTGCTGACATATATTCTTCAAATTTCATGTCAAAATTATGCACTGAATCTTCTAATTGATGGTCAGACAAGGGAAGAGAAATTCAGGAGACGTGTGAAGCTATATCTAGGTATATGGTGTTGTGTGATGCATCACACTCCAGGTCACATATATTATGACATGTATTGGGATGAAAAACCGGGATGGAAGCCGATCCCGCCTCAAAAACCCGAAGATGATCACCAACCTTTTTGAGTTGTTAAGCTCATTGTCAAAAATTCATCCACAGTAAAGCAGATTCACAGAAAGAATGCATCCCTATTTGAGGATCTAATTTTATAGAGATGAGGCTACAAATTTAGTGAAACAGTACAATTTATTTTCCCTATTCTGGTATTAACTTTTTAGAAGGTCAAATAAAATGAGATGGAAGCCAAGGATCCGTTATGGTAACATTTTGGATGGAGATAATTGAATGCAACCATTTGAACATAACCGTAAGAATTATCATTCGAAATGGTATTTGAATGTTCGCTATCGAAGCATTTGAAAGTATTTGAATGTGTTTGGATAGATATTATAAATAATTCTTACAAATTTTTTAAAACCTTGATGTCCATGACAAATTTTGATATGATATGTTGATGAGGTTTTGAATCTCTTTTCCCTCTGAATGCATGGAACAAAGCATCAGCTCAAGAGAATTTGAAACGAAAATGTAATGACATTTTGAAACTTAAATGGAAGGGGAAGAGTTTTTGATTAAAATAGAACTCAAATATTATGTTGAATATATATTTGAATGAAGTCAAATTTAAGGGGATAAGCATTTTATAATATATTTTTCACATCTTTTTTTTTTTTTTTTTAATAAACAAATATAGCATCAGACGGTCTAATTCTACAAAAGCACTCTCAAATACCAGAAAAATTACAACTCCCTTATCTCCATTTGTTTTCTGCTTTTATACACAACACTAGTTTAAATACGTGCAGGTGCACGTGGTAAGTTGTAATTGAAATTGAAATAACGAAAAATATAAAACAACAAAACATTTAACTATCTATGAGGATAAATTATTTACTTCATGAAATATAATCAAAATATAATTTCTTACATTCCTTTGTTAAATTTGCAACTTTCGATTTGTTATCTTAAATTAATTTGTATATCAGAATGTTGAATATAATTGCTCAAAAGATAACAGCAAACTCATCATATCATTTATTATATAGACTATGAGTATATTTGTTGAACTTAATTCTTTTATGACAAAGTACAAAGGTTAAAATATTTATTACAAGGAAATGCCAATTATTAGGAAAACAATCACATGTATATGATCCAACAAAAGTAGAAATATTTGTCTATCTTTTATAAAGAAGGGAAAAAAAAAAAGTTTAATCAACTGAAAAATCCAAAAAAACACACACACGAATTAGATCTTGAAAAGAAGTAGAAAAAATTCATCACAATTAGACTTGATCACAATTTAACTTTACACTTGGAATTTGAGGGGAAAAAAATGCATCATAATTCCTCTTAATTATTTAAAACTTGTTTCGATGAGCATTTCTTCCAAAAATTTTAGATATATGAGTAAGTAAGGATTTAAAAAATATATATATTTTAGACTTGTGATTAAAAGTTTCAATTTAGAATTTTAATACTTCAAATAACCATTTTTTATTAATATTAAAGAATAATGTTAATAAAAAAACTTTGATACAGTCTAAACTCTTATTATTTTTAATTTTACTTGTTTTTTTTTTTTTAAGTAAAGAATAAACCTTACCATAGATATGACGACATACGTGGTTGTTCACTTTGTTGTGACATGATAATATTACGAATATGTGACACTCATTTTTCAATTGCCTTATTAATTTTCTCTCTTCAATCCCACTTAATTCCTTATACTAAAATAAAAACCAAATACCTAAGTAAACTTCATTACATTTTTCTTTTTTACGTTTTTAGTATAATCAAACATTAATTAAGTTGAATTAACGTTATTAATTTTATGTACTTTTGTTCATTTACTGTCATTATTTACCTTTTCTTTTCTCTAAATGCAACCTTAATAATATTTATAGATGTAAAATTTCATTATTGTATTGTTTTTATTTTATTTTTTATGAGGAGAGTATTAGAATATGAATGAAAGAGTTTGAACTATTTGACACATCATCAGTAACAGAAGATGAAAACCATATCCCTCCGTTAGCATTTCAAATAACTTTTCTCTCATTTTTCCCCCCTCCACACGCCTCTCTCTCTCTCATGTCATCTTCTCCTACACTTTGTTTTTTTTTTTTAGAACATTTTCTTCTTCAGATCTTTCTTTCCATTTTTTTTTTTTTTCAGATCACCTTTCTTATTAACTCTCTACTTCCCTCTTTTCTCTGCAAAAAAACTCACTTCTAGTTGACTTGTGATGATTACATGCTTACTCTGTGCATTTTTCTGACGTTTGGACTCTTGTGAATTGTAATACCAACATATATATATATAGATTAAATAAAAAAGCCCAAGATAATTGAACAAGTTGGTTTTCCAGAAGGGAAAACCCATATCAGTTGATGATATAGGGGAGACCAAAAGTCAGAGACAAACAAAAAAAAAATTCTAAGGAAGAAAAATGAGAAATAGGGGAGAAATAGAAGAGCAATACGAAAAAGAAAGATATATATATATATATATATTTTTTGAAAATAGAAAGATAGTTGAAGAACAAAGAAAATGGGCTTAAGAAAAAAGAAAAAAAAAAAAAAACACACACACACACACATAATACATGGTCAAGGAGTGGTTCGGAATGAAACCAAAGTGAGAACGATAAAGTGTCAGATCTAAAAAAGAAGAGAGGGAAAGAGGAGAGGGGGAGGGAAATGAAAAAAAAAAAAGTATGAGGGCAGAGAAAGAGACAGAAAGGGCGGAAAAAAGCTGTTAAGATTAAGGAAGAAAATAAAAAATAAAAAAAGGGAAAAATACACGATTTCAAAATCTCCCAAAACGCAACCAAAATCCGCATTTTTGACACCAAAAAGGAATAATAAAGAGCATTTCTACTCTTTTATTATAGTTAAGATACTACATTGTACATGAGCAGCCAATTGCTCATCACCACCTGGCTAGCTAACTTTGACTAGTCTAAACAAATTTTTTTTTTTTGGGGCTAAAGGAGAAAATCTAACTATATTAAAAGAGTGCATAAACTTACACTGTTCATTTTTTGATAGTAAAAAACGCACCGTTTTGGTGCTCTTTTTTTTTTTTTTTTTTTGGAAAACGTTTTTTTTTTTTTTTTTTTCATAGAAACCGTTTAACTTTTTTTTTTTCTTTTTCTTTTTGCTTTTTAATGGAACCTTTATCTTTAATTTTTATTTATTTATTTTTCTCCTTTTTAAAAAAAATATAGATTTGGTGTTTTTGTTTTCTTTTTATTTTAATTTTTTTTCTTTTCAAGTTTTTTTTTTCCTTCCAACTTTTTTAGGGGGAGTTTGGTAAATTAGTTTGAGTTAAAATTTTTAAGTTTCAATAGTAAATTTTTTTGAATTTTCAGAAAAGACAAAAATTTTTTTAAGAAAAGATAAAAACTTTTTGGGAAAAAAATAAAAACTGAATTGAAATATTTTAATTTGAGTGAAAGTCCCAAACACACCCTTGGTAGTCAAAAACGGTGCATTTGGTGCTTTATTTTTATTTTTTTTCCTTTTTACTTTTTCATTGAAACCGTTTATCTTCTTCTTCTTCTTCTTCTTCTTCTTCTTTTTTTTTCCTTTCCTTTTTGCTTTTTCATGGAAAAACTTTATCTGTAATTTTTTATCTTTTTCCTTTGTGTTTTTTTTTCCTTTTTAAAAAAACTTTTAGTGTTTTTGTTTTCTTTTTATTTTATTTTTTTCTTTTCAAGTTTTTTTTTTCTTCCAACCTTCTTCTATTTTGCTTTATCATCATCATCATTATTATCATTATCATTATTATTATTATTATTATAGTTGTTATTGTTTATATTAATTTTTTCAAATTTTTACTTATCTTTTCCTAAATTTATGCTTAAACATTTTCAGTAGAATTTTGTTTTTCCTTTTTTTTTTTCTTTAATTTCTTTATTGAAAGCTCAATATTTTATCACTTGCTCTCTTAAATATTCTTTTTTAATCACTATCTCAACTTTTTCACTCAAAATTCTAATTTTCTTAACTATAATCAAACCTAATTGTGATAAGTTTTCTTTTCTTTGTTACATGATCAAACTTTCTTTTTTTTTAAGGGTATATTTCCTTAACATTTAACAGAATAATAAATTTGGTTGTAAAATATGCACCTTATTAGTGCGTTTTTGTTTTTTTATTTTTTTTGGGAAAACTGTTTAAGTGTTGATGTTGTTGGTTTTTTTTTTTTTTTTTTTTTATGAAACTATTTGGTTTTTCATGTCATTTTTCAATATTTTACTTTTCTGATGTTAATTTTATCTTATCCTCTTTCTACTTTTTTTTACTTATATTTCATCATTTTTCTTAAATTTCTGACTTGTCTTTTTTCAATTTTTTTTAAATATTTCTTCCTGCAACTTTTTTATTTTCTTTGTTTCTTTTTTTTTTCTCCTTATTAGAAGCTCAACGTCCCAAATTTTCTCTCTTAAAGTCTGTATTATATCAGCTTTCTCATTGATAACTCTAATATTCTTAATTGATTGTGGTTAGTCTTCAAAAATATATTATTAGATTCCTATTGTTTTAAATAATCATTTGTAATAAAATGATATAAAATTTTGATTTTAGATAATATAATGCATACTGTAAATATTGTGAAACAACAAAATAATCAATATTATTATGTATTTTATGTAATAAATATTAACTCATCACGATTTTATGATGAAATGTAATTTTTGAACTTAGATAATTATTATTATATTTTATTTTTGAATTAATTTTTTTATTTATTTTCTATAATGTTGTTTATATTACACATTATAAAAACTACAATTACAGTTTTATACGTGCATTGCACGTATTTGATAACTAGTATTATAAAAAGCCACAAAAAGACTAGAAGTACAACACAGCAACAAAGCCCACAAAAACAGCAACCGCAATAGCAATCAGAAAAACCATTTAATGGCTAGGAAACCATCCGGTGAAACTAAGATCCACAACGAATTAGCGGGACATCATGCAAGTAATTAGCCCACTCAGAGGATCCCATAACGATCCCCTATCCCAACATCGGAGCAAATCTCCTACTACGGGTGAAGCAGAAACAAGTTCCACCCACCAAAACAAACCTAGCCAGACAACGGCCTTAAGCCGATCATCAAATTCCAACACCAAACAACAAACCAAATGAGGGTCTGGTGGGGAAACCATTGCCCTTATTACAAACACAAAAACCACAATACAAAAGCTAGGGAAAACCCAAAAGATCAAACCAGCAATAACAAGCCCCTCAACACGGGAAAGATGTGAAGGTCGGTAGGAGTGGCGCCGGAGGAAAAACGTCCGAAACAGCGGCAAAAAAGATGGTGACACAGCCGCGTGTGGGGGGGCAGACAAGCTGCTGACAATGGGCAGTTACTGCCACACGTGCCGGACCACTTTTCTCGCCTCCTTCTCGGGACCTCTTTGTCTTTCTATTATTCCACATCAGCATCTCAATAATTGAACCAAACATATAACAATCTTCATGCGTCCTATATTCCTTGTTTGTTTGTTTTAAAATTTAATAGTTAATGATGGGTGAAATAAATCAAGACGATCAATCCAATCAAATCGAAACCGACCTTAAACAGATTTGATTGGATAGTACATTACTAACATATTGGATTGGACGAGATTTTAAAATACAACCTTTGATCAGACGGGATGCAACATAACTAAAATAAGATGAATTCTATCGAATGAACGCCCAAAGTTTAGCACAGATCACCATCCAAGATGCATAACACTAAAGATGTGGCTATGAAAGAAAAAAATATGCCAGGTTCATGACAAGTGGCAGAGTAGACAAACAAACAATTCAATTCAACAAGTATCCTACCACCTGAGTAGCTAAAGTAAACAAACTCCCATTTCTATGTATGCCATAGATCATATTTACATATGTATCTATAAATATGGAGAAAGTGTGGCACAAAATAAAAATTATTTCTAATCTAAAGCAACAAAAGTTTCGAACTCAGTAGGTCTATTTTCTTTTCTAAACGTTATTAAACGTTACAACTTACAAATTACAAGTACACCGATCATATCTAACATATGTGATATGTCTTGGATATATAATGCAACTTAAATACATAACTATTTGAACCGGACATTATAATAAAATTAATAATTAAAATGACGCTTTTTTTTTTTTTTTTGGATTCAACAAAACCTCAAAGCAGCTTCAAGCTCCTTCTCATCAGCACAATTATATCCCAACAAGTAAGCTCGGGCTGCCAAGTTCACAAGCATAGCATTTCTTGAGATCTAAACACAAACATTTTAAGGAAAAAAAAAACTTGTTCTGATTGAAAGATTTTTTTTTAAAAAGAAAAAAAGAAAAAAAAAAGAGAGAGATACCGAAGCGGCCGGATCCCATAAATGGTTCTGCCTCGTCTGTAATACCGCCTTGTTGCTGTTCCTGGGGTTTTGAAAGCAAACTATCAAACAAGAAAATTTCACTACCTTTCTAGTTCTTGCATACAACCTAGCTAATCAAACAAGACACAAATAGTGTGGTTCTTCATATAGCTAGCTACTGGTTTACCATGTATAATTTGTTTTGCACTTATAATGGCAAAAATATGATAAGTTTTACAGCTAAGAGAAGAATAACAAGCACAGATATTGATCTTACCGAACCGAGGAAAAAGAGACACAACTTCTAATGTGGTTTCGAGAGGCTCAATTCTCTCGCACAGACTAATTCTCCAAAATGTTCCATCAATACTGATAGAAAACACACTACCAAATGCTATGCCAAGCAGAAAACCCAGCCCGGAAATCAAATACTCGCCAAAACAACTTTCCATGGACCAAACTGCCTTCATCTAACCCACGTGACTGGCACATCTCACATAATCAATGTGACAAGTATAAAGCAAAATGTAAACTGAGAAAATTGGAAGGGAAAACAATATACTATTAATTAGAAACACTGCTAGGCATTCGAGAGGCCTAACTCTCTCCTAGAGTCCAGATTCCACTAAATCCTTCCTACTCTCTCTCTTCTCCTCTGTCTCTATTTATTACATCAAGCATAATGGAAAATTACAACACGGATCCCAAAGCTAGATCTAACAACTTCTTCTAGAATAGTCCCTTCACTCACGAGCTTCTCACGGGCTAAGCTCCCTTGCTCACGTGCCTAGCACGCCTCACATAAGTGAAGCGGATAGGTGGCTTAACACAATGGTATGAAATTTAAACAACTGATAGCAAGAGGAGATTCACTCACATTATCTGGCTCCATTTCAGCTGGTGAAAGTAACCTGTCGAAACAGTGCCCAGATATTGTACAGACCAAAAGCTCGTTGGCCGGATCCATAACAACTTCTCTGCATGTATCATCACACACTGAAAATTCGAAAAGCAACACCATTAACATAGTCAAATAAGCACCAAAGTTTCGCCGTTTCGTATATTAACAGAAAATCATTTGCATAAATGACATATACTGATGAGGACATCAAGGCTGCGATGTCCTCATCATTCCCCCCCTCTTGAGAAGGATTTGTCCTCAAATCCTGTAAGTCAGTAACATTGAAAGTGGTTCGTATCATATACACGCGTGTGTGTGTTCCTTTATTCAGACTCGTACCATGAACATGTCCAGTCTTCTCACAAACAAATACGTCTCCAATTTGATAGAAAGAACACGTTTCTCCAGAACAAGTATGATCCATGACAACCTTATCAGTCAGGCCTCTACTGCTTTTCCAGATAGACACCTGATCAGCTACTGTCTTGTCAAGGATTACGCGGTCATCAATCACCTTAAACATGCAAAAAAACACAGATAAATACAATTTAAATTGTTCCTTTTCCTATGATTTGACATTAGTAGTGCAAAACCGAATTGTTAGATTTGGACATAAGCAATATCACCATTAAACCTTATATATACACACGTGTGCACGCACATTCAAATTTATAGAGATAACAGCATAGATTCATGTCCAAAAATGCTTAAAGTCCACCACAACAAACTACATCCGCATTTAAGAATAGAAGGCAATCTTAGTTCCTTCAAAGTTGCAATTTTTTGTTATTTTGATAATTTAAATAACTTAAAAAAAGGAGAATACTTGAATGACTAAATGAAAAAGTCGAGACACCAGTTAAGCAGATGGTGGTAACCTGGGAAGGGAGAGGTGGTTGGGTTCTCTTGGCAGCTTGCATTTGGATGTAATACTCTTTGAACTCAGAAGGACAATTCCTTACAAGTTCCACCATGTCTTCTTCATCACGCTGTTATGCAACCAATTTCATTAATCAAACTAACTAACTTACTACTTTAAAAAACACCTTTAGATTATGATTTATGATTATATTACTAATGGAATAAGAAGGAAGTTGGAATGGATAATATAACACCTGAATATAAAGCTTCTTCCATGGGCATTGGCGTAGTTTTGTGGAAGGGGGCAATAGACCCCATCTCATACAATACCTATATATATATATATATATATATATATCACTCCAGATATTATTACATTTGCATATATAAACTAATAAACAAACAAACAAACAAACAAACAAATCGGAAAGAAAGAAAGAAAAAGAGGGAAGGGAAAACAGACAAGCGACGCCAGAGGGATTCATCGGAGGCAGCGTTGCTGAGAAATCGACAGACGAGTGAGCATGCAATGAGATCCTCTGAAGAGAGGAATTTGAGGATGTGAGGGAATATTTCCGCTGGTATTTTACTCATTATCCCCGATGCAATCCTACACGACGACGACGACGACGACGAAGCCGAAGCCTTTCTCTTCTCTTTGGCCTCTTCCGAAGAAGAAGAAGAAGAAGAAGAGATTATCTCTATTGCTGTTGGTGGATGTGTTGTTGTTTCTCGTTCTTCGTCTTCTTCTTGACGTCTTCTTCTCTTTGCTGCTTTAGGCTTTTGATCTTCATCTTCATCTTCATCTTCCTCTTCCTCTTCCTCTTCCTAACACACAAATGAATTGATTAAAAAAAAAAAAAAATTTAGAATCTGGAGAATTCAGAAATTGGGGGGAGAAAGAAAGAGAGGAGAACCTGGTGGGAGAGAACTTGGGCTTCGAGGAAGTTGGCCAAATTCTGATCCTCCTCGTCTAATATCATCATCGTCGTCTTCTTCTTCTTCTTCTTTGTCCCCAGCCCCCAAAAAAACAAAAAAAAATACAAAAATCTATCACATATCCCCAGCCCCCTTCTCATCCCGATCCTTTTGCTTCGGGTCACCTCGGTCCGGGTCGGATCTCTCCCGCTCACACAAAAATATCTTTCTTCTTTTTATTTTCGCCTCCTCTTATCTCCATACGACACTGTTTTCTGTCTTTCTATCTATCTTTCTTTTCTTTTTTTTGTTTCCTTTTTTTTCCCCTCTCTAAGAAGCATACGACAATGTTTTTTTTCTTTTTTAATGAACTGTTTTCATTCTCAATCGATACAATACCAAATATTATACAAGTGTCAACACTATTCGTCTCATTGGTTGAAACAACCTTTGGATGTTTTTTTTTTAATTATTATTTTTTTTTTAAAGATTGAACTTGAGGATAGAGTAAACTCTATATCTTTTTATATCTTTTAATAGAGTCAAATGTGATATTAATATTAGACTACTTACAATAAAATATATATCCTAACAATACTAAAAGAGCAGATTGTGGACCTGTTAGGTCGTCCTAAACGTTTCTCACAAGTTATCGTTATCTTTTTAACCGTTATATCTCTTTTTAAAAGTCATCATAATATTACTTATCAAGTTGTCGTTTTTCCTTCCCTTTGTTACTCTTCCCAAAACACACCTTATTAATATTCTTATACAAGTCTATGTTGTTGGGCAAAGTCATTGAGGGGTATAAGGTACAATGCCAAATCCATTTATTCCTAAAAGGGCTTATATAAGCCTTTTTAAAACACCTCTTCAGTTATTTTCTCATGTTTTTTTTTTTTTTTTTCCAGTTTAGTTTAAATCCATTTATTCCTAAAAGGACTTATGTATGCCTTTTTTAAACATCTCTTTATTAGTTTTTTTTTTTTTTTTCAGTTCATTTTAAATATATTTACTGTTTCTTTCTTTTTCTTTTTTTTCCCCTTTCCTATTCTGGTTATTGTTTTAATACCTTTTTTCAAACAATGTCTTGAATCAAGTTATTCATTGTTTTTTTTTTTTTTTCCCTTTTCTTTCCTTGTAATACTAAACGTAGCCCGTAACTACTTATTTTTTTATTTTAATATTAAAAAAAAAGATACATGATAGGCTTAAAATAGTTTAAATGGTAGTAACTATTCACTTACATGCTATATTATAACATATCATGAATCCTAACAATACTAAAAGAGTAGGTTGTGAGATGTCCTGCTTGTTTTAGGTTGTCTAAAACAGTATCCATAAGTTTAATTAAATGCTCTTTTATATATATTGTATCATATTTTATTATTATAACTTCTCACTAAAAGGAGTTTATTTTATAAAATGTTTTAATTATTCACAATCTATTCATCTTTCGATTGTAACTGTTTAAGGTAACTCTATTTTATGAAAGATTTTAATCACTTACAATCTATTCATTTTTCGGTTGTAACTATATATCGTATCATGTTTTATTGTTGTTACTTCTCATTAAAATTAAAAGGTGTCTGTTTTATTAAAGGTTTTAATCATTCATAATATATATATATATCTTTTAGTTGTAACTGTTCAAGACAACACTAATTTACGAAAGATTTTAATAATTCACAATCTATTTATTTTTTGGTTATAACTGTTCAAGGCAATTCTTTAATATTTATATTAAACAACACTTATAAGTGTGTTTGTGTGTTATTCACTTTTCAATCATTCAAAACAACTGTGGGAGAATCATATTTTTGCTTGTAAAATCTGTATGTTTATAAGTAATTAGACTTCTCCACGTAATCCCTCGTTCAAATAATCTGTACGCATTAATCTCTCACACTCTCTCTATATGTATATAATTATTTGTTTCTCTCTCTAAGGTGAAAATATACCTACACAAACATCTTTGTAGATATAATTCTCTCACGCACACAAGCACGAATAAGACCTTCAAATATATGTATGTGGAGAATTAAAGGAAATTGATATTTTCTTACTAAAAATGTTGTGGTTATTGTTTTGCTATTTTGCGATTAGATTATGAGATATTTAGAACTGCTATTTTTTTGGAAAACTCATTACAAAAAATATTAATTATTAATTTTCTTAACTTTAGATCCGTATACATTCCTAAACTAAAGATATTTAATAGTTTTTATCAATCTATATTAATTATAAAATCTA
The DNA here is from genome assembly GCA_038430175.1 of Ficus hirta. Lineage (NCBI taxonomy): Eukaryota > Viridiplantae > Streptophyta > Magnoliopsida > Rosales > Moraceae > Ficus > Ficus hirta. The sequence goes on from CM076597.1 coordinate 6,021,890, forward strand.
TAATATTGATTACTACAATATATATTTAACACGTGTAATGCACATAGACAAAAATATATATATATATATATATATTTTACACTTAATTTTTCTTCACTTTTCTTTAATTTCTTAATCTTTTTATTTTAATTACGTACCACCAAATATTTTTTTTCCTTCTATTTCTTACTTCTTCTTATTATTTTTTTTAACTTAAAGATAGAACTTCAAACTATACATCTTTAAATAAAGACAGATATAATATTACTGTTATACTATGTCTATAACTACCTATTTCTTTTTTATTATGGGATAATTTTTTTTTTCGAATATGTTCTCACTTAAACATTTTCTTAGGCCTTTTTTTTTTTTTTTTTCTCTTTACATCTCCTTTTTAATAGATTATGTCAAATTAACTTTTTAACTTTTCCACCCTAATGGGTGTTTGGCTGATTTTTCAAAATACATCTCCAAATGTTTTTTTTTTTTTTTTTTTCTCTTCAACTCAAAACTACTTTTCATTATTCATATTTTTAAATGTCTATAGTAAACTCAAAATTTAAAAGTCTATAACTTTGTTATTTCAAGTTCAAATGAGATTTTTTTTTTTAGATTGTATAAAATTTCAAGAAAAACAAAATAAGATTCATATTAATTTTTTTTTAAGACATTTTAATTTTTGTACTTTTTCACTTCAAACAGTTCATTTTTACTAAACGTACATTTCTAAAGATAAACTCATCTCCAACCTCTAAAACATCGTCTTACAGATCTTAAAATTTATATATATTTTTTTCATTTTCATCCTCTCTTTGACTAATAAAAGTGTCATCTTTTACTCTCTCTCTCTCTCTCTCTCTCTTGTTTCTCCCAAAAATTTTATTTATTTCATTGTCATCCTCTTACTAGCTTTTCCTTTTTAAACTGGGTTATTTACATTTTTGTACCCGGTATTTTGTTTTTATTCAGAAAATATATCCAAAATTTTGAACTTTTACATTTATATACTATAAGATTACTCTTAATATATAAATTTATACCATTTCTCGGTCAACACTTAATTTTGACCTTAAAATACTCAAATTCCCCTAAAAAAGAAATTCTACAATTATGTATTTTTTTGTATTTTTTTACCATGCACTTTGTTTTTATTTAAAAAGAATACAATTTATTTTAAAATTTTATATTTTAATATTATAAGATTATATTTAGTATATAAATCTGCATATTTTCTCAATCAAACCTTAATTTTTACATTTAAAATACACAAAATCTCCTTTAATAAAAATCTAAAAATAATCATAAAATAAAATAAAATTTCCACGCGAGACAAGAAAAAGTTTACTTTATAATTTAAATTATAATTTATTTGATTACATTTATTTATAAATTCAAAGGTGTTTTGGTACTTTAAATGTAAAAATTAAGCGTTGATCGAGAAAATATACATATCTATGTATTAAACATTATTCAATAATAAAAAAATATAAAATTTTAAAATAAATTGTATACTTTTTAAATGAAAACAAAATGCATGGTAAAAAAATATAAATAATACGCAACTATAGTCCTTCTTTTTAAGGGTAATTTGGGTATTTAAGGTTAAAATTAAGTGTTAATCGAGAAAATGGTATAAATGTATATATTAAAGTAATCTGATGATGATGGTGTACAAATACAAAAATTCAAAACGTAGTATATATTTTCTGAATAATTTGGAATTCAAGGAGGTTGATCCAGTAATATTCTTTGTCATTGGTCCTTGGAGTATTCACCTTGCCGGCTACTATCTCGGCGGTGGTCGCAATCACACCCTAGAAGAAGAACCGTATCCTCCTTTTTTTTTTTCTTTTTCTTTTTCTTTTTTTTTTTTTGGTCTTTTTTGTTGGCTGAATTTCCTAGTAGTTTCTTTCTTCCGTTCTTTCTTTTGTGACCGTTTGAGTTGATTTTATTTTATTCAATCTTTTTGAAAGACAGAGGACATTGTAAAGAAGTGTGTTTTCTCACATTGTTTTGTGGCGGCCGGAGTACATTTTTTTGTGTAATTTATTGGCTCTTCGATATGAGGGTTACGTTTGTGTTTCCTTCACTTTGTGTACAAGAGAATCATATGGTGAAGATATAGCTGACACAGATTCTCAGCGATCAAATCGTAGTGATAACGAGTACGAAGAAAGTTTCATCGATGATGAAGAACCATAAATGTTTTCAAGTGACGAAGGTAATACTTATTTATAACTTGCATACATTTTCTTTATTTAAATTTGTAAAGCAAAATTTGGCATGCTTTTGTTTCTTGATCAAAAGATATGTGCATTGTTATTCATTGTTAGTCTTGTCCTTTTCTGAAGAGAAAAATATATATATTTCTTCACCTTTTTCTTTAGTGAATTTGGTATGATTATAGAGGACAGTTTTGAATTTAAGAAACCTAAGAAGAAAAAACTCAACCGTAAACGACGAAGACTTAGAAAGCAGTACCAAGTAAGTGACTCTGATGACGAGGAATATTCTCGACGAAAAAGTGCTGCAAATGGTAGCTCCGCAGTACTAGTATTGTCAAGTGATGATGAAGACAAAATGCCGATGTCCTCTCGTTTAATGGTTGGAGTCACTGCAAAGAAAGGTAAACAGGAAGGGGAAGAAATTGCCGCCACTGGAATTGACGAAGGTGATCTGAAGCCAATGAGGTATAAGTCCTACTTATCTGGTAATTCCATCAATTTAACTTAGAGCGAAGCAACTACTTTATTCTTCAAATTTACATAAATGATCGAGTAGTATGCTAACCAAATGCACATACAGATCGGAAGCAACTACTTTATTCATCATCTTTTTAACTACTACATAGAAATAGGAAAGTGCAAACTTTGGGATCCACGAATGAATAACTTCAAATTCACTATTTATGCTGGCTGCATTTGCAGGAAGTCTGATGTGCCTGTTGATAATAAGTTGCTGGCTTCCGACGTGGGCCAGAAAGATGGCTGAACACCGAACAAGAAGCAAAAAGTGCAGTCTGCAAAAGTTGACAGTAATGGCCTCGGTGTGATGACAGAGGACGGAGAGAAGCAAAAGATAGTGAATGATAGGTGAGCTTTTTGTTTTATGTGCTTCGGATGCGCACGTATGTAATACTAATTTGTGCATGGATATTTACATATGTTGTTTTTCTCTCTTTTTTGAGTTTATTTTTTTATTTTTTTTAATACTGCCTTCCAGTGATCTGGCCTGTGAAAATGATGAAAGAGCAAAGAAGAAACGGAAAGTGGTGAAGAATGAGAAGAAAAATGTTGATGTCGAAGAAAATAAAGACGGCCAAGATGACGCAAAAGATGCCAGCATTGTTCAAGTTTTGTCGGCAAGATTAATTGAACAAGTTTAGAAGTTAGCCAATGATTAGTGAGTTTGTTCTTTTCAGCTGTTGATTACATGTATGTCTGGATATTACTTTCACTCCAAATCGTCCAAGTCTTTGATACGCCTCACAAGTAAAGGAAACCAGTCCTTGTGATAAGAATGCAAGTAGTAGAATTCTAACCCTTTTTCAGCATCCTTTTTCATTTTGAGTTTATTACATATTGTTCCTTTAGTTTTTCTGCAGAAACAGAAACCAATCCAAAGAAAAGGAAGTTAAGAAGAACAAAAAGGGCAAAGTACAAGAGAATGCGGAGACGAGCAACGCGGACACACCTCAACTGCCGGTTGAAGAAACCAACACTTGTTTCTCCATAGATATAGAGTCCAATTAGCCTGGCGCCGAGACATCTCAGGTTAAGACACTGGTATAATCATCGAAGAGATAGAATCGGGTAAATCCAATGGCAAGGTTGCTTATTCAAGGAAAAAGGTAAGATAATTTGTCTACATAGGTTATTGATTTGATAATGACTCGGACTTACTAGGATACAAAGAGCATAGAAAAATAGGACTTTTATTTCTCACATTACACTGAAATACACTTTTTGTTGTTGCGTTTTCTAACCCCAATGTGGCCCAAGTAAACAAATGAAGAAAAATGTCACTAACCCGAAGAAGAAAAAACAATTAATCCAATGTCGTCAACTTCAAAATCATGTACAATTATATATATATTTTTGACCCAAAACATTTGATACATATATACATACACTCCATTTTCAAAACCATTTAAAAATCAAGAAGTTCATAGTAGCATTTATAAAAGCGAGTTAGGGTATCCTATCTCGATGGTAAAATAAATTTACCGAAAACTTCATGAATATCGAGGCTTCTTGCTCTGGTCACCAAAATCTTAAACCAACTGCATAGATAATCTAAGTATCTGACATAACACAAAACTCAATTATACTAAACATCGGGCTTAATTAGCGTGCTTTAAATAATACTGTATTAAACTATTAATATTTCTCGATTTACATGCAAACTGTGAAAATCCAGGTTTTGGTTTAAAACATCGTTATTGGTGTTTAAAACAGTAAAACAGGATTGATCTGATCGAAACAAGGCCTTTGCAGGCCCTCTGCCTCCGTCCAGTTGACCAATCCTGCAGGTCTAGTTGCAAGTGCGGCTCTGGGTGGTGCTGCATGTGGCTCCGGTCAACCGAATAAAAGGTTAAGTCAACCGGTCAAGGGTATTTTGGTCATTTTGAAAAAGTTCAGGGGTAAAAATGTAATTTTCCAAATATACTTTTAAAAATTTGAAATTATTAATTTTAAATGCAGTTTAATTATTTTAAAACATATTTTAGTACACTAATTAATCCAATTTAGCATAATTAATCACGAATAATTCTAACAGGCATTACACTAAAATAAAGATAACCTTTGTCATAGATGCAATAAAATCTCGATAAATAAATTTCGATAAATTAATAACCTTGATTAAATAACAAATATTCCGATCTTGACTTGGGCCAATGTACTAAATTTACTATCTTGCCAAATGCATAAGATAATAATTTGAGGAAATTGTAAGAAAAGTCCTTTAGGGCACATGTTTAGGAATTTCGTCCCACTTAATTATTAGTTTGGATTTTTGTCATGTTGATCACTTTTTATTTGGGATTTGTTCAAAGGCAGTTATGGCATCTGGTTGTCATATATATATATATATATATATATATATATATTTTTGGTCTTTTTTCTTAACACAAAACTACTTTTCACTATTCACATATTAAGTTTTTATACCTTTTTACTCCAAATAGTTTTTTTTAACCAAACGCACATTTTTAAAACTCCAATTCAAATGTCTGCAAAACTACATCTCCAAAACCTCCACAAATAGGCCTTTAACATTGTAAGAGGACAAAAATCTTGAAGTCATTATAGATAACTCAATATTTCATAGATGTTCTTTTTTTTTTTTTTTTTTTTCCCCTTCTTGGGATATCCCTCCACGAACCACAATTTAAGAAACTTGTGTAGCAAATAATATATTTATAAGTACTTTTGAAATTTATATAAGGTGTTTTAAAAGTTGATCATTGTATAATATAAGTAAATCATTGGATTGTCAGAAAAATCCTTGTATTTTTTAGTAAATCCTTGAATTTTTTAGAAAATAACGGATTTACCATTAATTTTTAACAAGATATTTATGTGCATAGTTTTATGTTAGAGAGAAAAAGAGAAAGGAGTGAGAGAGAGAGTGAAAGGACGAAGGAAGATGAGTTTTTTTTGGTATTACATGGTCATAAATTTAATTATATTTATTACTATATTTTAAATTTTATGTTATAATTTACTACTACTCTCTTTAAAAATGCTATTTTACTGTTTCTCTACCCATCTTATTGGAATCTTTTAGGGCCCCATGAAATATATATTTATTATTGAACAAATACAAATAAAAATATTATTAATAAATAACACATAAAAGTAATAATATTAAGGAGAGTTTTTTTTTTCTTTTTTCTTTTTTCCTTTACAACTACAATTTTTCTCAATTCAACCCTTTCTCCAAAACATGCATCTGAGGTTTGTTTTTTCTTTTTTCCTTAATTGAACTCAACCCCGTCCTTCATTTTTTGCTAAGCAGGCACTACATTTGGTATATCTTTTTTCTTGTTGTAGAAAGTTGTTCGTTAAGGTTACTGTTGCTTGAAAGGCATCATTTGCAGAAACATTAGGTAAAACACAATCATCATCTGGATCACGATCATCATCAACAGATGTGTCCATTATTCCGTGAATAATCTTTTTATCAGTAGGCAATCCTATCACTGCATCATTTTCATTTGGATCATTGGAAAGGTGCTCAACACATTTCTATAGCATAGACAAAAAATAGTTTCATGTAATCCATGGATGCCTTCATCTTCACCAACTTGTTGTTCAATAGCCATAATCAGACCAGAGTTTGCAATGTCGAAAACAATTTGCAATGATTATTGTCTTCGCATCATTGTTCCAAGCCACATTAATAGTACATGTATCAAGATAGCACAAATAATGAAAATGTAAAACTCTTCTTTTACTAATAAATATTCATTTACCAATAAGTTAATAAAATATCCGTTTATCTATAAATAAATAATCTCACTAAAATAATATTTTTTCTTAGTCCCAATAAGATTATTTTATAGAGATTTTACTATATGATATGCAAAGACATTGGGCCATACTTGTCGTACGCCATAGCATTTTATTCATCTGTAAATTCTTAAAACTAATTTTATTCATCATCATGATTCTATTGGCATTACGAATTTTAATATCTTGAATTTCTTTGAGATTGCTAATTGAAAAAAAAAAAAAAGAAAAGAAAAGTAAAATCTACAAATATTAACATAGTGTAATGTTCGAATAAATATCCATATTACCTTGTACAATAATGTATATGATACGCTACTGCCAGCTTAATGGATGAAATCTTTATTGAAACTTATATATATACATATATATATTATGGTTTCAATGGTTATTATATTTTTTGTAACCATTGGCAATTATAAGACAGAATTATAAAAAAGTAATGCATATATTAATTATATTAGATGATATCACTTTTTTTTTACTTGTTATAGCAGGTTAAAACTATAATATATATAACTTTCCTCTTTCTCTCTCTTTCTCTTTCTCTCGCGAGGACTAGGGTTTCTCAATCATTTCTCTCTCTTGGGGCCAGGTTCTAGTGACGGCCTTTAGCTTGTCTCTGGTTTCTCGGCCCTAGAGATGAAGGTGGGAATCATATGATAAGGGTCTTGGTGCATAGGCGAGCTTGTGATAGGAGGATAGGCATTGTGGGAATGAACAAGGTAGGAATGAGACAATTGGTGATAGTGCATGATTGTCACGTACCGAGGAGGTCCAGTAGTAGCTTGTCTTTGGCAACCTAGTTTTTTCCAGTGATGTGGTTCATTTTATTCCCAAGGGCTCTTTCTATGTGATTGGTTTTTTTAGTTTACGGTTTGTAGGTTTGTATGTAATAATGACGATGTCTTTGGTGTCTTTTTTTGGGTGTTTTATTTTTGTTTTTTATTTATAATAATAGAGATGGTTTCTCCACCTTCTGCATTGGTTGTTTATCTGTCAGATCTGAATTTTGATGGTGTTTTGGTCCCGCTAGAGTTACTTCTATATGGAGTTAGTAGTGGCCTTTGTGTTACTAAGTCTTGGCTCTCAATTGATCGGAAAATTCCATCAACTGTCGGGGTTTTCTCAAAAAGAGCTTTACAGGTGCTCGATTTCAGTGTGCCGATGTATAAACCCATTATCGGGCTTCAAGCATATGTCTTTCCCTTTGAACGTCATTAGATTTTGTAATAACCCGAATTTTTATGATTCTAGATTTCCTTTGAATGAGGAAAACTTAAGTCTAGATCATGTTTGGAATAGAATATCGGTACAAGTTTGAGTTCTCGGTTAATTGGCTACGAGACTCAACGATGGATTACTTAGCCTAGTATAAGGTATTTTAAGGAAAATGGCGTGATGAAATTTCATGATTTCATGTTGGTCAAAGTTTGACCAAGAAAGTCAAAGTTGACCAAAAAGTCAAGGGTTGATCAAGAACAGTCAAAGGTATGACTATACAGTAATGGGATAAGCAGTATGAGAAATATACTGCGAAAATTGTCTTTTTGGACAAGATAACAAGAATAAGCTATGAGACCACCCTAGAAAAATCAAGCACACTAAGTTGGATATCAAAGTCCTAATGACTTTCAGAAATAAGAAGAAAAATTTTTACAGTCCAAAAATACATAGATAAATTTTGGACTGCAGTCAAGCAAAACAGTACTGAATTGTACTGTGTATTAGCGAACACAGTATTGGATTTATCTGTGTTAGCTTAAAATTGGACTGCTTTTTTCAAAAAGTAGCCAAACGAGGCCTTAGGATGACATCACCTACCTTTTGATTTATGACATCATCTTATTTGGATTTATGACATCATAATTCCATGAACCAACCCTTTAAAGACAAGTGTCTTGTTCTAGAAGAAAATTCTTTCTTGTTCTCCAAGAAGCATGGCCGGCCACCTAGCATGCCTTTTTGGCAATTTTTCAAAAATTTAGGGGTCAAATTACAATTTTTAAAAGTTCCCCTTTTGCCTATAAATAGGGGTGACCTTTATTCATTTTATTCACAACATCTAGCCAACCTCTTGCAAATTTTCTGCCCACCAAAACCGAGAAAGAAAAAGTGAGAGGGAGCCAAGAAAAACCAAAATTTTCCTAAGCCAAGCCTAGGTTAGTGTTCGGTTTGCAAGGGGAAGCTAAGGGGAGAGTTTGAGAAATTTTCCCAACCCTTTTCTAGGCTTGCTGCCGAATTATTGAGTGCAGGGAAACCAAGAGAGAAACCGAAAATTTTAAGGGGAAAAGTTAGGGTCAATTCGGGTTTGATTCAATCAACCGAAAACAAGATCAAAAACAAGTTTTGAGACCATTTTTTTTGGTCTAGGGCAGCCACTGTTTTGAGCAGGGGAAAGTAGTTGAAAAACTACAATTTTTGGTATTATAAGGGTGGTGTGGCCGAGCCTTAGGTGAAGGACAAATCTTGAGGCCAAACCAAAATTTTTGGTATCTTGATGTGGTGAGAAGCCGTGGGCAAGGGAAGGCAAGGGAGGAAGGGGAGTTGCAATTTTCAAACCCTAACTTTGATCTAAGGTAACTTCCTTGAGCCCTAATCCTTCCATTGAGTTCAATTTGGAATTTTATTTGTATTTCAAGTTGAGAGGATGTAAGAGCATAAGCTCAAGTTTTCTTTGCCCTAGATTGATTAGATGTGGTGCTTGATTTAGGCTTTAACGGTGGTTTGATGTTTAATTTTGTTATGAGCTTTAATTTTATGCTTATGTTTGATTTAATGCTAGGGTGCATGCTAGATGTGAATGGTTGTGTGTCCCCTGATTTTCTTGGTCCAAAATCTGCCCTAGGCAGTGCATGCTTGGCTGCTAGCTTAAGGGTGAATGATTGATGCTTGTTTGAATGAGATGCAAAAGTTAGAACCTTGCAAACCTAGGATTAGAGCTTTTTGGGTTTGGTTTGCATGGACCCGTTCGAGCTGCATGATTGTTCATGTGGGACGATAGAATATGCTGCATGCTTGCTATCTAGGCTCCCGCGTGTTCGGTTGAGGTAGTTTGCGCGAAATAGGACGTAAACCGGACTTAACAACCGAAACTGCCAATTCGGATTCCAAACTGGCCAGTTTCGGGAAAGTGGAAATTTAAGGCTTTTAGAGGCCGAACTGGGTGAAACGTAAAACATGAAAGTTGTTCAGAAGGGTTTTTCCTAGGGAGCAATGCGGACAGTTCCCCAAATTGAGGCTCCAATGGCCTCTGTTTTTACAGAAAACCGAGACTAGTCTGCCCAGACCTAGTTTACACGACCAGTCAGTTTCAAATTAAAACTGACAAGAATACAAGCAGAACTGGATTTTTCTCAAAACACGAAAGTTTTAGGATTTTTCGAGAGATACAACTTTTATGAAGACAACTTTTTCAAAATCGGAATGGATCTTTAAACTGACACGGTTTTATAAAGACTGTGCAGGAAACAGGAAATTCCTGCACAGGATTTTCTAAAAACAGTTCGGAAAAATTGTATCTTTCCCCAAAACCACTGCTTTGACTAGGAAAACTGTTCCAAAGGCAGTTTCCTGCCCTAAATGATTTTACAAAAACCTATTTCAAAAATATGAATTTTATGGGTTAAGTAAAAGATTTTTTTTAAGGTTAATTTACCCAAGTTTCCAAAGAAATGGAAAATGGATTTTTTAACCAAATTGGGTAAGCAAGATGATTACGGGTAATAACCGGAAGTGATATCCGAGTTACTGGGCCAAAGCCTAAAGCTCAAGTTTGACCCGTATAGGGTTGACCTTAGTTGACCAAAAGTTGACTTTGGTTGACCAAGAGTTTGACTACAATTAACCTTAAGGGTTAGTCAAGATAACCCTAAAGGATACCAAGATTAATAAATTGGGCTAAGATATAGGGTTAATTGAGGTAACAAGGTTAGGAAGGTAACCTAACCCTAACGGTATGTATAAAGGTTTCGTACATGAGGGTATCCAACGTAACCTCTTAAAGATTAATCCATATTGGGTTGTTTTTAAAATAATAGGGTTACTATTTGTAACCCAGTAAGACATCTAGTATCGGGGACATACAATTAGGATTATGTAGGCATGTTGGTTAGATCACCAACATTCCACAATACTAATTAGAACCTCACCTATGTCCTTCAACAAGCAGGAGGGAACCTGCAGCTGTACTCAGAGCAGGAGCAGCATTGCACAGGACATAACAAGAGAGGTAAGTACAACTCCGCCTACAGCATAGGCCCTTTGTTGTTACTTGCCTAATGTGATGGTATGTTATGGCATGTGATGATATGTTATGGCGTGTAATGTTATGGTATGTTATGTCATGTGATATTATGGTATGATATGTTATGGTATGTATGGCATGTCATGGTATGTTATGAATGAGGTTATGTTATGTTATATGTTGTAATATTGTGACATCATGAAGCATGTTCACTAATGTTAAACCACTTGGTAAGAACAAGACAAGTAAGATGTTGTATCGTACCGACTTGCCACGAAGGCGGGTTTAAATGGTATGGTTCAGGTTTGAGTTGGATTGGATGGCTATCTAAACTACTCCATGTTAAACTTTGTGTTTCATGGTTTGAGTTAAAACGGACTGCTGCCTTCAACCATTCCTTGGCTATGTACCACGGTACGAGCACACATGATAAGTAAAGGAATAGAACTAAGCTAAGTTATGAATCCATATTTGATTCATAAGAGGTCATAATTGGTTCATGCATAATGATATGTGTTGTGCGTCGCGGATGTAACAGTTGTACTTGCTGAGCGAAAGCTCACGTCTTACGTCTATGCTGTAGGTAAGCAACCTGCCAGCAATCTCTGATGCAATACTGTGGAAGGCCGGTGCTGCGGACTGTGAAATGTGGGATGGACACTGCCACGGATTTTAAAAAAAATATATACTCTATAAAATATGTTGTAATGAAAAAGGGTTTTCATATTTTCATGATGTTTTAAGTATGAATGACAAAGTTTATGTATGTATGGCAAGCAAGTTGCCTCTTGTGGTACCAATCCGCATTAAGTCAGGTTTGGTCTACAATTTGATTTCGATGGCCTTCAAGGAGGGTTTGAAAGTTCAGTACTCGAGTAAGTACCTATCAGTAAGTATGAGTTTGAGGATGAAGTTCAAGTTAAAAGTTTTAAAATAAAGTTTAAAAGAAAAAAAAAATTTTCTCCCAAATTTTCCGCAAGTTTAAGTTCAGTATGTAAGTAAGGTGACGACCCGGCGTGAGAAGTCGGGGCGTTACAGTTTGGTATCAGAGCAGAGTTCCTGCCATCCAATTTCACAGTTCTGCTGCCAGCGCCACAGTTTTGTAAGTTTGTTTTCTTACTTTGTTTTATAAGATTATTATAATGACATGTACCTAGTGTTAAATTTGGGTCGGACTAAAGAGGACCACGAGGCTCCGTTGACATTCCGAGGAATGGAGGAGAAGCTTCGCATCTTCAATAAGACTCAAGGAGTGGATGCACGATATGGAGACCCTCCTCAGATTATGTCATGCAGGGACGTATCTTCAGGATCTGGTTACCAGTCGAGTCGACGTCTAGTCAAGGAAGCTCGTGCAAGGAGCCTTGGCCAAGAGGATCTTGAGAAGAGATTCCTAAATAGATTTCTTGACGACAGCAAGGATCGCCCATGTATTACCGCGATATCAAGATGTACTAGGATATGTACATGAGACGATACGTCAGCTATGTTGCAGCCTGACATGCTTATCCGAACGAGTTTATGGGCTTTTATTGCCAGTAAATCAGAGTCGCACAGTGGAAGCGTGATGGATAAACTAAGCTTACGATATGATGATCGCTAGAATAGCAATAAGAAATGAGTAGGCTCTAAGATTAGATAGCCTATCGCCTCATTTTGGGTATAGTGATCTTTCCATTTAAGGAATTGGATTGAGATTATGGAAGTTAAGTTTCCTGATTGTGAAACTTTTGCTCCATAAGAGAAATATTGGACATGGGGAAAATTTTGAGGATGCCTTAGTTTGGGGGTAGCAAATAAGCAATATGCTACCAACAACAATTTATTAGGCTATGATTTTTATGATAAGAATGATGATTATGAGATTTGATGATATGAAGTTAACGAGGTTAAGGTCGATGGCACCAACCCTGAAGTCGACACATAATGGATGATTAAGGTCGATTGTAGACAATTATTTAAGTAATGGAAATTATGAGATGATGATTGGGAGTTTTAGATATCCCTTAGAATTATGATTATGCCTTTGAGCTTTAAAAGAAATGCTAAAGGCAAGAAGAACGTTTCTACTAGCTAACAAGTAGCTAGTTGATACAAGGATACCTTTCATTGCATCACTTGAACAGTAATATGTTTTCAATAATACTATTTATTATTGATTTTCATGATTGAATTGGAAAAAATTCCAAAAAGTATCTTAAATGTAAGAACATATTAAGATACATAAAAAGACAAGTAACAGTAAGGTGTTGTACCAACCTCCCGTGATCGTGGAGGCTACATGTTTCAGTTATGATTATTAACCTCTCGTTGATGCGTGAGGGTCAAGTTTATGATTCCCAGAACTGTTAGGGCCTTGCAAACCCGATCTTTGTCTGGAGACTGCGTGCATTTGGTACGTACACTATGGGCCCACATGTTAAGACAAGATAATAAAACACAAAATGCTTTTCAAATATGAAAAAGCTATGTGATATGATATGTTTTTAAAGTATGGAAAAGTTATATATATGCTTTTCAAACATGGCAAGTTATATGATATACTTGCTCAGTTTTTCATGAAAATAGTTCATGTGATGCAGTATGAAAGGAAAGTATGATGGTATGAAATGAAAGCATGAGAGTATGAGGAATAAATTATGATGATGTAGAAAGAAGATTATGGTTCTATATAAAAGACATGATCCCATTAGTGTATTAAAATGGGAACATGAACAAGTTATTCAATCCATAGTAACTTGTTATGGATTGATGGTGGATTTGAAGAAAAGCCACTCAGGATTATTCGAATTTTCGAGGACGAAAATCTTTTAAGGAGGGTAGGATGTAATAACCCGAATTTTTATGATTCTAGATTTCCTTTGAATGAGGAAAACTTAAGTCTAGATCATGTTTGGAATAGAATATCGGTACAAGTTTGAGTTCTCGGTTAATTAGCTACGAGACTCAACGATGGATTACTTAGCCTAGTATAAGGTATTTTAAGGAAAATGGCGTGATGAAATTTCATGATTCCATGTTGGTCAAAGTTTGACCAAGAAAGTCAAAGTTGACCAAAAAGTCAAGGGTTGATCAAGAACAGTCAAAGGTATGACTATACAGTAATGAGATAAGCAGTATGAGAAATATACTGCGAAAATTGTCTTTTTGGACAAGATAACAAGAATAAGCTATGAGACCACCCTAGAAAAATCAAGCACACTAAGTTGGATATCAAAGTCCTAATGACTTTCAGAAATAAGAAGAAAAATTTTTACAGTCCAAAAATACATAGATAAATTTTGGACTGCAGTCAAGCAAAACAATACTGAATTGTACTGTGTATTAGCGAACACAGTATTGGATTTATCTGTGTTAGCTTAAAATTGGACTGCTTTTTTCAAAAAGTAGCCAAACGAGGCCTTAGGATGACATCACCTACCTTTTGATTTATGACATCATCTTATTTGGATTTATGACATCATAATTCCATGAACCAACCCTTTAAAGACAAGTGTCTTGTTCTAGAAGAAAATTCTTTCTTGTTCTCCAAGAAGCATGGCCGGCCACCTAGCATGCCTTTTTGGCAATTTTTCAAAAATTTAGGGGTCAAATTACAATTTTTAAAAGTTCCCCTTTTGCCTATAAATAGGGGTGACCTTTATTCATTTTATTCACAACATCTAGCCAACCTCTTGCAAATTTCTGCCCACCAAAACCGAGAAAGAAAAAGTGAGAGGGAGCCAAGAAAAACCAAAATTTTCCTAAGCCAAGCCTAGGTTAGTGTTCGGTTTGCAAGGGGAAGCTAAGGGGAGAGTTTGAGAAATTTTCCCAACCCTTTTCTAGGCTTGCTGCCGAATTATTGAGTGCAGGGAAACCAAGAGAGAAACCGAAAATTTTAAGGGGAAAAGTTAGGGTCAATTCGGGTTTGATTCAATCAACCGAAAACAAGATCAAAAACAAGTTTTGAGACCATTTTTTTTGGTCTAGGGCAGCCACTGTTTTGAGCAGGGGAAAGTAGTTGAAAAACTACAATTTTTGGTATTATAAGGGTGGTGTGGCCGAGCCTTAGGTGAAGGACAAATCTTGAGGCCAAACCAAAATTTTTGGTATCTTGGTGTGGTGAGAAGCCGTGGGCAAGGGAAGGCAAGGGAGGAAGGGGAGTTGCAATTTTCAAACCCTAACTTTGATCTAAGGTAACTTCCTTGAGCCCTAATCCTTCCATTGAGTTCAATTTGGAATTTTATTTGTATTTCAAGTTGAGAGGATGTAAGAGCATAAGCTCAAGTTTTCTTTGCCCTAGATTGATTAGATGTGGTGCTTGATTTAGGCTTTAAGGGTGGTTTGATGTTTAATTTTGTTATGAGCTTTAATTTTATGCTTATGTTTGATTTAATGCTAGGGTGCATGCTAGATGTGAATGGTTGTGTGTCCCCTGATTTTCTTGGTCCAAAATCTGCCCTAGGCAGTGCATGCTTGGCTGCTAGCTTAAGGGTGAATGATTGATGCTTGTTTGAATGAGATGCAAAAGTTAGAACCTTGCAAACCTAGGATTAGAGCTTTTTGGGTTTGGTTTGCATGGACCCGTTCGAGCTGCATGATTGTTCATGTGGGACGATAGAATATGCTGCATGCTTGCTATCTAGGCTCCAGCGTGTTCGGTTGAGGTAGTTTGCGCGAAATAGGACGTAAACCGGACTTAACAACCGAAACTGCCAATTCGGATTCCAAACTGGCCAGTTTCGGGAAAGTGGAAATTTAAGGCTTTTAGAGGCCGAACTGGGTGAAACGTAAAACATGAAAGTTGTTCAGAAGGGTTTTTCCTAGGGAGCAATGCGGACAGTTCCCCAAATTGAGGCTCCAATGGCCTCTGTTTTTACAGAAAACCGAGACTAGTCTGCCCAGACCTAGTTTACACGACCAGTCAGTTTCAAATTAAAACTGACAAGAATACAAGCAGAACTGGATTTTTCTCAAAACACGAAAGTTTTAGGATTTTTTGAGAGATACAACTTTCCTGAAGACAACTTTTTTAAAATCGGAATGGATCTTTAAACTGATACGGTTTTATAAAGACTGTGCAGGAAACAGGAAATTCCTGCACAGGATTTTCTAAAAACAGTTCGGAAAAATTGTATCTTTCCCCAAAACCACTGTTTTGACTAGGGAAACTGTTCCAAAGGCAGTTTCCAGCCCTAAATGATTTTACAAAAACCTATTTCAAAAATATGAATTTTATGGGTTAAGTAAAAGATTTTTTTTAAGGTTAATTTACCCAAGTTTCCAAAGAAATGGAAAATGGATTTTTTAACCAAATTGGGTTAGCAAGATGATTACGGGTAATAACCGGAAGTGATATCCGAGTTACTGGGCCAAAGCCTAAAGCTCAAGTTTGACCCGTATAGGGTTGACCTTAGTTGACCAAAAGTTGACTTTGGTTGACCAAGAGTTTGACTACAATTAACCTTAAGGGTTAGTCAAGATAACCCTAAAGGATACCAAGATTAATAAATTGGGCTAAGATATAGGGTTAATTGAGGTAACAAGGTTAGGAAGGTAACCTAACCCTAACGGTATGTATAAAGGTTTCGTACATGAGGGTATCCAACGTAACCTCTTAAAGATTAATCCATATTGGGTTGTTTTTAAAATAATAGGGTTACTATTTGTAACCCAGTAAGACATCTAGTATCGGAGACATACAACTAGGATTATATAGGCATGTTGGTTAGATCACCAACATTCCACAATACTAATTATAACCTCACCTATGTCCTTCAACAAGCAGGAGGGAACCTGCAGCTGTACTCAGAGCAGGAGCAGCATTGCGCAGGACATAACAAGAGAGGTAAGTACAACTCCACCTACAGCATAGGCACTTTGTTGTTACTTGCCTAATGTGATGGTATGTTATGGCATGTGATGATATGTTATGGCGTGTAATGTTATGGTATGTTATGTCATGTGATATTATGGTATGATATGTTATGGTATGTATGGCATGTCATGGTATGTTATGAATGAGGTTATGTTATGTTATATGTTGTAATATTGTGACATCATGAAGCATGTTCACTAATGTTAAACCACTAGGTAAGAACAAGACAAGTAAGATGTTGTATCGTACCGACTTGCCACAAAGGCGGGTTTAAATGGTATGGTTCATGGTTTGAGTTGGATTGGATGGCTATCTAAACTACTCCATGTTAAACTTTGTGTTTCATGGTTTGAGTTAAAACGGACTGCTGCCTTCAACCATTCCTTGGCTATGTACTACGGTACGAGCACACATGATAAGTAAAGGAATAGAACTAAGCTAAGTTATGAATCCATATTTGATTCATAAGATGTCATAATTGGTTCATACATAATGATATGTGTTGTGCGTCGCGGATGTAACAGTTGTACTTGCTGAGCGAAAGCTCACGTCTTACGTCTATGCTGTAGGTAAGCAACCTGCCAGCAATCTCTGATGCAATACTGTGGAAGGCTGGTGCTGCGGACTGTGAAATGTGGGATGGACACTGCCACGGATTTTAAAAAAAAAATATACTCTATAAAATATGTTGTAATGAAAAAGGGTTTTCATATTTTCATGATGTTTTAAGTATGAATGACAAAGTTTATGTATGTATGGCAAGCAAGTTGCCTCTTGTGGTACCAATCCGCATTAAGTCAGGTTTGGTCTACAATTTGATTTCGATGGCCTTCAAGGAGGGTTTGAAAGTTCAGTACTCGAGTAAGTACCTATCAGTAAGTATGAGTTTGAGGATGAAGTTCAAGTTAAAAGTTTTAAAATAAAGTTTAAAAGAAAAAAAAAATTTTCTCCCAAATTTTCCGCAAGTTTAAGTTCAGTATGTAAGTAAGGTGACGACCCGGCGTGGGAAGTCGGGGCGTTACAGATTTCACTCGTGGATCCGTTCTTATTTAAGGGTTTTGTCTCATGTAATACGGGGTTTATTATGTTCGATTTTTTTTAATCTTTTTAGTGAGGGTAGTGAAATTTTCCCTTTCCAAAAAAATAAAAAAAAATCTGTAATATAACTTAAACATTAACTAAAATATTGTGTTTACTAGAAGTGGACAATAGAATATTTGGAATCAAAATCCCATAATTGAATAGAATTTGTTTCCTTTTTAATTTTAATTACAAAATTACTCATGCATAAAAGAATTTTTAAAGACAAAAGTGGGTTAAAAAATATATTCTTACATTCCTTATCCGTGTTATTAAATATATATGTATATGTTCAAATAAATTACTTATTAAATATTAGCCTAATTAGTAATGATACCATCCTTTATAGAATAGATTATGTCTTCCAATAAATCGAACTTCGATACGTTGTTCAATGTATTTATTTTTCTTTCTTGAAAATATGATCAAGATAACAAACTTTCAATTTCATTTTTTTTTCTTTTTCGTTTACATACTTTGTTTTCTTTTTGTAGCTTTTTGACATTAGTTGTTTTACGTACTTTTTTATGGCACGCAACTTTTGTAAATTAGACAAATATGATCTATTTATGCATTAATTCATTGGTAAGAAAACAAACCTTTTTTTTCCTTCTAGGAAAAAAAGAAGCAAGCTTTATAAGTAGAGTTTTGATAGATCTAAGAAGGATCTAGGGTGATTTCATTATTTCAAGGTTTTCAGCTCTACAGGTAGGAAGCTCTTTTCCTAGGTATGGCAGATATAAGTTTTTTATACTAGTTTCTTTCAGTCGGTCACTCGGGGTCTACCCTGCCATCACCAAACCATGCTTCAATAGTCGAGGTTGGAGCGAGACCTAAACAAAGGCAATGAGAATCGAACCTAAATAGACAAAGGGGAGAAGCCTAGCAAAAGCATCCACTCCTTTGCTAACCCATCCACCCCTATGGGTATTAAGCTTTATAAGTAGAGTTCACTCATGAAGAAAGAATACGCCATAAGCCCAGCACATAGTCATATTGAATGGAAGGAAATGAAAATATGAAAATTTATCAAGCTTAATAAATTGTCATAGTTGTAATTTCTCATTGGACAAGAGTGCTCAAGCATATTACATGATTACGATAAAATGAAACTTGATAATGATAAAAGTAGAATATAGCTCCTATAAAAAAAAAAAAAAAAGAATAAGAATAAGAATATAGCGAGAGAATTAGTGTACAGAATTTTTTTTTTTTTTAAAAAGGATTTGGTTGGTGGGTGAAAAAATATAGGAGAAAAGAATACTAAAATTGATTGAACGGTTAAAATAAAAATAAAAATTATAATTTGGTTGTAGGTTTTTTTTAGGGATAATATTTTTACTTATGGGTAATGGGGCGGGTATGAGAGAAAATATATGGGTGGATATGGGGGGTAAGATTAACCCTTCATATGGGTGCAGGGTGGGGGAAGTTCTCCTGTACCCTCACTTGCCCCGCTTATATTTACCATTATAAAAATATATAATTATATGTATTTACACTTATATATATTTGAATTATTATTGTTTTGATCAATTGAGTATATAGATTCCTAAAGTTTGAATTTGATTTTCAGATTTCAGTTTTATTTGTGATTAAATTGCTAATTTTTTTGAAAATTTTTATGAATTTTGTTGAGTATTTTCATTTATATATTTATTTATTTAAAATTCTTAATAGGTAAATGAGTAGGGTAGAGTATAACACCCCAGTAGGAATTGTCCTCCCCCACACTCACATTAAATTATGCGGGTATGAGAACTGATATGGGAGTGAAAAATAGAGGTGGATATGGGGGTGGGAGAAGCATATCCACCCTGTCTTATTGCCATCCTTAGTTTTTTCAGAATGATAAGAGAAGGATATTAAGTAATACTAAAATGGAAAATTTTAATGGTGAGTGGTTTTAGAAGAAGGGGAAAAAAGAGACAATGGGGTGGTAATGGAGCACTCCATTTAAAAAATTTAGTGTTTCTCTCCCCACCTTTTTTAGTTCCAAAATAACTCATTAAGCCTATTAAAGAATTTACTCTCTCCACCCAATAAAATAATCTCCATACATCTATTAAATTACTCTTTATACATAGAAAATTTCATATAAAATGGAAAAGAAAAAAAGTTTCAAAATTGTAATCAAAGTGTGAACAAGATGTATACGTTATTCAGTATTCTAAGTTAACTTGAATTAGTTTTAGTTTTATTTAAAAAAAAAAAAACCCAATGCAATGTTCTGAAATACGTTTCTTGTTACCCTTTTTTTATTTTTTTGTCCACGATTCCTGCCTTTCATTAAAACTACAAGGGGGCTAATGATTTGTACTTGGATTGGGGCCAGACTAAAGTTGTTGAAGCTAAGGTTGAGCTTTTTAAGGCGAGAAACGCTAAAGAGCCTGATATTATAACTCACCGGTCCTGAAGGCCACCAAAACTAAGGTCAAGGCTGATCACCTGACCAGTCTTCTTGTTGTACGTGGCTCCATTTGAAATGACTCATTCCTTCCTTTGTTATGAGAGTATCCGCTTTAGGCCTACCAAAGGGAGACAGGGGTTACACCTTCCATGAACAACAATCACTACAAGATTTCCAATTCTCCATCTTGGAGCCAAAAGTAGTTGTGGAAGAATCATCAACCTTAGTAATTGCAAATTCCGTTTTGAGTTTGTTGGACTTTTTTGGTCACCCGTAATGGTGCATGACCAAGTAGTCAACATATGATTTTATTTGAAATAAAATCAGATAGGAAAAATATCAATTAGACATATTATAGATGATTGAGTAAATCAGGGTATTTACTCTTGGCCAATTAATGTGCTTAATATTTTCCTTATGTTGCGCCTGTCTACATACGTCCTCTCTTTATTATAGAAGTGCCTATATATATATATATTTATATATATAGATAGGTCAAACGAATTTGAGGTTGAATTTCACATAACGAGAAATCACCATAAGGCTATCTCCTCTTTCTCTCTCTCTCTCCTATAGCCTTGCATAGGTTTCTTGAGCAGTGGATTTTAGTGGTTGTTCAGGTTTATTCCTTTGTAATAACCACACATACCGTGAGTAATCAAGGACGTGATGATTGTGTTCATGAATGATCATGACTTGGAGTGTAAAAGATTATGTTCGTAGTGATGGAGTATTATAAGTCTATTGCTTAATGAATCCTCAAACGGTGTAGATTGTGATTTGGATCTAGAAACCGTCAAAAGATGCTTTTCAGGAACCGGAGAAAGTGTCATGTGACTCATGTCTGGTAAAAGTGACTATGGTTTGCTTATGCTCAATTGGCTATATAACCGAACATTTTTACAGATAGTTGTAGATGTGACGGATATAGTATTGGCCCTTCACCTATATTCAATTATTCAGTGAAAAAGTTAAACCTGTGTGTCTGGGGTAGAATTGTAAATTTTGTTGGTGGGGGTGAACTTAACATTCACAATAAAAAATAATTGTTTATTGATATACCATGAGTAAAGGGATAACATTCAAACGTAATACAACGGGCGTTAAATAGGACAGACAGATAATATATTGTTGTTAGTTTTTATAAGTTGTTTAATAATTTAAATTTAAATTAAAAAGCAAAAAATGTTAATGAATGGACTTGTTGCCTTTTGTTCTTGGAGATAGACCAAAAGCCATTAAAAAACTGACTGGTTTTCTGGTCGAGATCGAATATGGAGATCATGAGATTCTGGCTGCAGTCGAGAGTCAGATTTGTCTAGTCTGATCGAGTCCGGAGTCGCGTCGATCGGACTGGATCTCAACGAAGATCCATTTTGATTTTCCATTTTTTCGCATCAGTTTGTCCGTCTCCACAAACGCGTGACCACCCGTACGTGGCCGACCATTTATAGACTAAGGTGTTCAAAAAAAAAAAAAAAAAAAACGATATATGCTTTGCATCATGTTGAATTTCCTGCTTTCTCAGTCTCAGAGACGCCCTCCAATTCATTACTCAATTGATATATATATATATATATATATATATATATAGATGCTGCCTTTCAGCCGATTTCAGGTGGGTATATATATATTATAGTTGAATTGCCTTTTAGATGCCCTTCGTTACCCTCAACAAATATTAGTCATTATATGTATTTTAAAATTTGAACTTGAGGACCGTAGAAGTGCCCATTAAATTATTCCGGGATCAATACCTTAAATTTCAACTTGGAGACTGTAGAAGCGCCCCTTAAATTATTGATACACACTGCTAACTCTTCCAACATCAATATTGCTTTGAATACTCGTGTATATTATTAAAAAAAAAAAAAAGGAATATTCCATGAGACTACAAACAAGCCATCTTAAATACTATCATCAGGTGCCTTTATAATCTTCTAGTGTGTGCGAGTTTTGTTTGTAAACTTCTCAAAGCTATTGGAACAATATACGTTATTTCACATCGAAATGATCTTGTATAATTCTTATATATTCATATTTGTTTATTTTTTATTCAATTTTAATTACTCTCGATAAGATAAGATAAGGGTGTCTTATTCTTTAACACAAGATCCATGACTAAAAAATATCATAACAACAAGAAGTGGTGTGTGTATGTACGTGTATATATATATGTAAAGACATATTCCTTTTGACGCACTTGCAGTTGCAGTTGCATTTGCATTTGCAGAACAGTATTGGAACTGTTAATGGACAGGTGTGTAGTGCATGTTATGTGGTTGGGAAAGCCCCACAAATATATAGACTAGTTAAAAGGCAATTCTAGGTACATGTGCTTATTTAGCTTTACTCTTCTTTTACATCTTCTGCAAAATAATTAAAAAAAAATGGAACTGCATATGTTCTTTTCTTTTGTGTCTCCTTTTTTTTTTTTCGTGAATATCACTCAAAAAGCATAATATTCTCAAATAGTAGTCAAAGTGACACAAGTTGTAAGTTATGCTTTATTCAAATCTAGATCGACAATAAGACTGATCACGATCAGATTGATGCATATATTTATTAATATACATAGCCCAAAAAAAAAAAAGAAAATTAAAAAAAGATAACTCAAAATTAGTCCACCTAATCGATTCAGTAATGATCATGATCACATCATGATATGATTATTAATCCTCTCATTTGAAATGGACAAAACTCCCTTGATGATGAAAGTTATATAATTGGGTGAATGAGTGAAGATTATGTATGTGTGTATTACAAATGCATTATAAGGTTTTACCTCAACCGTACTCGTTGGAGTGCAAGATAAGCAAGGAAGCGATAACCAATCAACATGAGGGCCATAATGCAGACATCAATCCACAAATTTCCTAGCCCCATTGATTTGATTGCCGGGAACTCGGCGACGGGGCACCACTCTCCCTGCGAGCACTCGTAGTAATCGTCGTCTCTGTATTGGACACCTAGCAAGAGCTTGTAACAATAGTAGCTGTAGCTCAAGTACTTGAGCCACACGATGAATGGCGGGATCTGCTGGACGTAGTATCCGCCCGCGATCAGGAACACGAGGGTGGTGACGGAGGCCAAAGTGGTTGCTTGTTTGACGTCCATGAGGATGGCGCCGATGGCGAGGCCCAGGCTCTGGGAGACCAAGACATTGTAGAGCACGACGAGGAGGGAGACGATGAAGGTGATAGGGTCGGCCTTGAGGCCCCCCATCCAGTAGATTATGAACACGAATGCGGTAGGGAGGGCCAGTTCTAGAGGCAGGTCCCCGATTGTTTTCGCTAGGAAGTAGGATGAGAGACGGTACATTCCAGAAGAACGCTCCTTTAACAGCATTGTTCTTTCCTGTGGGAATGTGAACACCGCGTTGTACAGCGGGTAGAAGCCCCAGAATACCGAGAAGAAGAAGAGCAATGCTATCTGCCACACACATATATGAACCCAAAAAAAAAAAAAAAATGTTAATACAACTGATCTTGTATCTTTGATCTAGCAGTAATTTTACACCTGTCTAAATGTTAAATTACGTTAATTTTTAAGTTGAAAAAACATAAATAAAATTAAAGGGATAGGAATTCATGATCAAATGTGTGTCTCAGAGAGAGAGAGAGAGAGAGAGAGGATGTTAATCTTGATGCTTACGCGATCAGCAATGTGAGACGAAGGGGTGCGCCACCAGAGGAGTCCACCGAGGACGGCGACGCTTATGACTTGGAAGATCCTGAGTCTGTTGAATGTTTCGTACCTTCTCTCCTTTATCCCTCTCTGCACCAACACTTTGAACTGGTGCCACCAGCTTGTGTACCATTCCTCTGCTTTCACCATTTTCCCTTTCTCGTTTCTATATCCTGCTTGAAATTCATTAACTTTGTTATTTGTTTTTCCAAAATATAGTTGTAATATTATCCGTTACGATCACTGCTACTGGTTTTTTTTTTAACCATTTAGCAATTGACATGTAAGATTGTGCGAGACTTGTCTTATAATCAGTGAATTCCAGCGTCAAAATATGAATTTGTGATTGGTTAAAAAAGTAGTGATGTTATAGCATTCTTTTTAAAAAAATTTCTCCTGTATATTTATTTTATCAATAGTAGAGAGACAAATTCCGAACTTACTTGCGAAAGCATCTTTTGCATAACCACTAGTATTGTTGGCCGCCGCCTCCGAATTACAAAGCTGAGCTTTGAGCCTCGTAGAAATATTCGTGTCGTAAGCTGAAATGAGAGCCTCTCGCACCTTCTTCTTCTCTTGTTCCATGCTCTCACTATGCTCCATTCCGTATTTTGAATCCGGAGCGATTCCTGCAACATCAATTATTGGTTAACTAATTGAAGGAAAATTAAACAGAAAATCATCAAGAGATCAAAAAGAATTATGTGCATCATGAAACTGCAACTTGATTAGCTACGAAAAAGAAAAAACTACCATTGGCTAGATCGAGCAAGAGGTCGGCGGGGTTGAGGGTGATGGAAGTGGAGAAACCGATGGAGGAAAAATAGTCCAAGGCTGAGGAAGCAGGGCCATTGTAAATGGGAGAGCCCTCAGAGAGAAGAATCACTTTGTCGAACATGTGGTAGAGGCGGCTCGACGGCTGATGAATGGTGGTCACAACAGTTCGCCCCCCACTCGCTAGCCTTTTTAATGTGGTTAGTATCCATTGAGCAGTCGTCGAGTCTAGACCAGACGTCGGCTCATCAAGAAGCAACAAGCTCGGGTTTATTAGCATTTCTTGACCTATGCTCACCCTCTTCTTCTCTCCTCCGGATATCCCTCGAAACAATGGCCCTCCAATCATGCTGTGTCGGCACCCGCTTAGCCCTAGCTCGGTGATGACGTGATCCACATGGCCAACTTTCTCATCGCGGCTCAAGCTCTCGGGGAGTCTGAGAAGAGCCGTGAAGAGTAGGGTCTCGGTGACAGTGAGGTGAGGGTACAAAACGTCGTCCTGGGAAACAAAGCCTGTGCGGCGTTTGATGGCGCCGGAGAAAGGGTGGCCATTGTAGGTGATCTTACCAGATGACTTGCCAGAAAGGCGGCCGCCGAGAGCGGTAAGGAGGGTGGTTTTGCCACTGCCGGAGGGGCCTAACATGGCTAATAACTCTCCGGGGCAAACCAAGCCTGTTATGCCATTGAGGATGGTCTTTTCTGTTGTCTGATGATGCTTATTCTGATCCACTTTTACTTTGTACACCACCTCCTCAAACTGCCATTTAATTAACCCAATTCTTTAGTTTTTTTTTAAATTTTTATTTATTTCTCATTAATTAAATAAGGAGAGAGAGAGAGAGAGAGAGAGAGAGAGATTATTATTACCTTGAGAGTAATGGGGAGCAAGGAGAGTTGTAGAAGTGACTGTGAATGGAGTTGAAGTTGAAGAGGATAAGCAAGGACAGCACCGGCAGTACTAGAATTAGTATTATTACAAGTATTAGAAGCAGCAGCAGCAGCAGCAGTAGAAGAAGTGTCAGACATCTTGGGAGGACCAGCAACTTCCTGATCAGATGATTCAGTAGTCGAAGTAGTAGTAGTAGTAGTAGAAGTGTCAGCTTCAGTCCTATTTTGATCTAATTCTTGATTAGCCATTCTATATATACACACACACACACGCGTGCGCGCAAATGAGTTGATCTCTAAGTTTGGAGTAGTCAGTCAGAGAAGGAAGAGGGAGAGAGTACAAATTATATAGGAGAGAGAGAGAGACTGAAACTAAGGATGTCCCCGTCGTGTTCCAAGCTGCTCTTCAATGCCCATTTATGGTGGGAAGTGGGAACCCACTAGCTTCTTTTTTCCCCCTCTAACTCTTCTTTATTTATTCTATACAACATACAGTATTAAAAATAAAAAAAATAAAAATAAAAAATAAAAAATAAAAACAGATCATGATAAAATACAGTTATCAACCGTCATTTTATATCAAAATCATATCAAATTAATCAAGTATGAAAGTTTAATAAAATTTAAAGGCCATTTGATTGGTTATTTGAGTTAGAAAATTGGAGTTATTTTTACTAAAATTGAGTTGAGTTTTAAAATTGTACCTTTGATTTAAAATGAAAATTATTTAAAGTTAAAAAAAATAAAAATTTGAAATATATATGAAAAAAGAATATCAATATGGACCTTATTTTATTTCTATTGAAATAATATGTAGTTTTAAAAAAATTATCCTATTTTGACTTAAAATAACAAAGTTATAGACTTCTAAATTTGAATTTTTAAGTTAAAGTTGAAGGTGTGAATAATGAAACTGAGTTTACTTTTAAAAAAAAATTAAAAAAAATATTTGGAATTGTTTGATTGTAGCGAACCAATCAAACGCCACCAAAATGAAAATCTACTATATATTAACATTTATTTTTTTCTCAACAATAGTTTTGATCTAGTAAACATAAATTATAACTCCTAATTCTACTTTTCCTTTTCATGGCATCTTCTCTTTACTATGATCACTTTTTCTTTTTCTTTCCAGTCTTGAGAGTCATAACTATAATAAAACCAGTCCGACAATTAATGCAAACTAAATGAAAATTAATGATGCTTCTCATGATCATACATTTACTATACATATATGTCCATTGTCATCTGACTGCTAAAAAAGAACCTTCAACAATAATTAATAGTACGATAAAATTCTAAAGCAAATTAATTTGAGCCACCTTTTTCTTTCCTTTTATCTTTTCTTTTTCTGGTTAGCAACTTGCAAGTAATGACATTTGACAATAAATTGGCTGTACCATATTTTTTTGATTCACAAATATAAAGTTGTACAGGTGGAGTGTGCATGTTGTAAAATGACACTTAGCTGCGGGAGATAATCATAATTATTAGTTTACCAATTCATCTCAAAATACAGGAAAATTTTTTTCCAAAGTCTTGATCTATTTTAAGAGGTGACTTAGCAATATTTTATATTCCGACATTCTCCTTTACATACAAATTGGACAATAGATAAACATGCATACAAAAATTAATCTGGAACTCTATAAATAAGAAACCCGAAATATAATAAAGAAAATAAAGAATGTAAGTAAAAGAGTTTAAAAGTAAAGAACACTTACTCTGATACCTTATTATTTGTCGATCCATCTTAAAACTTTAAGATTATATGGACGCATAAAAGTTTATATTCCAACAATAGCATTTCAAGCGGTTTTATAAATATTTATATACATATATGATTGTACATATATGTGTGTGTCTCATTTTGTACGGCTGATTACAATATTGTATTGCACGTCCAAATAAATGGATAGAATTGAATATAGAGCATACTTGATCTAGTGGACAATTATGGTGCTTCCCACCATCTATCATCCAAGCAAGTAAAATATACACACACTCGCCAACATAGCGTATAACTAATAATTATGTATACATACACACATATATATTTACGGCTATTAAGACACTACATACTTTAACGAGTTAGTGTTGATCATGTTTAATTACTTTTCGAATGTATTATATATATATAGGGATTACCAACACAATTCTCACCGAAAATAATCACTCAAAAGCAGCTACTCCCAAAAATAAATAAACAAATAAATAAATAAGTAATTGAAAGATGACATTGGTTATTTTCACAGACTTTTTTTCAGTTTTTTCTAGGATAATGACGTGTGTGTTTCGTGCTTAATATGAGACCTAATAAGATGACTAGTGAGAAAGCCGATTAATAATTTATTATGAAACAGAAAAATAATACTAATTATATTATTGTTGGGATAATTCTCTGTTCGTAAGAAAAGTACACTATCCCCTCCAAAAAAAAAAGAAAAAAAAAGGGGTACTCTATCAGTATAACATATTTTTAAATGATAATTGCATTTTCATCAAGTTTCACTAATGATCCATATTCTTTTTCCTAATTGCTTGATACAATTTTTATATGATCATCAACGGTAAATAATAATAATCAATATATAAATAACACAGATAAGATATGTTTTATATTCTACTATGTAGTGTAGTGCTTAAAAAAAAAAAAAAAAACGACACTTTCCGTATTTAATGACGATTTCTAAACCATTGTGAAAAACTCGTTATGTATTTCGATGGTGGACTTTATGACAGTTTTTTAACTGTCATGAGATCTTTTTATTATCGTTTAAGATTTCTACTTGTGCTTGTTTATGATCAATATCTCTAAACGGAATTTGTTTCCCAACTCTTTTTATATTTCAATAAATTTTCTTCTCTAGAGCTATGCATTCATCATCATAAGTGACAGATCCAGGGGCTAGAATCTCCACTACATATTGAACAAAGATTTTATAAGCTTGTTGCTGATTGTTTAAGAAATAAATGTTATAAAACAATAAAAGGAAAATTTCTGAGAAGCGAAAGAAAAGGGGGAAAAAAAAAAAAGAAAAAAAAAAGAGAGAATTAGGAAGATGAGAAAGAATTAAAAAGAAACAAAGAAACAAAGCTAATACGTAAAGGGCTGATAACTTTATATTTTTGAACTAAGGTCAGATTCTGAAAAAAAAAAAAAATAATAATAATAATAAATAAATAAATAAGGTTGAAAAAAAAATCTTTAGAAAAAAAAAAAGAAAAAGGGGTGATATATTGTCTTCATAAATAGAGTGAACGCCGTCATTGATTCGACCAAAAAAAAAGAGATTAATACATTTAGAGAGAGAGAGAGAGAGATTTGACTGAGTTTGTGGAACAATGGGAGTAAATGGGAGCACAACAGTAATAGGGGCACCGCTTAAAGGCACACAGGTTTTCAGTAAAAAAAAAAAAAAAAAAAAAGAGGGCAAGGAAGTGAAGAATTGATGTAAAATTCATAGGAAACAAATATTCAGTGAGGGCACGTGCTCTCACAAATATATAAGTGCATCCGTGTCTATCATCATCATCATTATTATTATTATTATTATTAATGTTTCTTTTTACTGGGGCGCCATTGGGGCATTTTTTTCTATCCATATGGTAGTTTTATATTCACATGACGATAGAAAACTTGGTGGGTGTAGGTACTCATGTTGTGATCATTAACGGGGAGCACAAAGATATCCAACCCCTTCAAAATAACATGATGGAATAAATTTATATTTTAATAATATTATGGTTTTTAATCATTAGATCTTTATTAAATTTTCTATATATTTATATATTGTTTTTCTTTTGGTTTTAATTTTAAAAATTAGATTAAATATCTAGAAAAACACAATACGGCTGTTAGACAATAAGTACATATTCTACCACGAAAAAACACCCTAAAAAAGAATATATGAATATTGACTTTGTCAGATATAATAAATGGTCAGAAAGTAAAGTGGAAAAAAGTTGAATTGAGTCGTGTGAATAATTTTGAGTAAAAAATAAAACAAGAAAAGAAAAGAAAAAAAGGTGGAATTGAAAGTATAAAGGGATGCCTTCCTAGTATTGCAAAATGATTCTTATTATATAAAAAATATTCGGTTGTATATCAAATAAAAGTAAATATACAAATAAAATAGTAGTAAATGGTTTTGGACTGTGGATTTCAACATGCGTATCGCCGAAATTCGATATGACAATCGTATATTATCATGATTTGCATGCTATTGATTCTATCACTAATATTCATTTAAAAGTTGGAGATAAGTAAGATGCTAGCTAGCTAACTAGCTAAAATTCTCTTCTTCTTCTTCTTCTTCTTCTTCTTCTAAATATTTATTTTGCTTTCTTTATAAATATTAGATCTTCTCCCTCTCTCTCTCTCTCTCTATATATATATATATATATATTTATGTATATTATTAAACATTAATTAACGATAGAGAGTTATATATGTATATTAAGATGAATAAGAAAGAGAGGAATGATTAAAGCGAGAATACCATATCATCAATGGGATTCCAATTTTATGTCCATAATATATACATATAAATATATATATATATATATATATGTATATCAGAAATAAAAATGTTCTTTCTTTCGGCCTAGCCACTGACGAGATAAGGCTACATATGGGTCCTCCCGGTAGTGCATCTCTTTTTTATTTCTTTATTATTATTTAATTTATTATTTAATTTTATTTTTTTTGGACTCAAAGACTTTGAGGACTCTTTATGCTTGCTAGTTGAAGTGCGCATATATATATATATATATATATATATATATATCTATGGCGCACTCTCTTTCTATCCCAACTTGTGTGCGTGCGTATGTAAATTATAGTTGTATAATTAAAGCATTTAAAAAAACTTAGTTGATAAAGTGTTTTTGAAGTTCTTCCACTACTAGTTCCCCTTAGACGACCTAGCTTTTTTTATAATTATTTGTTTATTTATCGGCTCGCGCTTTTCATCTTATACGTTATCTTTTCTATAGCTTACAGACTTGTTGACATATGCTTGGATTCTCTTATTTTATCAATTCAATAACCATTTTGGTAACTACCAGCTATAAATTGGAATATACACTCATACATTATAAGATATATATATATATATATATAGATGTACATAAAATTTCTCTGACATGGTACGAACCCACACATTAAATTTGATATTTGGGGTAAGAGCTGATTTTATCGTTTCATTAACCAAAAAATGCTGAGAAAGAATAATTAATTGGTTCCTATTCATGTAAACAAATACTAGGTTATATTAATCATAATCAATGCTCTTACTCCAGCCACAAATTTGAAGTTTAACTACTATATATATAGCATATGTATATTACTTTTGCGGATTGAAACAAATGTCTTCTTCTTATTATTAAACTTACAAGTTTCATCGTATGATTGGCAATTAAAAAAGAAAAGAAAAGAAAACGAAAAGTTTCATCCTTTGAAAGGGGAAAAAAAAGGTTGGTCGTGTGTCAACTATTGGCAGGGAGAGTGAGTAGAAGATCAGATCTAAAACTTCAATAATATTATAAATAAGGATGTGAGTTTACCAATAAATTATACCAGCAACCACGTTAATAATTATTAGCTACTAGATAATATGTTACCTTCCTATGCTTTTTTTTTTTTTTTTTAAATTTAGGAAGCCCTATTAATTATTCTATAATTATATATGTGTTTTCGTTTCTTTAAGGTTGACGAGTACCTGGTGATCTACTTATGTATCTATATTTGTGTTTGTACGTATAACATATAATAAGGCTGTTAAATTGTTACATTGTTTTAAAACTTCTATGGTTACCATCTAATTGCCATAAACATATTTTTTTTTATCAAATATCCAATTTGTTATAACCAGTAGCTCAATATCTCATTGTTAAAACGATATCCACTGATAAATAATTATTAAAATAAGTATTGAAATCACACTCAAATACATTTTTTTATCTAGATATATAATATATGTGTTTTATGTTTCCATTTCTTTTAAGCTTGGCGAATACTTGGTGATCTCTTGCAAAAAATTGAAGAATGGCTATCCAACCCCAACCCCAACCCCACCCACCCCCACCCCCCCCTCCTCCTCCTCCTCCTCCTCTTCCCTTTTCGGGATTAACTTTATAGGTTTGTGCAGTCGATTGATATTCCAATATATACATATATATATATATATATATATGTGCTGTCGTATCATCATGTCCTAACCCAAGCTAGTGTATACGCACACTCCCCCTAACATATTATATACATATAAACACGCCTGACGTACGTGTGTGAAGAAATATAATATGTCAAAAGCAGTTGGTGATAAGTATGCACAATTAAATGGTTTGTTTGGTCACATTTTCGTTGTTTAATTTTCATAAACAAAAATGTGCTGATCAAATGAAGGACTTCAAAAGCAGGAAAAAAAAAAAAAAGGGAATAAAAGTGACGTTAAACAAGATGGTAATAGTTGAATTAAATAAAAAATAATATTGGTATTCCATACTATGTATAAACATGTATATAATTTCCGAGTAACGAACAAAAGAGATACTCTGAAAGTAGTCAAGAAATATACAATAATGACACTTTATGAGTGAAACTATAAATCTATTTAGACTGGCTGACATTTGTATTTGGTATATTTGGTATTTGGGAATTATGAAATGTTGTGTGAGTAAGAAGTACGAAGTAATAATAATAATTATTATTATTATCAGTATTAGTATTTTCGGCTTGAAATCAAGATGCCTAATTCGTTTAATAATCGATAATTACAAATTGTAAACTAAGATAATCATCATCTAATATTCTTCTAATGATAAAAGGAAGAATAAACAAATTAGGAAAAAAATTTGATGGTGTGCGCGCTTGCAATATTGGAATGAACGAATGGGAGTTGTCGTTTTGTAAGTTTGATCGTAGTTGGGAATTTGACACTTGGCACGCACTCCTACATCCTAGTTGGGAGGGAGATATATATTTTTTTCTTTTTTTTCCTCATCGTTTTGTGAGTTAGGCTTTAGAGACTATATATATATATATATGTATATATATATATATATATAAATAATGCATGCTTGCCAAAGCGTGAAAAAGGCCGAGGCTGAAATTATTATAAAATGTGAAGTGATGTCCAAACATTTAACAATTGACAACCCAATCTATATGTATACATATATATATATATAATTTATAATCTCACTCACATCCCTCAGAGGATCTCGAACAATTTGGCATTCGGCCTTAGGTGGGGGGAGCTGGAGGGAGGCGGCCCACCACTCATTTCATTGTCACTCACTCTCTCTCTCTCTCTCTCTCTCTCTCTCTCTCACTCTCTGCACACACTCTCTCTCTCTCTCCTACCTTTCTAATATTAAATATATAAATTAGGTCCATCTAAGATCATCTCTTTGTACTATCCTCCCTTTTTTTTGTTAGTTGTTTATTTTTAAATATTAATTGAGGACTTTGGTCTATCAAAGATAATCTTACAATCGTTGTCCTCCAAATTACTCTTATCTATTTGTTTAATTAATGACAAAATATTTCCTAATGGATTTCCTCATCATTAGTCATTTTAATCCCCATTTCTTCTTCTTTTTTTTTTTTTTTCCTTTTCCTTTGTCTCTTTGTTTGTCGATTGTTCTGTGGTTGAGTCTGTCATGATATTAATTTACATACATATATTATTACTAATAGAGTTTGGTGTGAGGACTACATAGAAGAAGATAATTTTGAGACTTCTAAAGGTTTAGACTTTTATCTTAAAAGATCATTTTGTTTAGTAAAGTAGTCTAATACCCATATATGTGTGTATATATATATATATATATATATATATATTGTTGTTGTTGTAGAGGGTCAAATTCTACAATCACAGAAAAACAAGGGTCAATGACTAAAATAGGACGACGGGCAAGTTGTCAACCGATTGTCAGCGTGTCGTTAGTGAGTCACACGAAATAAAGTAAATTAAAAAGTAAATAAAGACATAGACAACCGATTTTATAAAGGTTGACCTGTAAATCTCTAGGCTTCGTTCTCTATAGTGCTTCCGGGAGCTTCTATTATGTATAGATGAGCGTTACATTGATGATCTTTAGTTAGAGAAGGGTAGATTGAGACGGGGAATAATGTAATACGAAGAGAATATGAGAATATGATGTGTATCTTGCTGAATGTGCTAAGTAGAACGTCTGAAAAAAAAGGTTCCTAGGCTTGTAGAGTAAGCCTTCATTTATAGGGGCTAATTGGCTTACTTGAGTTGTCTGATTCTGGAAGGATACTTCTTCTTTACCTTGGTACAGCTGGGACATCCTGGACTTGAACTAGAGACCTCACCCGTGAAGTAAATCATTGCATTCTTTGAATGCTGAAAGGGAGTTGCCATTTCTGTATATATTAACTTTCCAATTCATGAATGACTGGAAGATATCAGGAAAGTGCCTTTTCTAAAGAGATCTATGCTTGTTGATTGATTCCTAGTCTGATATGCTGAATTCAGTTTCCTTATTACTGACCATGAAGTCAACTTTTCTTATTTGGCCTTTGCTGATTCGTTAGTCGTTCGAGACTCGTTCCTAGATCCTGCAAGCTGCTCGTCTGCGATTCCTCTTGTGCTCTCTGATAATATATCCGGGGACACGTGTATGGTTAGAGACAATGTACGAAATCTGACCTCAACAGTTGTATTTTTATAATGTGAGACTCGAGTTTTCTTTTATACCTTAACATTCACGTGCTAGTTGCGTTAATTAAATTAGTATACAAAATTGTATTATTCTTAAGAGATATAATGATTTTCATTTTGTAAAGTTGCACCTGTTATTGGGATTACAAGACGTAGAAACAAAGGATTTCTCATGACAATATTTTATATCTAAAATTGCTAGTAATCCCGTGAGAATATGTAACATATAAAAAAGTTTTTTCATCATAATATACATTTATAAGAAGAATATATTACATTTTTTTTTTTTGGGCTTTTGTAAAGCTACCGAGGTACACAAATATTTACAACAAAAATCTTATACCTCTAAGTTGTTATCCTCAACAATAACTTCTAATTTCAAAATATATGCTATACCAAAAAGATGTTGAACTTTCTAACATGAACGTTTTTGTACATTTTATACATTTGAAACATAGTAGATATACATTTAAAAATATGTATGCAAATTTCTTTTTATCATTCAATGTCAACAATTTTCTTTTAATTGAGCCACCTGCTATAAAAGCACTCTATTCATATATTAGACTTCAAAATGCAATAAAAACTAAATATGTTTCGGAAATATAATTAAAAAAATCAAAGAGCATATGAAAAGTAATAAATTGAGAGCAAAACTTGTGAAAGACAAATAATGATACTACTAAAACCTAGGAAATCAATTTTGTACATCGTCAAGGAGAAGGAGACTCAAAAAGATGTAAAAAAAATCAAAGAGAAAAGCTAGGGAAAAAAAAAACCTAAATTAGCAACTATATAAGGAGGAGGAGGAGGAGGAGGGGGGGGGGGGGGGGGGGGGGGGGCGGCGCTCGCGCGGGGTGGAGAATCAGTTGAACAACCAGATGGAGCAGTGAAGAAAATAGTTCTAAAAAAAAAAAAAACAGTGACGAAAGTAAAGTAACTAACAAAATGAAGATGAACGTAGAAAAAAGAGAAGAGATGCAAAAATTTGAAAGAAAAAATATATATATATATGTAAACTCATATGATTTTTCGAGGAAAACAAAACAGGGATCTATTAGTACCCAGATCTGGGAAAAAATGGCATAAAGTTTTCATTGAAAAAGTAAGAAAAGAGAAGATCACATACTTGCACTATCAATTATCTTCCAAGTTGAAAGCTTCCTAAAATGAGTGCTAGACCATCGTCTTATTCCTTTGTCATTTTCACGAATATAAATGATTGACTGAGATAAATTCATTAGATTTATTACTTGCATAGTTGACAATAAAAGTTACAACATAGCAGCTACTTTAGTTGTTGTTAGCTTGTTACCATTTCTTAACATATATAAGAACAACGGATAATAAAGTAAAGACAAAACAAAAAGTATAATAGCATAATTGAAAATTAAAACTATAATACAGCAGCTAGTTTCATCACTCTTTTATAATGGTAGAGATAAATGTGTTTATATATATTGTAGTACTTCTTCTCCCTCTCCCAACAATTGTTGTTTGCTTTTAGAGAAACAAAATTTTCTCTTTCACCACCTATATGCACGTACACATATAACCATTAATATAGGGAACCTATATATGCCAATTCACAATTATATGTATCATTTTATTATGTAATTTTGACATCTAAAATTCCTAAATATATTGTTTCTTAACTTCACGACACCACTATCAGATTCTATAATTTTGAAAGTTTATAAAGTATATGGTACATTTATTTTTTATACAATTCCTCTCCCAACACGATAAAACAAATTGCATGATCCGTTTTTGTTGGTAATGACGATTATGTTGGAATTTGGCGATTATTTCCAGATTTAGAATATTTATTTGATTGAAATGTGATTGTATATCCGTAGATTTGATTGTTAATTAGCTTCGTAGTTTCCTGATTATTAGTTTCCTAATTTTCATGCACAATTAGTCTCCTAAGATAATTTTATCCGTGCATCTATAAATTGTACCTTTTATTCATAATAAATAATAAGAATAAGAAGAAAAAATGTAGCATTATCTTCCTTTTTTTGTTAAGATGGTATCAGAGTCAGTTCTGAAATCTCGTAATCCATTTTGAATCCTTCCGCCATTCCATGAAGAGAGATCCTTTGAAGCCTCTATTTTTCCCGAATCAAACACCCAAATACCCAGAGCAACTTTCAGACCTTTGAAATTGCAGTTGAAGTCAAATCAAAGTCCTGAGAAAAAAAATAAAAATTCTTGAATTCATCCTTGAAACCCAAACACCATTAGAATTTTACAGTAGATCCACGTCTTAGCCTCTTCCTTCGCGATGGAGTTTATCTTGGGCACTTACGTCAGATCACCTCCGCGATCTACCACGCTAAAATCCACCACCGAATCATTGCACTTGACTCCACTACAAAGGCCATCATGCTCTCCTTCAAGACTGCCGTAATTCTGTCATGCCTAAGACACCGCCCCGTTTATCTTCCATCATAGTACTTTTCACCAAAAAATAAAAAAAGGAGGGTGTAGTTAGCCTTGATTTCTTTGCTTCAATTTGTTTGTTTGTTTATTTATTTATTAAAATTTTTTTTTTTTTTGAGGAATTTGCTTCTTTTTTGGTTGATCACCGTTTGGTTATTTTGTTTTTACTTCTTTGTATATAAGTTTTCAAGAGCACGTGTTTAATGACAAGAAAAAAAAAAAAAGGGGGAGTTAAAAGTGAGAGAGAGAGAGAGAGTTTAAAAAAAAATGCATTTGAAAAAAACAATTGATTATTATCTCATGTAGAATTTGAGCCTGGCATGTGAAGCTTCTGAATTTGAAGCCTATACTATGAAGTTCATGTGAATTTGAGCCTAGCATATGAAATTTCTAGAAATCAATCTGTTGTGAAACTAATGTGCACTTGAGTCTAGTATGTGAGATTTCCAGAGTTGTTCTCAAAGTTTTGAAGGCAAGTTGGTAAGCACCATCTTGAGGGGTTGTGTTGGAATTTGGTGATTATTTCCAGATTTAGAAGATTTATTTAATTGAAATATGATTGCATATCCGTAGATCATTTGATTGTTAATTAGCTTCTTAGTTTCCCGATTATTAATTTTCTGATTTTTTTACATAATTAGTTTCCTAAAATAGTTTGATCTGTGTATCTATAAATTGTACCTTTTTTCATGATGACTGATAAGAATAAGAAGAAAAAATGTAGCCTTATTGATGTAGTAAATAGATAGGATAATTAGAGAGTTCTTTAATTTTAAAAGCGTATCTTTATTTAAATTATTAGTAGAATATCTTTATTTAAATTATATAGGGATTATCTTATGAAGTTTAAATTATAGGAGTTATCTTTTACTATTTGAAATTTGAATAGGATTAGGATTAGAATTACTATTTAAAGGTTTCTTCGTTATTTTGTAGAAGAGTTTTGATGATTATTAATAAAATTCCTTTGAGAGTTTTCTCAATAGATTTGTGTGATTTTCAGTATTTTAATTAGAATCAACGAATCTAATACAACTTATGTTTCATATTTTCGAATATTCTTTAAAAATCAACGAATTTGTATGTTTTTATATGCTTCCGCTACATCACTTATCTTCCTTTTTTTTAAGACATTAGTTCTGTGTATGTAAGCAATTTGATGAGATTAGTTTTTGTAAGAAAAGCTACATACGTGATCTATTAGGTCTTGTATACGAAAGTTTGATCATTTATATTATCTCTAGTTTGTCTTCTTGATTAAAATCTTCTATATCCAACATGACATGTCATTCATTAGTACTACAACTTGTTCAATTGTCACATCAATTGACGTTGGAAACCGTACAAAGATTAATGGGTTGTTTGCATTTCCAATCCAAACCTTACTTCTGCAATCCAATTTTTATCATTTTCCTTTAGCTTTATTATTCACACAATTTTGTATCTCAAATTTTAAAAGTCCATAACTTTACATAGACAAGTCCAAATGAAATGATTTTTTTATATAAATTGAATAGAATTTTGAAATGAACGAAACAAGCTCCATATTGATTTTTTTTTTAACACATTTCAAGTTTTTACACTTTTTAATTCAAGTAATTCAAACGTCTCGATAAAGCATAATCAATCCAAACTCAAATTCTATAATCCAAACCTTAACACTAAACACATACTAATATTTGATAAACATAAATGCAATGTCCGAAAACTAAATTTTTTTTGTTAACAAAGAAAAGAAATTTTCTAAGGTGTATACATGTGTGTTGACAGCAAAAATCAGCCAACTTAAATCGTCCTCACAAGGTTGCACTCAAAATTGTCTCTCTCGTGAATCAATGCAAGAAAATGATGAACACAGAGAGATTTTTAGAGGTTCACCTCAATAGAAACTACATCCTCTTGTTGCTCGGTGGGGTGTTTTCACTATTTTCAAGAAAAGTACAAGTGGTTTCTCTTCTTGAGAGAGATATGTCCCCTAATGGGACTATATTACAATATAAACCCCTTCTCATCTAGACAAAGTGGTTATTCTCTCCTATGCTAAACCAACTAACCCTTGTCTGCCACGTGTCCTCAACCTTCCCCACGACTCGAGTTGTCAACTGCTATTTGATGATCGTTCTCCCGGGTTTCACAGAGTAGTAAGGAAGGCAGTTACCTCCACAGGATCATTTACGACTCTATGTCGACTAGTGTCATCTACCGTGCCTGTTATCGGAGTTATGACCCCTCGGCACTATACTAATTATGTTGATGGGGAAGTATTTGACACCGTTGAGGTGATACGATTACTCGATGTATATGCAAGGTCAATAGATCATTCCTCGGGGATCCTATCCTAATCTATGTATAGTTAACTAACGTCGAGGTAAATGTAAGCACGACGGTGGTACAACAATTGCCCCCATCTTGGAATGCCTTTACGACCAAAACTCTCTACATAGAGACAATTCAAGCTTTCATTAACTGCGGATGAGTTGAGTATTTGGCGTTGAGATGATGACATGTCATGATGTGACTAGTTGGTTCGAGAGTGGAGAGGCATTTTGAATGGTTAGGATGGTTGAGTGGAATGAGGCCCTGCTTTCGAACAGTCACATTAATGAAGGAAGAGACATCATTACCTCGAGCCATTCAAGAGTTGTATTAGCCAACGGTCGCGTCACTTACGTCAGTTGTCACGTCACTCAAACCGAGTTAATCCCGGCCATTTTCCTTCCAAAATTTAGGACCCTCAGGTTGCGACTGTTCATCTTCACCGTTGGTTCTCTTGGGTTCGCATCCAACGGTTGTAGATCGATGCCTTGGGGTCTATAAATAGGACCCAAAACCCTTGGGCTTTTCACGATAAATTCAAAAATCCTAGCGAGACTCCGCCAAATTTTTTTCTCATCCTTCCATTCACCATTTCCGAATGTCTGAGGAATTTCTACAGCTTCTTTCTTCAAGGTTCTCAACTTGTAAGTCTTCAACTCTGCATTTTTCACTCATTCTCTCCGTTTTTGAGGCTTTATGGATTGGTCTGTGATGATTTTCTAGGTTTTAGTACCATTTTGGTTATTTTTGTGGTTTTAGACCCAGTTTGTTGCTTTTTCTGGGTTTTGGACCTAGCTTGTTGCTTTTTCTGGGTTTGCGACCCATTTTCTTGGAGCTTCTAACTTAGTTTGCATTTGTCATGTAAAAACATGCTAAGAGAATATATAAATAAAATGAACTATACGTAGATCCGTACCTTGATGTTTTTGTTGGTTTTGGTTTTCTGGAAGCTTGAAAGGGTGGATCCTTGAATCCATTCTTAAATATACATCAAGGGATGAATTTTCTATCATCGTATTGGGCGTTTCTCCCAAGAACTGGTCTTTGACCTTTTAAATGAACACGTCGGGAGAAAAATCGGTTCTCAACATTTAAGCATCCTTAAGGACTCTAGGTGGTGGCCTTTCAGCTTAGATTTTTAACTTTGAACTTTTTCTTTTCATTTCAGATATAATATGTCTTCGTCCCAATCTAGACGTCAAGAGCTCACTAAGTCCGTAGTCCGTCCCAACGCGAAAAAGAGGGCGGTGCTGGCCAACAAATCTACAATACCCGACGATGACTCCATCCTTCGTGAAATCGACAAATACCCAGAGGGGGGAGGCGAAGTTGATGATAAAGATGTCGAGGACAGTGAGGCGACTATCGTCTAGCCCCGGCGACTATCATCTAGCCCCTTCGCCAACGTTTCACAATGGCGAGCTATGCACTAGTCACCGGTGATCATAGCTTGAGTGGCAACGGGGCAAGGGGCACACCGGATTTCTTCCCTTCAAAGATCTCTAATAGGGACATGGAGAAAGCCTTCATCAAGGTGGAGATCGATGGCGCCCACTTTCTTTGTGACCTCCCCGAGCCTAGATTCACCGTGAACAATCCTCTGTCGGGGCATATAGCGGTCTACACACATTGTTGGATTTACGGCCAAACCATTCCTTTCCATCCCTTCGTGAACCCTTCGTGAAGAGGTTCTACCACCTTCACAACCTCTCTCCCGCCCATCTCGTGCCGAATTTTTGGATCGTATTTGCTAGGATGTGGATCCTTTGGCATTGGCATTTCTAGAGGGACTTGACGATGGATGAATTCATCTACGTCCACTCTCTGCATAAGCCCCCCTAGTCCGAGGGGCGGCATTATTTGGGGGTCTACTCGAAGTTTAAAACCAACAAGGCTTCCACCCTCGTAGAGGGGATCCTTAAACCCTCGGACGAGTGGAAGCCCATGTTTTTCTTTCTTGGTGGAAACTATCATTAACATCCCCCCGATGGACCGGAACCCATCGGCATTTGGAAGAATGTTGGGTATGAACTTTCAACATATACTAGGTCTAACACCATTGTGCATTGGTGCATTATCTCACGTTACTTTCACTTGCATTTAAATTGAACTTACGTGTCTTATCTTTTGTTATGCAGTTGCTTTTCCTCAAAGGCTAGTTCTCAACGTTGATTATCTTAATCGAATAAACACAATTCTTGCTCTACCAATAGTTGAGAGACAGTGGAAATCCCTTATCACTCCTGCCAATCTGAGAGAGAGTGGTCTTCTCACAACTCTACCACCACTAGAAAGGCAAGTCATCCCCCCCGACAATGATGAGTGTATTTCTCTTTTCCCCGTTGATCTCAAACTTTAGATATTTTTCTTATCCCTACTTATCAACTCTTGTAGCTATGAGGTACATGATCCTAGGAGGGGAGGAGAAGGAGAAGGCGAAAAAGAAGACGACTTGCCGATCTTCCAGCCGGGGCACAAACCATGGGGCAAGGGCCCCGTTGAGGGATCCCAGGTCAATGCCTGTGGTAAGGGGTCCAAGCGACGTCGTTCTGACGAAGGCGCCATTGTCTAGGAGCCCCAGCAGACCCCTTGTCATCAAGGGGTTTGGGCAGCGATGGAGCAGCACTTAAGGGTTCTGCCTGCTCCTTCGGTGCCTCTCATGCTCCCAAGTTCTAAGATCTTGGACACCAATTTCATTGTCCCCGACATCCCCCAGGCGATCGCAAACCAACTCATCAAGCTTCTTCCCTGCTTCAGCCTTGCCATCCAAGTGATCTACGAATGATTTCACAAGAAGGGTTCGAAGGCGGCCGAATCTATGCCATTGCTGGAACTTCTTTGTCAACAAACTCACTAACAACTCTCCATATGCGCCCTTGACTTGTGAAATTCTGTTTTCCTTTATCATGTTGCCATACTAACTCCATTCTCTCTCTATGCTCAGGCCCTCGAACTCTC
Source organism: Ficus hirta (assembly GCA_038430175.1). Classification (NCBI taxonomy): domain Eukaryota; kingdom Viridiplantae; phylum Streptophyta; class Magnoliopsida; order Rosales; family Moraceae; genus Ficus; species Ficus hirta. Next base: position 6,063,744 of record CM076597.1, read on the forward strand.
CATCATAAATTACATGGAAACTGTCACTCTCATCCAGTGCGACGCGGAGGCGAAGTCTCACAGGAAGGAACTCCGAGATGAGATCTTCATCCAGATTGATGCCAAGAACAAACTTCAGAGTGACCTCGATGTGGAGTTGGCATGAGTTGAATCCCTCTGGGATCAAGTCAAACAACTAGAAAAGGGGATTGGGTCTAAGAAGGATGAGATTCGACGTGAGGCAGCTGCGTCCATCGTCGAGGCTTATCTTGCCTCTACTGACTTCGCTCGTCGTCGAGATGAGATCGTCCAAGAATTCCTCTCCACAGAGGAGTTCGAATTCAGGGTCCAAGAGGTGGTGAAGGAATTCAAGGCCTCGGAAGAGTTCAGGAAAGAGCGGCTTGCTTTGATAAAGGTTGTTGGAGATCAGATCGTGAACAAAATCCACATGAGGAAGCCTAAATTCAACACTGACTTCCTTGATAAGGAGTCAGATGAGGGGGACAACGGAAGGGAGGCTTGTGATGGCGAGGGAGACGACGACTATGATGATGTCTAAGGTGGCAAGGGCGGAGAAGTTTACGGCCTTCGTGCCTTTTATTCCTTGTAATCTTAATCTATTTGAACAATATTTTCTTGTGTTGGTGTTGTAAGGGTGTCGACCCAAGACTAATTTCTTTTTTCTTAATTACAAGTACTTTGAATTCCCTTTATTGCCTCTATCTGCACTTAGAAATTGTTTTTAAATTTCTGCAACTCAAAAATTTTCCAAGTTCTTGTTTCAATGCATCATTATTTGAGTTAGGGTGGACGGAGAGAGCTTAACACTTTTGTCTAGAGATTTGTTTTAGAAAATTTTCAAGTGTGGACTCTACTGAAAGGACTATCAACCCTTTTCAAGATGATAAGGCCTCAACAACAAGATTACCCAGCTTGAATAATTCCTAAATTTTTAGGGGACCACCGAAAGGACTTGTTATCCTTTTTCGAACAACAATACCTCAATGGTGAGAGCACACAATCTCAATAATTGTTTAAAAGCATATGCTCTACCGTACCTGCCCCCCTTGTCGAGGAGTGACTATGTTACTATTCAACAAGTTATGAAATTAATTTCATAATTTAAGAAAAAATGGCTATGAGGCTTTCATTCAACTAGAGATAAACAAATTGTTATGCAACCACAAACTTAAAACAAACAACAAAGAAAAAATACATGTCCAAAAATAAGCATAAACATAAAAATAGAATAAACTCAAAACGACATATCTAGGCGTAGAACTTTTTGAAATGCTCAACGTTCTAAGTGTGCTTAATCACCTCTCCGTTGAGGGTTTTGATCCTGTATGTTCCTGGTCGGAGCACTTCTCTGATTCTGGAGGGACCTTCCCAATTTGGTCTCTAGTCTCCACTGTCTTTCGACTTCGTATTCTGCATCACCCTCCTCAAAACGAGTTCCCCGACGTTGAAGTCTCTTTCCTTGACTCTTTTGTTGTAATATCTTGCAGTTCTTCGTTGATATGCGGCCAGCCTTAGCTAGGAGTCTAGCTATTTTCTCTTCCAGCGGGTCGAGCTCAAGCCCCATCAGTTCGTTGTTTTTCTCCTCGCGGAAACGAGCAACTCGACTAGTGGGGAGATTCACCTCGATGGGGAAGACTGCTTCCATTCCATAAGCTATTGAGAACGGGGTTTCTTCAGTAGTTGTCCTTGCCATCATCCTCTATGGCCCGAGCATTTTTGGTTGCTCTTTTACCCATTTTTCTTTGTATCTGTCAAGCTTTTTCTTGAGGGTTACCTTGATGATTTTGTTCACCACTTCAACTTGACCATTGGCCTAGGGGTGAGAAACTAAAGATAAATTCTTGTTGATGCCCAACCTTTCGTAGAATTTAGCTGTGTTGGCATTCTCAAATTGCTTGGCGTTGTCCGAGAGAAGGGAGTTGGAAACTCCAAACCTGAATACAATTTTCTTCCTGATAAAGTTTGTGCATTTAGCTTCAGTAATGGTGGTGTAGGGCTCTACTTCAGCCTACTTGGTGAATTAATCTACGGTGATTATTGCAAATTTAAAGCCCTCGGGATTTTATTGAAGGGACCTATTACATCGATACCCCATTTGGCGTAGGGATAAGGGATAAGGATCGACGTCAGGTGCTCTAGCGGTGCCTTGGGGATGACGGCATACCTTTGGCATTTTTTGCACTTTTTAGAGTACTCTACGGCGTCCTTTTTCAGGGTAAGCCAGTAGTATCCTTGCCTCAAGACTTTGTATGCCAAAGATTGGCCCCAATGTGGCTATCATAGATCCCTTTGTGGATCTCTCTAAGTACTCTCCCTGACTACTCTTCGTTGAGGCAACGAAGTAAGGGTGAGTACCCTCTACGGTATAGAGTGTTTTCGTAGATTACACACCTGGCTGACCTGTTACGGAGCTTTTTTGCCTATACTTTGTCCTCTGGGATTTTTCCCTCTGATAAGAACTCATAAATGGGTAGCATTCATCTTGCTATGGTTTCTATGGGCATCACCTTCTCTCCTTCATCCTCTTGGATCGTGGGATACTCCAACACCTCTACGGGGACAATTTTGAGAAGTTCTGAGTCTTTCGACGTTGCTAAGGGGGCCAGGGCATTAGCGTTGCTGTTTTCTGCCCTAGGGACTTGAAAAATGTCATAATGTTTGAACTTCTTCAGTTCTTCTTTTACCCTATTTAGGTAGGCTGACATTTTCTTACCTCAGGCCTGATACTTTTCCTTCGTTTGATTCACAACGAGCTGAGAGTCGATGTAGACAGCGATTCTCTCTACTTTCATAAAGTGAGCCAATCTTAGCCCGGCGAGGAGTGCCTCATACTCAGCTTTAATGTTTGATGCCTTAAATTAAACCTTATAGCCGAAGTAATTTTAAAGTTATCAGGACTTACAAGGATTATCTCAGCGCCGAAGCCATTTTCGTTGGACGAGTCATCTACATTGAGCTTCCACGGTTGAGTCTCCTCTTTTTCTTCCTCTACTGTTGAATCTGCATTGGGCCGTGGCCCGAACTCGGTGACAAATTCTGCGAGTGCTTGCCCTTTGATGGTTGTTCGTAGCTAATACTCTATGTCAAATTGACTCAACTCTACCGACCATTTAAGCAACCTTCCCGATGCGTTGGGTTTCTGCAGCACCTGTCTCAAAGGATGTATCTTGCTTAGAGGATTGGTAGGTGATTTGGGCTTACAACAACATTCTACTATTGTTTATTGTGACAGCCAAAGTGCTGTACATTTGAGTTAAAATCAAATGTATCATGAGGGGACCAAACATATTGATGTTAGATATCACTTCATTCGGGAGATCATATCTCAGTACCATTGTAGTAAACAAGGTTTCTACATCAGATTAGGGATGGCATTTTTATCTACGAGTGCGGGTATCTATCCCTCATGGGGCGGGTATGGGGGATAGTATATGAGTGCGGGGGCGGATTTTGGGGGTTAAGATTAACCACCCACGTGGGTTCGGGGCGGGGGTGGCGGAATCTCCCCCATACCCGCACACACCCTGCATATATTCTCTTATAATAGAAGAAGAATAATAAAATTAATGAAGAAAATGTCTCAAATCTAGTAGTCGGATAGGTACGACAGTTGCAATGTTCTATATAACATTTTATAATTACTAATTAATTTATATGTAACTTTTTATTTAAAATCTTATATCATAAACTGTTTAGAATTGTTAATATAAATGATAAATATCACTGAGAAATGTTATAGTGAACCTATGATGAGTGTAAATCAGCATGCTTTTGTTTACTGTGAGTGAAATTATCACTATTGTTTAGTGGAAGACCACTTTCTTCATCTTTTGGGATGGAGATGACCGCTCAAGTGATTATCTGCACCTCCAGCAAACTCACATACCCGTTCATCATATTTTTGCCATTATCTCTTCTTAATTATTACATAATTATTTCATCAATATTGTTTTAAAACATAGAGCTAATAATTAACGTACGTAATTACCGACTTACTAATGATTATGATCAAGCCCTTCATTAATTTCTAGCTGCGCTTGGGTTGGGAGGCACTGATGATTGAGCATCTTCTTTTTGTTTTACTTCCATATTCTTCTTAAAAATCATTTCTCGTGGTACCGAGAAATTAGGTGAGATAATTGATTTTCGCCAGTTTTTTTTTTTTTTTTTTTCATGGAGGATTTTTTTTTTTTTTTAAAAGAAAAATGACCAATGGTTTTAATTAGTTGATGCATTGGTAAATTACAATTTGTTAATAATTTGTTGATCGTTACATTAATTGGTAAATTATTGATTGACTTTGATTAAACACTCGTTGATATTAGTCAATTACTGAGTAGTCATCAAATTAATGACTGCCAATCATTCATGATTCATGATATTTTTAAGAAAATGATAAATTATCCAATTAATTCCTAAACTTTTAACTTTTTCAATTTTAGTCCCTGAACTTTTTTTCGTAACTGGAATGTCACTAAACTTTTAAATGTTGCTAAAATAGTCCTTTCTGTCAATTTTTTTTATAGAATTTGTTAGTCAGTGGTCCAAAAGTGACACTAACTACGGATTATATAAAAAAACTTAACAGAAATAACTATTATATCAATGTTTTTAATAGTTTATAATAATTCCAGCTACGAAAAAAAGAATAGAAAATGCCCCTAATTATAAAAATATTGCTACAATAGTTATTTCTATTCATTTTTAAATGAAATACGTTAGTAATTTGGTCAAAAAATGATACTAACCAACGGATTCTGTCCAAAAATTAACATAAATGACTAATGTAGGAATATTTTAAAAGTTTAGGGGCATTCCAACTACGAAAAAAAATTTAGGGACCAAAGTTGCACAAAGTAAAAAATTCAAGGATTGACCTACCAATTTACCCTTAAGAAAATGATTGTTTTTCTAATTTGATAAACATAACAATTATTAAAATAAAAAGTTATTCATTTCCAGAAGTACACAAATGAAAAAAGAAGAATGTACAAATAATAATAATAATAATAAATAAATAAATAAGGATGAAGAAAATTAATGAAAAAAACATCATCAACGGAAACTAAGATGTCTTAATTTCTTATTTTCTCGATAAACATATTATAATGATATAATCTTGCTGTTGTTCCAAAATAGTTTATTAATATATATACATACAACAATTCATATGTTTAGCAGTCGAAATCTTACCAAATTATTAGAATCAGTCCTGTGCCTGATATTCTCCAATATTTTATATATGCATCTATCTTTATCAATATTATTTAAAAAATTAAAGATAAAAAAAGATAAAAGTTTTGTCTTAGTTATGTATTTGTGGCAATCAATCCTTGAATAAAGAAATTTATGGGCAGGTGGAAGGCTAAGTCAAGTGGGCAATGATTTGATTATAGAGTTGTAGTATATATTGAAAGTTAATGTAGACATATATAATATTATATTGATCATGAAATAAATAAGTGGCATATATATGTGTATATAAGTGATATTATAATATATCTATATATATAGGTTATTGATCACATAGGAAGTTGTCTAATGATCACATGAAGACGACACCGCAGTGGAAAAGGAATGGAAGAGATCTACCAAAAGTGATTGGCATTGATACTAATGTTTCTTTCAGTGCCATTTTCATGCCTAGAAATGAAAAATAAAGGTTTGCTATAGGCTATGTTTGGTAAGAAGGAAAGAAAGAGGAAGAGGAAAGATTTTTTTTTTTCTTTATACTGTTTGGTATGATGAAGGAAAGAAAATAAAAAGGTTTGTAATTATTATTTTATTTTTTTATATAAATTATTTTATTTTAGAAGCATAAACAAAAAAATAATTTTAGTAGTCATTTGATGGATTTTAGTTTTCCTCTCACTTTTGAAAGGAATAAAAAAGTGGACCTGACTACATTTTTTTTTCCATCCTATCTTCCTTTCCCCCTATTTTCTCCTTTCCCTGCTCTTTTCCTTCTTACCAAACAGTCAACTCCATCAACTTCCCTCCACTTTTCCCTCATCTGACCTCCTTTTTTCCTCTTTTCCTCCCTACCAAACATAGCATAAGAGACTACATACATATATATATATATATATATATATGACCACCATTCTCCTTTGGCCCCTAGACCATTATTACAATACCACTCACTACTTCTGTGTCTCTATATATATGTGCTATATATATATATATATATGTAATTGCTGTGATTTTCTATGTACTGTATCATAAAGACTAGCATTAGCTATAGCTAGGATATATGTATCTATATATATATATATATGCAAATTCAAATGAAGATTATATATATATATATATGCAAAAAGATATGATGTAGATTTTGTAGACAGCAAAACCCACAAAACCCACGCGTGTGCCTTATATATCTTCGTGGTTTTTGATTTCGTTCCTTTTTAGCTTTTTCTTTTTCTTTTTTAAAAAAAAAAATCCTTTTTAGCAGTGTATGCCCACTCAATTCACTTCACTCAACGTCATACCCCTCATGGAAGATATTAATTATAACATATTTAATTATATGTTAGTGTCCTAATAATTCCTCATCAATATTGAAGATATAACATGACAAAATGTAACTAAAGTCTTAATTATACTACTTGATTAATAATATGGATGTAGTCACATATATGATAATAAATAACATTTTGTTTTTTCCTTCTTTGAGAGATACTTTCACAACACCCCACCCCCCCCCCCCCCCCCCTCTCTCTCTCTCTCTCTCTCTCTCTCTCTGTCTACGTATATGTTGTATGTGTGCATCAATCAATCAATATTGAGAAAATTATCAGCTAGCTGTGAAGAAAGCAGAGTCGATCAACATTTCTTTTATAAATAAGTGTGGTGTGTGTGTGTGTGTGTGTGTATATAAATATAACTATATAAATATATATGCGTGCCCGCTAGTTAAGTAGTTGTTATGATTGTCCAAATGATAGCAACCTCTTCCATGCTCTATATATGTTGTTGTTGAAAATTGCATATATATATATATATATATATATATGAGATTAATAGTTAGGTAAGAGAAGATGGCTCATTATATATAATGTTAGTGTTCTGTAGCAAGTGGAACATTGTTAGAAATATTATCTTATAATTGGAAATGATTGTGCGGCTTGAAAATCTGAGTCGTTCTGGTCCTATATGTATGAATATGGGAGGAGCACGCGTAAAATATATAGATTTAAGTTGGCATTTACCACAATCCTCATCCTCACGTAAGCATGAGCACTATACTACTGTTCTTTCGATAAAATACACCATAAAAAAAACACACATTTCTCATGGATAGGTTGAATTAATATTATAAAGACCTTCAAGATTAAAAATCAAATGGATACATAAGTTGATCCAATTAAATTACCCATAAATGGACCCCACTGTACTACTGTTCTTTTCTACCCAACTATATAAAGCCTATCATTATTCATAATGTTCCCTCCCATTAAATATTGTAATGCAAAATTATAAATAAAAAAATACGCGATAATAATTGAAAGAAAAAACCAAAAACAAATACATGAAAAATCTCAATGTATAAAAAATATGAATTTTATTATCAATAAAGATTTTTTAAATTATTTATCATGTGTTATATTACGTTTTTTGGTATATAATTATTACCATCTCCTTATTATGTTACGTTTGAGACGCATTATATTGTGTTACATGTATGTGAAAAGAAACACCTCATGAGTTTTTTGGCTTTTGCTTCACACCCCTAAAATAACAACTATATATTTACTGATTGACAAACGCGTACTTTGTATATATGGAATAAACAAGTTAAGAAAAAAAAAAAAAAACACCACATGGCGATTGATGGACCTGTCACGTGGCAAGTGACAAAGCTGCAATATGGCAGGCCAGGAATATGGATGACCATAATGTTCATCCGTGATTCATCCTTTTATAGTAAAGTATAGATAAATATAGATTTGTGGAGGTCAAATTAAATTTTTATAGTAAGAAAACTGTGGCTGTTAAATTTTTAAGGGAAAATCATATTATATAGCATATTTTATCAATATTTTTAAAGTTCATAACAAGTTATTAAAAGATGATAAATGATAGAGTATATTTACGAGTAAATCCTTAAATTTTTTAGTAATTTATTGGATTTTCAAAAAATAACATATTACTATTAATTTTTAATAACAACATATTTTGATTTTTTTTAGAAAATAACATATTTGCACTTACTTTTTACGGTAAATCTGTGGTAAAGTCTCATTTATATCCTCTATCGATAGAGCTCATTTTTAAACTGTTAGGATGTAATCAAACGGCTGAAATGTTATTTATGCATGATAACTATCATGCACATTACCTCATAGTATTATAGATTAATAAATTAAACAAATAATAATAAAAAATTTAAAAAAAAAAAACCAGATCTGGCCGATGAAAGGCTTTGGAGGGGGGGGAGCTTCTTACCGGCAGCTCAACGTAGGCGGGGCGGGGGCTTGTGGTCATCGGGGGCATCGCAGATCATCACCTGGGATCGTCTTACCGATGAATAATATTTCTTGATATTGTAAAGGATGGTAAGAAAAATATTTAAATGGGGACATATATGTGAAAAGTTTATTTCAATATATAAGAACGAATTAGAATTAAAAATATTTCTACCAAAAAAAAATTAGAATAAAAAGTATTTTGATGATGTATAATTAAGAATATAAGATTTTTTTGGAAAATAATTATAGAAGTAAAATAAAAAAGCCCAGACGGTGAAACAACCTAAAAAAAAAAAAAAAAAAGAGCTAGAAAAGGAAAAAATATATTGATGAATTTTTTTAACAGTGCACAAGAGAGAAATTCAGTTTTATATATTTTTATATAATAGTTAATTAGCTCGTAAAGAAAAAAAATAGGAAAAAAAAAAAAGAATACGTAGAGCTTATATAACAAAAAATGAATTTGGCCAATCAATTAAAATAAAATAGAAAATTTATTAAGTGTACATATAAGAGGAAAAAAAAGTTGGGGAGTAACTTTGGAAAAAAACTTATTAGAGCAATCAGTAAAAAAAAAAATATTTGCGAATAATATTTATTGATTAAAAAAATATTGTAAAGGATGGTAGGAAAAGTATTTAAATGGGCACATATATGTGAAAAGTTTAATTCAATATATAAGAACGAATTAGAATTAAAAGAATTTCTACCAGAAAAAAAAATTACAATAAAAAGTATTTTGATGATGTATAATTAAGAATATAAGATTTTTTGGGAAAATAATTAAAGATGTAAAACAAAAAGGAACAAACGATGAAACAACCAAAAGCTTTTATAAAAAATAAATAAAAAATAAAAAATAAAAAATAAAAAAGCTAGAAAAGGACAAAATAAATTGACGAAATTTTTTAACTGTGCACAAGAGGAATTTAATTTTATACAATAGTTATAGATATGTCCTCCACAAGATTACAATGATAGGAAATTGGATGTTGCATATGATGTTTATTTGATCAATTTATCATGCTTGCCATTTAGGTGGTACACTTTTATACGTATATATATACAATTATGACTTTAAATGATCATGCTTGTCGATTAGGTTCAGCTAGCGTGTCACTAACATCAAAAAGCAATATATTGTAAGACCTTTCTCCTTTTTTTTTTTTGGCTGCATCGTATGCTGAAATTCTTACCCAATCAGATACCAATATAATCTCTCCTTTTTTTTTTTCCACTTGAATTATAATCCAAAAAAAAAAAAAAAAAACAAAGAAAGATTTTGTCCACTTAATTGTAATTGTTTAGTCTTGTGAAACAAGAAAAATCCTAAATAATTTTATTTAGGAGTTCTTGATTGAAAAATGTTGAAATATCTTGATGATGTGAAGTACATTGTCATGTTTTGAATGCTTATACCATTTGTCTCAAGGAAATGATGTACATTAATTCGATACTCTTATGATTGTTTGTGAATGATTGGATTTTTTTTTGTTTTTATTTATTTATTTATTTATTGTTATTGTTATTATTATTTTTTGGGTGAGATTGTGATCAATGATTGGATTAATGCTTAGCCTATGAGGATGGTTTAATGAAAGCAATGAACAAGTAATTACGTTCATGAAGAGAAAACTTAAAACACAAGCAATGACCAAAAAATCCTATATGTAATCATGTAGTGTTTTAATCCCAGAAATGAATTTTAAATAGGACCATAATGTAGAATTATGCCAAGTCAAATAATTAACGTCCAAGTTATTGTACAATTTAATTATCGTATGATCCTTAGATTAGTCATGAAATTTGTAGCATAGACTTTGTCATATCTAGTAGTATTAAGATTGAATCTGGATCAAGTCAACGACTAGGATTACATAAGATTAACGGCTGGGATTGATTAGGAAAGAATCAATGGTTGGGATTTCATATAGAGATCAATGTTGGAGATTGATCAAGATAAAGGATCAAAAGCTTGGATCTTGTAAGATAGGATCAATTTTTAGAATCCCACAATAAATAATCCTAGAGAATTCAATGACTTGGATTTAAAGGAAACCTGTTAAGGCTATGAATCAATGAAATAAAAGGGTATGGATCATGGAACCAATGGTGGAGATTAAGAAAGATAGGACAAATGACAGATGGGTGGTGGAAATAAGTAGGGATTTATTTATTAAAAAAAAAATATATCGGGGGTGGGGTGGATTTTCCTTGTTGGTGGAGGGAAGAAAACTCAAGTTTTGAATGATAAAGGAAGAAGAAAGGAAGTAAAACAATACATGAAAAAATTGGAATTAAAATGCATTGCCATTTGTAGTATTAGGTGATATACGTATAAACAAGCATGGGACACATGTACCATACAAGGTGTAAGACTTGTTGTAACAACCCGCCTTACGTAGGTTGTTACCGTACTTGTTTTACTTAAAAATTTATTCTTATCTTACGTAAAAATACGGAAAAATATATATATATATATATATTTTTTTTTCTCACTTTAAAACCCAATTTAATTTCATACTTATATACATGTACTTGATCAAGTACAAAGTTTTTAAACCATCTTAACACATTTACAAAATATACTAATTACTAGATATCAGTATCATCAAACTATCATAATGTAATACCAACATTTATATATATATATATATATATATATATTTTCAAAAACATGTGGCGGTGTCCAGCCCAGAGTTTCACAGTTTATTGTGCCCTCTTCCACAGTCTTGCATCACGCATTATCAGTAGGCGGCTTACCTACAGCATAAGTATAAGTTATGAGCTTTCGCCCAGCAAGTACAACTTTCTTTCCGCAAAACAATTCTTAATAAAACAATGCATGAATCAATTATGTTTTTATTATGCTTTCTTATATTAGCATATTTTTGGGCCCCTTACATAACATGAGTGTACGTACCGTGGCGCGCAGCCATGGAGTGGTTGGGGCGGCCAGTCCAATCCAACTCAAACCATGGACCAAACCCACCCTCGTGGCAGGTCGGTACGACACGAGAAACTTGCTTACCATCATACTTGTAATCAGATCCTTGAAAATAGTTTCTTACTTGAAAACAATTTCTTGAAAACAGTTTCTTACTTAAAAACAGTTCCTTACTTGAAAATAGTTTCAAGAAAACAGTTTTTTAAAAACAGTTTTGTACTTGAAACTTAGTCTTGTTCATGTCATGTGATTATTATTGGTTAGCATGCTTTCATGATGCCACAATAATAAAACATAAAACATATGCATCACATACATTAATGTATGAGCTTTGAAAAACATACAAAGCAGTAAAACATTTTACCTATGCTGTAGGGGAGTTGTACTTACAAGTCCTACGCTCTCGGTCTATCATCCCAACAAGGTACGATAATAAGTTATACTCCTGTATTCAAACCAGGCGTAAGAATAATTCTACCACATAACTTAACAAACCATAACATACAAGGTTGGTATCCAATCTGATTATCATTGGTAATCATGGATATAAACCTTATCATAACAGATCGGTATCATATCCGACTACCATAGGTAACTACAATTACAAAGCCCAACATAATAAATCGGTATACTATCCGGTTACTATTTGTCATAGAATTGTTATTATAATTTTAAGTAACTTGGGCCCATTAATTTTATTTCCCTTTTTCTCAAAAAATACCTTGTTTTCTTGAAAAAAAAAAAACACATTGGTTTCATAAATCAAGTATTATCTTGATTTAATACTTGATATTGCCTTTTAAAATTATTTGCGAAATCTAGTTGGATTCAAAATCTTTTAAAACCATTTTTTATAAAATCGTAGTTTCTTTTAAACAGAGATCATAAAATTGTAAAATCCTAAACACTGCTTTTGAAAACAACCCTTTCAATTTGGTTGCCAGTATATGTGCAGGAATTTCCTGTACCCTGTATAGTTTTAAAAATCTAGTTTTATCTTTAAATTGATTCAGAATTTGAAAATTTTTCTCCATGAAAGTTGTAGATCTCGTATAAGAACAAATCCGACGTGTTGCATGTTGATGTAGGCTCATGGTTTCGACAGTTTGAGGTAGAGTGTGTGAATTTTCAAACGAAAACCAACCAAATACAAACTGCCGATTTTCAATAATAAAATCGGACAGTTTTCTGAAAACCTGATTTTGAGCTCCTTAGAAGTCGAATTTAGAAAAAGTCACAACTGCAAAGTTGTAGAAAATAGAAAACCTTAGGGGGCAACATGAACAGTTTTTGAAAAAGATGCTCCAAAGCCTCTGTTTTTATGAGTTTTCAAATCTGACCGATCCCAGTATTATACACGGCCAGTAACTTTCAAATGGAAAAACGGATAAGTTAAAGACAAATTAAGTTTTAGGTAAAGAACAAAAGTTGTAGGTTTCAACGTTTAGGTTAATTTTCTTAACCCACATATACATCATCATCATCATCTTCATCATTCATCATCATTTATCATCATCATTCATAACTTTTTCCTACTTAAACTTATGAAGGCATATTCACAAACACTTGGTAGGCACATGCAACTTTAAAAATCATTCTAGTGCATAAACTCAAATCCATGCTTAAAACTTAACAAGCAAAATAATCTAAGCTTAGATCAAGCATATAAAAACCATTACATGAAAAGATAAAAATATGAGCTTAAGCTCTTACAACCCATGTCTTGAAATACATCTAAATTTCTTGAATCAAAGTTAATAAAAATCTTGGTAAGGGATCAACGGTAATACCTCTAAACTTGGAAAGATTGCTCTAGACCTTGGGATGAGAGAAAATTTTGTTCTACACCCTCCCCTTAGCAACCAACCACTCAGGTTTACTCTCTCTCTCTCTCTCTCTCTCTCTCTCTCTCTTTCTCTTTTTCCCTACGGCGAGAGAGGAAAAGTTGAAAGAGAACTAAAATTTTGGGGGTCCAACTAAGTGATTCTACTTCTGGCTCACCACCCCTATTTATAGGTGAAAAATCTTTAATTTTTCATAATTATTTTTTTTTTCCTAAAATTCTCCCTGAATTACATAATTAGTCTTAAAATGCAAAATTTTTCCTTCCAATACCCTTAGTTGGCCGGCCATGTGGAGGCTTAAGCAACAAAAATCTTTTCATGTTTATCCATTAATTTTCCCTAATTACAACAATTCCCAAAATTACCTCATTATCTTTGATGAGGTGTCCTCCAATTAGGGTCATGTTTGGCACTCCCTCCTAATATGCAGACCATTTCCTTAATAATTCAGATAATACCAATATTGTTTTAACTATCAACAGTACTGTAATACTAAACTGCAGTCAAGAATTTATCTGTATTTAACTGGACCACGTATAGATTTTTCTTAGAACTTGAAACTACTTAGTCCTTCTTACTCCAAATATTATTCCTGATTTTTCTAAAGTGATCGCATTCCTTATTCTTCACTCTGTATCCGTAATGAATGTCGGTCACAATATAATTCCTATACTGCTTATTATACTGTAGAACCGTCCTATTCAAGTCATGAGTTATCCTGGTCATACATAGGCCAGAACAAAATCATAAATCATGATTCTATCTTTCATCATAAAGCCTCATACTTGACTAAACAAACTATCATTGAGTCTTATAGCTTATAAGAACTCAAATATATTCTGATAAATCAGATCATACATTTCACACAGACATACATAATACAGACTTAGATTTCCTTGGTTGTTGAGATCTATATGTGCCATAAGGATAGAAAATCAATTATAGAGATTTTCTGTAAATATGATATTTTGATATTAATAAAAAGAGGTTATTCATATTTAATAAATTGTGTCCTATTTACTTTCATTTGTTGATTGTATGAATATTTTGAGCAAGCATAAAATACTCGTAGGCTGTTGATAATATATTGGATTACCATATGTATACGGGGTATACATAGAAAACGTGGTAATTAGATAACAGTCTAAATAAATGGTCCGTAATCGATAGAATAAGATCTGGGGATCTTATTCATGATAAGATTGTAAAGGTTGTCTACTTCCTTGGAGGGATGGTTTGTCTTGACCATCGGATAGGTTCCGAGTAGAAACTTTAATGTATACTAGTATTGAGGTATGACATTGGATTGGACATAAGGTGTTACTTGATTCGGTTTAATAATTTCGTTTATAAGAATAAATGACGCTTTGATTATCATCCTGGATTAATCTTAATCCTAAAATGAATACTTGAGTTCTCATCCATGACTTATGCACTTTGATCCACTATATGTGAGACACTGATAATTGATGGTCAATATACTTGTATTTTGAGTGTATGACTTATGGATGGAGAAATCAAGATTCATAAATACGGAATCCATAGCTATCTTAACAATAATACATATTATTTACTTAAAGGCATTATTCGGGAATTGAAAGGTAATATAATAAGATCTTGGCCATCGGTTTACTTTGTGTTCTCTGATAGTTTACCGATTGTATGGCTTTACAATTGGTGGTTCTTTCAATGGAGAATAATGGAACTCTAAGTTAAAATGATTGAAAAGGTAAAACGGAAAAGTCCTTAATTCAATCATGGATAACATATGGGGATTAAGCAAGCGATGAATAAATCATGAAAGAAGCACTGCGTTAGAGAGCTTTCATAATACGGTATCTAAACGGGAGTTCAGCTTCAGACTTTTAATGGAATAGTGCTGAAGTTGATAATTGATGAATAATTAATCCGGGATTAATTTTTCACAATTATAGGAGCCTCTTTACATATTTCTATCGGGTCCCTCTACTAGTTCATATAGTTCTATGAAGCGTCTCGGGATTTGTTCCTAATGAGATCGGTAAATAAAATGGGAATTTAAAATTGTCTATTGAGATATGGTACTCTCTTACATGCAGTCTCGGAAAAGGATTGGATATGTGAAATTAATGTAGACAAATAATGTGATTTGTCAACATATGATTGGTTGTAAATAAAATAATTATTTGTTAATTATTTTGGTTAATTGAATTTTGGAAATAAGATTGTATTTTAATTATTTAATTTTTGAAAACAAAATTTTTCTCTCCTAATTAATAGTGCACGGTTTTTTAATGGATGGAGGGAAGAAGATTTTGTTTCAAAATTATTTAAATATATTACAAACATTAAATTATTAATTGATTTAAATAATTGAGCTTATTTGATAGATTTTCTTTTCTTAAAGAATAGTGCACGTTTTTTTTGGTGGAAAGGAAATCTAAAATATTTTATTTATTTAAATTAATTAAATATGAATAATGTTCGTGAAAAATATTTATTTAAATTCAAATAAGAAAATCTTATTTAAATTCAAATGGTTTAAAAGTAGTTTGAATCTAGATAGGATTAGGACTTTTTGACTAGTCTTGATTCTTGATTTAAATTTGAACTACCAATCAATCTCCACGTTAGGTGGAGCACGAATTTTTTGAGCCTTCTCCTAGCAATCTCCACTTGTAACATGATGTATTGAATCCTTGTGATTTATTACTAATAGTTATAGTAAACGAACAAATATAATTATTTTACATATAAATAAAATTGAATTGCATAAACTTTATTTATGAATAACCTCATAATACAGGAAATGGTAAAATACATCAACATTCTTTAGGAGTCTTGCTACTATTTTTATAGAGGACCCTTACTCCACACTTTCTTACGTGTCTTCTAGGTTAGATTCATTTTGGCCTCTACATAGAATTCCTAGTCTCTCACCTTTGGATATAAGAAAACCTTTGCTATTAAGGATAGGAAGGAGAAAATTGATGCCAACACATCACTTGTTCTAAGAAGAAGAGAATATCGTGGAAGGTCTTGGGAGAAGCCTTGAACAATCTATTGTCTTACGAGGATTGTTCGTTTTGGGAAAGACAAGCAAAGCCCCATTGATGCTTATTGCTAATAGGTGATTAATTATTCCAATTAATTTTTTTACGTAACAAATATGTGAAATCCTAGATAATGATAAATGGTTTTTAAAATCTATTCTATTGCGTAAATTCACATTATCATAACCGATAACTGGTTTCAGAGCAAGTTTACTCGTTTTGTTGCGTAAACTAACTAATTATCTATATTATTTATATATATGTGTGTGTGTGTATGTGTGTGTTTTTACACCTATGTGTTAGAGAGAGTGGCACTCCAAGTTCCTATACCATGAATTAGAATATGCATGAGATGCATTATTTTATTTGTTATTAATTTTTATGATTGAAATTTTTTTTAATTTTATTAATTCATATTGGCCTTGGTTCTTGGCTACAATAGATATTTGAATGTATTATTTTTATTATATTGGGATGCTTTTGTTAAAGAGGCTGCCTATGATCATCTTACAATCATCATCTTCATCACACTCATTTCGTGCATACTTACTATTCCGTCGTCAGAGTATTTTCTGAGCAATGATTAGAGAGTATTTTCTAGGCTAGGCCAAAGACCGCCACTTTATCTTTTTCCTTTCTCCACTGTTATTTATCTTCCTCCTCCCACCACTCACATCGACTTGTGGTTTCCTTTTATTGTGAATTTTCTTCACTTTACAGGTTTGAGAAGGTTCCTTGGTCATCTACACAAGTGACGGGGTACCAGCTAGAACCCGCTTTCCTTTGGATCTCTTTGCGTTTAGCCAGTCCCTTCATCACGTTGGAAACCTTACCAAAGCACCACGTCATCCTCTGTCCAGCAGTGCTTGCGGAGGTATCAGCACCACCACCGACCACTTAGAGGACGTCATGTCTTTTACCGTAGTCACATCGTACCATCAGACTACCCAGCTTCAACAAAATCCAAATTAATCATTTAAGTAGAAAATCAACCTGTGGCTAATTCGGCTATAAATTATTAGAGCTTAATTGTATACGTCTAGCAGGTCCCTTTGATAGCTCATAAACTCACTTTCAAATCAAGTTGTTTCTGTATTAGAATCGGTAATTGGAAGGATTACACTAAGCTGTGCAATATGACTTTGTCCAGTCAACTAGCGACATTCATCTGGTCAACCAGTGGTGCATGTCTGGTCAACCAGAGTTACAGGTTTGGTTAAGTAGATGTACTATAGCACGTCCGTACAAATACAGACTTTCCTGAAATTTTTGACTGAATTAATTTTATTAATTTTGGAAAATATATTTGAATAACATATTTGGCTAGGCCTAGGTAATTTTTAAAAAGACAAATGATGTTAACCTGTGACTCATCTTATAGAAGGTCAAAAATCCCGCCACTCAAGATCTTCCATCACCAAGCCCGTAGACATATCACTATTGTTGAGCCAGATCCATCTTCAGAGATGTCTCCTTGCCTCTCGGCGTACTATTGAAGAATGGATCTCCCTTTGAGTTTTGTGGAAATTGTTTTGAGTTTTCTGGATATTTTTTGATTTTGGTGATATTGTTTTGAGTTTTTCTGATATTTTTTTACAATTCAGTGACGAAATCTGAAAAAATATGGCAAATTCAGTAGTTATTGGTCAATAAGTGGCTGGACGGAGTTGGTTACCTATCAGTTACCACATAATAACCAAATAGGGAGGTGATTGCCGATCGAAAACACAATGGATACTAGATGATAACTAATCGGAGACCATTAGGCTGGCATGTATCATCATAGATACTAATTAATAACTAAATGGCGTGTAATAAATATTTTTTAAACAAAAAAATAAATATAATGTGAAAACATATTAGGGCATTCTTTGAAAAAATTCATCAATGTTATTATTATCATTATCATTATAATTATTATTTGGCAGGCAAAACTCAACTCAATCCCGGGCATGAATCTGTGGCATTGCTGTAAAGAACAAGGAATTCTGAAAAGCAGGATTAAATGGGCTGGAGTAAGTCCAGGGAAGGAAATGTGGGCCTGGAATTGGGCCAGAGTAAGCGTGAATGGCGTGCGGACTGGGGGGAGTCTTGATTCCGTCGGTCTGAGAGTTGAGATTTGATTCCGTTTTGGTTCAGTCGCTTTGGAATGGGAACGGAAATGAATTGAAAGTTTAATCAAACAACAACAACGAAGAAAAGAGAAGAATAATTGAAAAAGAAAAAAAAAAAAAAAAATGGGGACAGCGACATTGGCGCCGGGGCTATCTCGGAAGCTGAAGAAGATTCTGGAAACGACGAGGACGGAATCGCCGGATCTGGTGGCGTCCCTGGAAACTCTGTCAGACTTCTACTCCGACAACACTCCCCAGTCCCGCCGGAACCTCCGATCGACCATCGAGAAGCGCTCCCTCTCCATCAACCTCGACTTCCTCGCCGCCTCCCACGCCGCCCTCTCCTCCCTCGACCGCGTTGACCTCGAGGTCTCCTCCCTCGCCGACTGCTGCGACCGCATCGCCGCCGCAATCTCCTCCTCGGCCGCCTCCACCGCCGACATCGTCTCCACCACCGACCGCCTCCGGCAGGAGCTCCACCTCACGACTCAGCGCCAGGAGATCGTCTCCTGCTTCCTCCGAGACTACCAGGTGTCTCCCGACGAGGTCGCCGCTCTGAGGGAGGAGGACCTGAGCGATGCTTTCTTCAAGGCTCTTTCTCACGTCCAGGAGATCCATTCCAATTGCAAGCTCCTCTTGCGCACCAATCACCAGGTAACTACTTTCCCCGTTTCAAATTTCAGAGTGTATTCAGAATTGATTTTTTGTTATTTTACTACTCAGCGTGCTGGTCTGGAGCTCATGGACATGATGGCCGTCTACCAAGAGGGAGCTTATGAGCGTCTCTGCAGGTTAAACTCTTTTCATTTCCATTTCGTTTGAGAGTCTGTGGGAGAGAGTTGGGCCTCTCGAAAACTCAACCAGTAGTTTAATTTTCCTTTCATTTTCCCATATTCAATTGAAACTTCTATCAGTTCAGTTCATATTTCTTTTAGATCTTAAACCTACTCATTCTACGCAATTACTTTTTGGCTGGTTCAAAGTATTATGACTATTGTAGAGCATCAAGTTTGCCGATTCTATGCTCTAGAATGTACTGTCTGTTCCTTTTGTTTTGGGTGTGAAATAGGTTAGATGATTATACGGGGATGAATCCTGTTTTTGTAGGTGGGTTCAGGCGGAATGTAGAAAGTTGGGCGATGCTGATAATCCTGAGGTTGGTGAACTTCTGAAAAAGGCAGTTCGCTGCCTCAGGGAAAGGCCTGTTCTCTTCAAGTACTGTGCAGAAGAGGTGATTCTTTTTCGGATCAGATATAAGGATCAATGACCTGCGTTTGGTAACATGTCACCATTGGTTTCTCTAGCAACATTTTATATAGTTTTGTTTGTTTTCTAATTTCCCAGGTGGCGAATATGAGGCACAATGCGTTGTTTAGAAGGTTCATCAGTGCTCTTACCCGTGGAGGACCAGGTGGTATGCCTCGTCCTATTGAAGTGCATGCTCATGATCCCTTGCGTTATGTCGGGGACATGCTGGGATGGTTGCATCAGGTGGAGTTCAAAGTCCTACTCATAAGTTTATTCTTGATATTAACCTATAACACTATCATCCACTCTGTATTCACTCCTCGCAATTAATTTCTTTTGCAGGCCTTGGCATCTGAACGAGAATTTGTTCTTGCTCTACTAGATCCTGATGCAGTGTTTGATAGTAGACCAGCAGAGCAACAAGTCTCCAAGACCTTGCATACTGATTTTGGAAAAATAGAATCCGACTTGACATTTGTTTTGGATAGAATTTTTGAAGGAGTTTGCCGGCCTTTCAAAGTGAGAGTTGAGCAAGTTCTTCAGTCTCAACCTAGTCTCATAATATCATATAAACTCAGTAATACCCTCGAGTTCTACAGCTACACAGTGAGTCTGTTCTTCCTTGTATTTTATGTATTATTAACTTGAGCAAATATCGTTTGTAGTTGTAATTCTATTTGCTGGCAGATATCAGATTTGCTTGGGAGAGAAACAGCTTTATCTAGTACACTTTGGACGCTCAAGGATGCAGCTCAGAAGACATTTTTTGATATTCTGAAAGTTCGAGGAGAAAAGCTTCTACGATACCCCCCATTGGTGGCTGTTGATCTTTCCCCACCTCCAGCAGTGAGGGAGGGAGTCTCTATCCTGCTTGATATTATTGAAACTCATAACAGCATGATGGTTCCTGCTTCGGAAAAAAAACCTGATTTTGATCCGGTGATATCTGCTTTACTCAACCCCATTATTCAGGTAATTTTCTGAAACAGAATTTTCTTCTTTTTAAGGATCCACATCAGTGGTTTGGTTGCCATAATGCTTGATCTTATATTTTTCATACAGCGATGTTGGTCTTGAGAACTTTCAGATTTCAAATGGAACTTTTCATTTATCTAGGAGATATCAATTCTACAATGGGCCAGCTATTTCAAAACGTTTAAAATTTATCTCCTATAACATCATGCTGTAGACTTAGCTTAAGTTTTGGATTGTTGTGCTTTTGGAAGAAGTTCGGCATTTTACTTATAGCAAATGTAGAAATAGAAGCAGAAGTCGAAAGTTAAAAAGAACAAAACAAAAATCTAACAAAAGTCTAGCTTCTCAATTTATTGTAAAAAGTGCATTAATATCTGTGCAAATAACTTTTGGGGCCTCCAAAATCAACACCCAACTGGCTTTTACCGTGAAATGATACATGTAGGGTTCTAAGTAATTATATTGCCACTTATGTTGGTTACTATACGAGGGGATAAAATCATTAGTCCAAATACTATAGATGTGTGAGCAAGCAGCAGAGGCACACAAGTCCAAGGGCGTCGGCCACTCATCTCGAAGAAGTAGAGTTAGTTCTGACTCGGGTCAAATCAGCAAGTCATCCGTGGATGCACTGCTCTCCAGCAGCATTTCGGGCTTGTCCACTCAGGTACTGTTGATAATTTGATCCTGTGCCTAGTTTCTTGAGGACTTTCCCGCATCCTAATACCATATTTACCTCTTTGAGCAGAATAGCGAGACACCCTCAAAGATATTCCTCATAAATTGCCTGTGTGCCATCCAACAACCATTATTGGGGCATGAGATTGCAGCTGAATATGTGAAGAAACTTGGAGCAATGATAGACAATCACGTAGGGGTCCTTGTTGGAAAAGAGGTTGATGGCATCTTAAGAAAATGTGGCTTGTTGGAGAAGATGCATCATTTCCGTAATGCACTGTACAAAGAAGAGGGTGACAAGACCATTGTTGAAGCCTTGCTGGCGGAGATAGAGGAGATGTCGCCAGCTTCCCTTGCAGAGTGTCTGAAGGCATTCTTTGGGTTAATTTTGGGAAGTGAGAGTTCGCTGCCAGAGTTTGAGCAGATGCAGGTTCCAAAGTTACGTTCGGAAGCTTCAGTTCGGGTGGCTAGATCACTGGCTGAAGCATATCAAGTTATTTACGACGCGATTATGGATCCAAAGAATGGCTACCCAGACCCCAAGTCATTGGCAAGGCATCCTCCACATCAGATAAGGACCATCTTAGGAATATAAAGAGCATTGAAATAACGGCATCTTCTTTCCTCATTTTTCCTGATGAGAGAACACATACTTAATACGGGTTCGATTGTGTTGGTGTACTTATTTTTCTTTTGGCTTTCCTCTTATAATTTGATGAGAATGAGGTTATGTTACAGATACCGAGATTGATGTAATGGACATGTGTTGGCTACATTATTATTATTCATTTTTCAAAAATATATTTTATTCTTTAAATCAGTAAATAGACGGGGGCATTATGAGTTAATTGTTCCTTGTGGATAACCCGAAAATGATGAAGCTTTTTTTGGGCTGTCTATGCTCTACTCAACCTCCTCAACAAGGACAAGTTAAATGTAGCTGGCTGTAAATGGCATTGTCGGATCAATGGCCACTGATCACTCTTAATACCAAAACATGGAAACTCTTGGAGAAACAATCTCTACCTATTCTTTTAGATAAGATTTCAACTTTGAATCGATATCATCATAATGATCGGGGTATATAAACAATCTTTATTTCATAAGGAACTGAGTATGCCCTGTGAAAATGTCTCGTCTCCCTGTATTATTCGGATACATCACCCTCCATCCATGGTTTTATTTATTTATTTATTTTTTATTTTTTATTTATTTATTTATTTTTTATTTTTATTTATTTTTTTTTTTTTTTAAAAGAAGGAAAGATGAAAAAACCAAAGTGCAAAATGGTTGATAAATTCTTGTGTTCGCATTAGTCATCGACTCGTGAGAGAGATCTCAAGTCATTCTTTCGTTTGAAAGGTAGCAGTTTCAATATTTGGAGAATTTTCAGAAGAAATGCAAAGGGCAAAAAACAAATTAAATAAATAAATAAGACGAGGAAAATTAAGCAAAAGAATAATAATGTTATAAAGAAGTTATGGTCAAGCAAAATCTCTTTTAGAACTAATTTCTTAGCTGAATTGAGGTATATATGTTACAAAAAGAATGTGCCTAAACTCCATAACAATGGAAATTTCCATCTCAAACATGTTATCTTATCTTTTCTTACCATTTTTTTTCTTTTCCTTTTCCCTTTAAATCATCACCATACAATAACAAAATTCTCGGATGAGCACACCCCTTAAACCTTCCCCAGGTGTGTCTCAGCCAGTGAAGAATTAAGGTCTTCACGAGACTGTGATCGCCTACTCTGCAGACGCATCTGGCTTCGGTGAGGGGACCAGAAAGAAGCCATGCTTCCACTGTCAAGTTGCATTTGCCCTAGATTATTGGAGGAATAACTATGAGCAACACTGCTAGTAGAAGGGTACAGAGAAGATTCCATTAGCTGGATTTCGCCGCCGCCGCCGCCGCAGCCGCTGCTGCCAAGACCATGTCCAAAACCAAATGTTCGGTGTTGGGTGCCTGCAACTGTCGGACTCAGAGGCATCTTCGCTCTTCCATCCCCTGAAAACCCACAAAGGTTAATCATCTTGCATTCAACTAATTTAATCAGATAGTAATAGCCTTACCACAAGCGAATAGTGTATTAACTAACACAGTCCAAATGGCACAACCCCGACACTGAATGCCATTTGGAAATGAAAAGAAGAGGAATAATGGTCCATAAGATCGGACGTCATTTTTTTCACAAATTTCGTCGTGTAAACATGATAACAACAGTTGTATCGCACAATAACAAAGCATCAGCACAAATACGAGAGTTTACTCTAGTTATGATCAAGGTATATGAGCAACCAATAGAGCTCAACCTTAATACTAAAGATTGCCAAAGGCTTGGATTTAGGCAATGGTCATACATAAGGTTTCTGCACAAATTCGAAATCATTTCAAACTCTCCCTAAATCTATCCTGAGCAAGTGCAACATTAATTTTTCAGCCTAGTTATACATGCCCTTTCCTTTCTTCTAGCCACAAGCACACACGAGAGAAAAAGAAAAAGAAAAAAGCAATATCCATCACGGATTCATGATTGCGCTCCTCCCTTTACAAATTTTTCGGTTTTTAGCAGCCCGACATTTCAAATGTGAAAGCATAGTTGGCAAACTGACCTTATAAAGACCAATATATCAACCACTATGATCAAAGAAAAATGATAAACGTCATTAAAAATTAGTCTCACGATATGTTATGGAACCAATATATAGATATTGTTACGGGTTAAAAAGACCAGGACAAGTTTATCAAAAAAAGACCAGGACAAAACAATAGTTTCAATTTTATATAACCGCAATATTATGACATATACGCATTTATTCTGGTGCTATCATTGCTCAATTATATTGCACAAAATCAAAGCTCCTAAGCCACCCCATGAGGTTTATCAATCAATAATGGGTGTGAAACGAAATTTCAATGATGGCTAGTGTTCAGCCGTATCATTATGCAAACATGAGAAAGGAAAGAGTGCAAAATATAAAAACCTTGAGGAATTGCTTGCTTACCAGAATTCATAGGACTCCATCGCTGGAAGCGAAACGGAGATGGGATGCTAAGAACAGAAGCAGAAGATGCACTGTTATGTCTGAAAAGAGGGAGGTAAGGCTTCCGTAAAAATTTCGGCCTCCAATTCCCAACACACGACAATGCACAAAGCAGACAAATCAATGACGCAACCAAAACCGCCATAAGAATCAAAGGGCTAATCTTCATCTTTAGTATTTCATAGCTTCCAATCCCAATTCTCGCCTTCAACGTGTTCCCAGCTTCCAACAGAGCCACCCCGAGTGTCCATGTGATACTACCAGAGCCAATGACAACATCTTTTTCTGTAATGTGCAAGCCCACTCTCAACAGAGATACAATGTATGGCGCTCTAAAGCAATACTGCTCAATGAAGGGCTGTGGGGCAACGCTGTTCTTCGCAACTTCCCACGTACTTTCGCAAAATCCGCGACCCTTTTCCAAAACATCATCAAATGTGGCATCCGCAGTCAGGTTGAAAAATCGATAGACCACATAAAACCCAGATATTGCATAGAAGTGGCCAAAAGGGTGGGGGAAACCATCGGCAAGCGCACAAGGTTGTATATCGCAGTCGATTCCCGAGCTCACATTGGACCATTCAGACACATTCACAGCAATTCGTGCAAGCGCACTGCATTCCTCCCAATTAGGATTGCCAATAAGCGTCACTCCAATTCCTGATTTTCCTGAAGTCTTTTCCGAGACCACAGGGCTCCCACCCTGCTGATGATCTGCGGAAGCACACTGAGAACAGCTGTAGCTCTCCTTGTAACCTGTCTGCAAGCAGGGATGCTTAATCTCTACTTTCCCATTTGATAATTCTGTTCTCGTGATCTTCTTGAAAAGATGAACCACGGTCTTATCAAATGCGTCATTCAAGCCATAGCCAGGGAGAGAGTACGCGGTGAGGTGATGTTCCACATTCCCAATTCTAAGATCCAAGTTGGCTTCACTTTGCATATGTCGTTCATTCTCAAAGGTAACCTGCAAGGACGAACCCCCCAAGTCTAGAGCGCCGAACGTCGGCTTCTTGGGGCTGGCCCCGAGCTTTCCTGTCCCATGGTTAAGCGCTATCCAACCAAAATAAGCCTCTTCCATGCCAGTAATGGTCTTGACCCAGTCTCTCCTACACAAGAAGGGAGAAGCCTGGAGTATGGACCAGGCATTGTCGAGAAGCCACTTGGAGTCCGCGGGGGGCAATCGGCGGACTCCAGCAGTGGCGTATACAAACACGGAGGTGGTCTTGTAGGCGTTTTGGGGGATTTGCTTCGCAGCCCACTTAATTAGAGGCCTAATGGCAGCATTCAGACCAGTGACATTACCGACCAACTTGTGGAATCCGGGCTCCGTCTCCATCCGATCATAGGCACGGCCGGGGGGCTTTCGGGGGCGGTGACCGCGCTCCGTTAAGGGTTTGATAGCAATGGGGATGGTGCGGTCGCGAGTGCGGTGGAATGAGACCTGGTAGACATAAGCGCGAGTGCCGGTGCTGCCGCAGTCGAGGACGACGTAGAATTTGGAAGCTGAGTGGGACCAATAGGAGGAAAGGGAGAGAGCGAGAAGGTAGACAAGGAATGCGAAGATGAGAAAGGCAAGAAACAGTAAGAGAGAACGAACCCATGAAGAAGAAGAAAAAGAAAAAGAAGAAGGAGAAGGAGAAGATTTGTGTTTTGAGAAAGAAGAATGAGGAAGCAGATCTGGGTTTTGTGGAAGATGGTGGTTGTTGTTGATAATACGTTGGTAGGTGGAGAGATCTTGCAGAGAAGAAGAGAGTTTCAGATTGGTGTTGTTGTTGTTGTTGTTGTTGTGATGATGAGGAAGAAGAACATCTTTATCAATTCCATAGCGGAGTTGTTGTTGTTGGCCCAACAGAACCGAAGTAGAAGAAGAAGAAGGAGAAGAAGAAGAAGAAGACGGCGACGACGACGTCGTCGTAGTTGCCAACTCCGACGACGAGGGCTTGGAGATCAAATCCCTAATTCTACCAAAAACCATGTTTTCTTTTTTTTTTTTTTTTTTTTATTTGATTTGAGATGAAAATGGATCTGATGATTGGGGGGTGGGTGTGAATGATGATGAATGAACCCCGTCTTCCAGTTCCTTCGAGTTGAGTTGAGTTGAGTTGAGTTAAGCCATTGACATTATATTATTATTATTAGGAAAAGGAAAACAACAATATTGATAACAATAATAAATCATAATATCAGAATCAGAGTGAAGAAGGCGAAATTCTCGCCAAACAACGCAGATGTGGGTTTGAAAACTATGTTGTTTTGGGAATTGGGATTAGAAGGAGAACAAGAAGAAGTACGACATGAAAATTGAAGTGAAATTACCAGCAAAACAGACACAGAGAGAGAGAGAGAGAGAGAGAAGCCAAAGAGAGGAGGAAGATCAGAGGAAGAAGGAGGACGACCGCCACCACCACCACGACCAGCATCCACTAACCACCAACGCCCCCTCCCCCCTTCCCCACTTTTTTTTTATTATTATTTTTGTTTCATTCTTTTCTGGGACGACATCGTCTTGCTTTCTCAATTAAACTTGGGTTCTACTTTGGGCTTTTTTCTTGGGCTTCATAACTCATTAGGAAGCGGGATAATTAGGGGCGCTTTCCTTAAAAACTCTTGTAGAAACTACCGTTGGATGATGTCATTAATAAATATATTTTTACCTCTCTCTCCTCTTTCTCAGCAATCTCTCTCTTTACCCCCTCTCTCTCTCTCCTGAGCCCCTCCGGGAAAATTTACCAAAATGACTTAATAGAAAACACAAATTAGGAAAATGATTCTCCTCTTTCTCAGCAATCTCTCTCTTTACCTCCTCTCTCTCTCTCCTGAGCCCCTCCGGGAAAATTTACCAAAATGACTTAATAGAAAACACAAATTAGGAAAATAATTTTCCTATTTCATTTTTTCTTAATTCAAAAAAATACTGACTGTATAATTAATAAATTTTTTGATTAATAAAATCATTTAAATTTTAATAAAAGCTTTGAAAAAAAAAAAAAGTATGCTCCTCTCCTGTTTAAACAGAGGACCCCATTTCTTCCATTTCCCCCATTTTCACTCAACTCCGAAACTCCTCCCTTTCCCTGCCTTTCCCGTTGAGTTCCAGAGAGAGTTGGAAAAAGGAAGCCAGCCATCTAACCGAGGAGTTCCGAGTGGTTTCTTCCTCCCAAGTTCCCACCCACCCCCAAATCCGTCATGCACTCCGGCGCCTCCATCAATGTTCAAAAGAGCTTGATAAAACAATACATAGGAGCTCGGGATGTCGTAGTCGTGCCTTCCGTCATTGCCACCTTTGATGTCGCCACTGTCTTCGTCACCGCAGCCAACCACGTCGCCGCTGCCATCCCCACCTCCGGGGTTCGGTGAAAATATTAGACAGGTAATATGTTTTTCAAATTTTCTGCTATTGATTTCCTTTAAAATTTGTTTGATTAGTGAAATTAATTTAATATTTAGATAAATGATTGTGATTTTATTGTTAGGAATTTTTTATTGTAGATAATTTGATTGTGCAACATTGATTTTATTGTCTTTTGATATTCAGAACAACCACTAAAAAAAGGAACAACCATAAAAAAGTTCGATAGTCGTTCCGTTGAAATAATAAATTTGTTTGTTAGTTTGTTTTTGTTTATTTTTTTTTTTTTTTTTTTTTGTTTTTTTGCTTTTTAATTTGATTGGATTGTGTTAGTTTAGGAGTTTGGAAAATGATATAGGTAAACTCAAAAGAACCGGAAACATTAGGTGAAAAATTTCTGAATGTGTTTGTATGATGTCACGTGTGAAGTGTAGTTTTTTGTTGGAAAATGGCATGTGCATATATGGAACAACCAAAGAAAATAGAAACACAGAGACGGACTCGGCTAACCCAGGGGAAGACCCGGAAGACCACCCTCCAGTGATCATCATTGCTAGTGATGATGAGGAAGAGATCGAGGAGGAGCAGGAAGAGCTGGAGGAGGATCCCGAAGAAATTCTATTTGACGATGACGACTGGGATGCAGACTCCGAAATCTTTTTTGATGTCACGACGGAGTAGTTAGTTTAGATCTTAGTTTTGATTCTTTTATTCTTTTTGACCCTAGGATTGTACATATGTATGATGGTTAAGTGGTAGACACTTCCATCCTGACTTCCTATGTATATTAGGCCTAAAATGTACTGGACAAGTGTTAGACACTACCGAAAGACTATACTCTTTTTGTGCGATGTACCGAAAGACAGAGTGTATATATAAAATGTATATATGATGTTACGATCAAGTATTATTCATGACAAGTTTATGATGAGTTTATGATATGATATGATGTCTCTATGACATGATATGATGATGTTATGATGTTTCTATAATATGACATGATAAGTTACGATGATTCCATGATATGATGTTTTAAGATATGAATGAAAGGAATGGGTATTAGAAGTATAACAATATCCTTCCTTGTGATGAATAGGAACTAGAAGATGGTTCGCCCACGTAACAATATCCTTCCTTGTGATGAATAGGAACTAGAAGATGGTTTGCCCACATACACGATTAAACCCAGCTCCGCAAGAGCCTAATCTTGCAATGGTGGTAGCCGACTTGCAACGACAATTGTTAGAAAAATAACAAGAAACAAATAGGCTTTAGGAACAACTAGCTCAAATGAATCAGATGCCTCATGTTAATGAAGTTCCACCGTAGAATAACCCCGATCCCCCAATAGTTCCTCAGATGCCAGAGGTGAATCAAGGGATTCCACGAAATCCAGGAGTTCCGTTAGCACCAGCCGCACCAGCAGGGTTGCAAGTGAACCCACCTACGGTTCGGGAAGACTTGCTGTATGAACGGTTTAGGCGTATGAAAGCGCCTGAATTTGAGGAACTTACGGACCCGATAGAAGCCGATAATTGGCTTATTGACATCTAAGTAATTTTGGATTTTATGGGACTCACAGGATAGGAAAAGGTCCTTTGTGATTCTTTTGCACTTAAGAAGGATGACCGACATTGGTGGATGATCGTCCAAATGCGTAGAAACATTACAACCATGAGCTGGCAGGATTTTGTGACTGAATTCAGAGCATTGTACTACAATAGAGAAATTCTTGCAACTCAGCGAGACGAGTTTAACAGTATGAGGCAAGGATCGATGACAGTACTGGAAGCTATCAAGAAATTTGAACAACTAGCTCGCCTATATCCGGAACTTGTACCAAATGAAACGGAGAAAGTAAGAAGAATGATGATGTTTCGGACAGACATTGCCAAACAAGTAAGCGCAGGAAGTAGCTCTCCAACCCTTGTAGCTGACTGTATAAGTCGAGCTATCAGAGTCGAGTATTGGATCAATCAGGATAAGGAGGTGAGGGCTTAGATCTTTAAAGTTAAGAAGGAAGAAAAGGCTGTGTTGAAGCAGTCGCAGCCTAAGCAAATTCAGGAATTTTACTCAAAGGGCCAGACTAGTAATTCTGCTAAGAATTCCAAGCAGTTCGGGAGGAACAAAAGAAGGGGAAATGCTTCCAACCAGGGGCAACAGAGGAAGTACCCTCAGAAGAAAAATAAACAAGGTACTGGGAATCCTATGAGTGAAACAGAGCATTACGAGTAATACCATTGGCCAGGGCATTTCTCATAACGATTAATCGATCTAAAGAACACCCATACCCAAAAAAGTGATGGCATCCAAGGTCCTCAAGAATAAAGCCGAAACCTTCCAATCCACGACCGCTAGGGGTACACGAGTCCTCAAATGTCACAGCAAGGAGTCTATCATTGGCATTGCAAACTCACAAGCCACCAAAGGGGAACTCAACAGCAATTAACTCGACCAGCTTCAACCTATCTGTCCATTGGTCTATCGCAGAACAACTCCCAATCACATCCAATAATCCGGAAAGGAAGCATCACAGGACACAATCCGAAAAATAAGAGGTAGGAGACAAGACAAAACTATCCACCTCTAGTTCTCAAACTCGTCTATTCGCGGTTTAGAATATCACATCGAGAGAAGGATCTCAAGCGATCCACATAGAGAGTATTCACTTTCCATAAGGCTGAGATTCGCAAACTGCAAGGTTCTTTAATGGAATTGGGAAAGTCACCCTCAAAGCCCTCGAAAAATAAATAATAAATACTTATAACGCAACTCCAAACACGGATGCAACCTCATTTAAATCCCGCGTTGGTTCTCGAACTATAAATTGTATCAATGTATATTCTTCTCTGCATTCCCTAAATAACTAGCCATGCACTTTAATATTATTATTATTCTTCTTTTTATTCTTCAAATGCATTATCAAACAATAAAAAATAAAAAAAAATAAAAAAATAAAAAAAGAAAAGAAAAAAAGAAACACATCTTTCTTTTCTGCTAGTGCATTAGTTGGTTGATAATGTAGAACCACATAGAAGTGTCAGTACGACATACTTAAACAGTAATACTATTACAACAAAACAATTATCATTCATTCCAAAACCATCCTCTTAATAGCCAGAAACCGAAAATCTTTGATCAGGCAAGGGTTAAGAAGAACACAAGCATTTTTCAATATAAAGTTACAGCCAAACTGATCCTCGCAGAAATCTAGTGATCACCATGAACAAAATTTCTTAAAGAGCAACTTTAGCAAACAAAATATTGACTAACCAAGTTCAGAAACTTTCCAAAGAAAAACAAAAGCAAAATTAGGTAAATTCAACGTTATCTAGTCCTCATCCATTCCTGCAGGCTGATCTCTTCTCGGGCCACCCGCTGGTTTCGCCATGATTATCTGCAACATAATTAATACAAGTCATTTCACTTTCTTCAAAGGAAATAGATATCGCCATCAGATGTATATGCTTTCACAACTAGACAAATGTTGAGTTAGTTGGCATAATTCAGGAGCAACAGAATTTCATGTGCTTTTACAAGAATATTCAACAGGGCCGACATTTTCAGAAAGATAATGCCAGGGAATATTCAACAAGGCGATGTTTTTGGAAAGACACTTGTAAGGATTCCGAAGTCATCTACTGAATTATTCACACCGAGTGACAAATGAGTTGCATACAGTTTTACTTCAAGTGAGAATTGAGATAGTTGATCGAGAAACTTTTTGCCCAAAATTAGTAGGTAAAATGAAACGTTTTATTTTATTTATTTATTTATTATTTTTTTTTTTTGAACTATGGGTGGGGTGATTTGAACTCTACACCTTTAGGTGTATCAGGTGTGGTATTGCCATTAGGCTATATGCCTGCAACCACTGAATGTCTTGCTTTTAAATAATTTTATGATTGTCTTGGTATGATTTGCCTTGAGGCTTGCGCCTTGCCTAAGTTCAAGCAAAAGACCTCGGTTCCCAAATTTATTTATTACTATTATTATTATTATTATTTATTATTATTATTTTTTGGCTAACACTATAGGCTACCATCAACTAAGCTCAAAACCACCCTTTTTCTTTTCTAGGATCTACGAAGACTATTTTCTCAGTTCGAAGCAAATCATTAAAAAATATATATACATATATATCTAAACTAGGTGCAGCAAGGAACTGAAAGATCAGATGTAAAACAAAACGTGTATAAAACAAATTGAAACTATTTAATTACCTGGTCTACACGTAGTACAGTGCAAGCAGCATCTGCAGCATACTTGAGAGCAAAGAATCTGAAACAGAAATCCCAGAAGAAATACTGACTGAACCAAATTCCCACCAAAAAAATGACAAAAACTTTCTCTCTTTTCAAACACAGGAACAAAAAGAACAAGATGATTTCGACTCCGACTAATGTGAAGGAATGCTTGGCCACATTCGAAAATAAAATCTATTTTGTTGATATTAGCATGTGACAATAGTTCCAGACCAACTTTACACTTCACATTGAATGCCCATCCATTACATCTTGGATAAAATTTTTGACACGGATATAACTTTGTCCAGTTGCAAAATAAAGAACGTTAAGGCTTAAGATCCAGTAATACAGCTGATTACCAGCCTGGCTAATGCTTCAACAGGAATATGAAAAAATTTTATGTCATTATCAGGAGCACGTTACATCTTTAAGTGAAGATCTTTGAACTCTCTAAAAGGTAACATGTTCAAACTTTAACATGCGAGTCTCTGAAAAAAAATCAAGATAGCTTACTTGGTAACATGAAGATCCCAAATATTCACGGTCGAGACATCCTTGCAAACACCTTCCTCCAAGTCAATGCCAACTTTGGTGTTTCCAGACGCATGTTCAGCATATAAAGAAGAAATGATTTCCATTGCATTGAGCCCTGCATTCTCAGCTAGGGTTTTAGGTACTACCTCAAAACTTTCGGCAAATTTTGCCACGGCGTACTGATCTAACCTGCAGGGGCAACAAAAATAATCAGTTTCGCCAATACTGTCATACTATTACATAAGAAGAGAGAAAATTTTTTGATTGCAGGTTTCAATAATTGGTCTGAGATTCTAAAATAATAAGGTTTCAAGCGCATGGATCATGAATGCATAGCAGCAAAATTCACAACATTCACTACCAACATGTCTCAAATTACCCGGTTTCTTTAAATGAAAACTCCTTTACTCTTCTAGCTAACTCAATTTCTGTAGCAGCAGCACCAGGAACTATACGGCTGTCCCTGCACATAGCCTGATAACCAGAGAGGTACCAATATCAGGTAAAAAGCTATGAACCTAAATCCTGATGCAGCAAATGATACAAGAAACCCATGTCTAGATCGTAAAAATGGAGATATCATCAGATAACCAAATATACATAAATTTGTGCATTTAAAAAAGAAAAAGAAAAAAAAAATATTTATATATATATATATATAGAGTAGATTGACCAAATTACTTTGTAAGTGTTTACTCCATCATCAACTGCTCTTTCAAGGTCGTCTAAAATGCTATCAGTGCTTCCTCGCAATACTACCGTAGCTACAGAGTTTCCACCTTCTTCATTCTTGACAATAGTTACCTAAATTTACATTTACTGGAACTTGTTATGAAATGTGAGGAATAAAAAAATAAATGAGAGCAAAAGATAGCTACTCCATTAATAAAATGCTGCCTGTAACTAATGCAATTAATTAAACTTATAAAAGGAAAATATATATATATATGCATTATATTTAACATACCCTAACGCCACCGATTTCTTCAACTGAGATAGAATCAACATATCCCAGGTCATCTGGGTTTGGCTGGCTAAGCTTCAACTGTTTCACAAATATTCAGTGAATTATTAGGAAGAAGGTTTGAAATTATTCTAGTGAATTATCAAATGCTAGCGGACTTACAAGAGCAACAACACCAGTTGTACGACAGAATCGCCTTAGTTCAAATTTTGAACTAATTTTCAAAACCATAAGCCTGCAAGCAAGAACTCCCAAATTAAAGTACTAAAGTTGCTTAAAGAATCTCCAAGTAGAAATTACAATCTCAGTAACTTGACAATTTACAGACTCCAGGAAGTTGCAAGTTTTTTAAGTTTGGCAACAAATATAAAAATACACATGTACACTTACACTCAGAGTGCGAAATCTTTTATATGAGAAACAAATTATTTTATTGAGAAAACTGAAGCAAACCAAAGAAAGAGAGAGGGATACGGAAAAGTATATAATTAATGAACAAAAAGATGACATAAGAAGTTGATGTACTTGTAGCGCTCACAGAAATGTAGTGCCATCTCTCCAACTGCTGCTCCACTGACAATTACTTTGGCACCTGAATCTGCAACCGCTTTGATAAGCTCCTCAACTTTGGCTTCTTCAGTTTTTGCGTAATTTTCTAGCTATGATATGTACAGAAAAACTGTAAGAAGCTATTCAAAGACACCAAAATGTACATCTATACCAACAAATCAAATACATTATCCTGAAGTAACCACGACACAAAATACCACTGTACACTCCTTGTATTGACTACCGATTACTACAGGCATTTGTATGCGAATGTGAATGCAGAGAAAAAGAGAACCACTAAACAAAATCATTAGTGACTGTTACCCTTCTAAAAACAAAGCCTAAAAGGCGGGGATAACATTTCCAAGTAAAAAAGAAAATTAAGAACATATCCAATTTCAGAAGGTCACCTGCTCAGCACTGTGAATTAAGACGGTTCCCTTTGTTTCAGTTGCAGAGGTATCCACACCACCGGCAAACACAGCAACCTGGAATTGAAGTAGGTATAAGAGAGGATACAAACTTGAATTCTTAGACCTACTTCTGAATGGTGTAGCAATAAATCAAGCAGCACCAATGGGGGGAAAAAAATCATAATCATAATCATAATCATGTACTAACCTTGGCCTTTTCAACTCGTTTAATACTCCCAACGGTATCACTCTTCAAAACCATGCCTCGCACTACCGTACTATTATGTAAACCCCCTCCCAAGAGCTTCGCAACACGCACATTATCCACATTAAAGTTTGCTGGGTTATTGGGGCAGACTTGAATACATGCCTATGGTGCCCAACAGAAGATATTCATTAAGAACATTGACAAGAAGAATAATAGCAATAATGAAGCAACAAGCAGTAAGTAAATAAAGGCAGATATTTGGTAAAGATGTCAATTACATCAGCAACAAGCGAGGATAAAATATCCTCTTGTCCGAATTGCTTGCTAGCAACAGCAGCTTTCATGCGAGAAATCACTTGATCCTTGTCGCGAACATCCATGTTTTCTGAGCCTTTCTCTACGAGCTCATCTAAGATCTCGACAGTCTAAAATTTTAAAAATCACAGTCAGAAGATATACACACGCATCAAAACTAGAAGACCGAGTGAGAAAACATAATAAAAATCAGAACCTTGTTAATGGCCTTGGTGTATCCGCTAATAATCTCACTTGGGTGGAGGCCCATCCGGATAAGCTCCTCGGCGTTTTGAAGGAGCTCGCCGGCGAAAGAAATGGTCAAATTAGCACCATCCCCGATTTCTTCCTGCTGAGACTTCCCGGCCAAAACCAAAATCTTAGCGGCCGGATGCTGAACCTCGAGCTCGTTGACGATGGTGGCGGCGTCGTTCGTGACAAAGAGCTTGTCCAAATGATTGATCACCATCTTGTTCATACCTAGGTTGGTTTGTTCGGAATCATACAGAAATGCATGTAAGATTTGTCTCAAACGTTTTTACATAAATAAATAAGAACCAAGAGTTCCTAAATCCAGGATTCTCAAGCCAAAAAAGAAAAGAAACGAAGAGGGGAGGGAGAACCATTGGGACCGAGAGAAGTGCGAGTGATGGAGGAAAGCTGTTTGCAGGCGTCGATGTTCTTGAGAACAGCTTCGTCGAGACCAGAGAGATGCTTGTGTCCCTCCTTCAGCATCGACTGCATTCCGTACGTCTTCATTTGCATCCCCATTTCTTCTTCTTTTTCTTCTTCCTCTGTTTCCGAACCCTAACCCTAACCCTAACCCAAACCCTAACCCTAACCCCAACAGAAAAGGAAAATCACAGATCCCTGTATAGAAGACAACTCAAGAAAAATCCCTAGCCAAGAAGCAATCTTCTTTTTGCAGCGGGGTTTCAAAGTTAAACTCACGGCTCTGTCACGGTTGGAGAGAATGACTTCACTTCACTTCACTTCACTTTCACATACGAGACTGCCGCTTAAGGGAAGTGCACTACGGCAGCGAGTCGGGGTCCATAGTGCTGGGAATTCGGGCCGCCCGGCCCGGCCCGGACTGGCCGGAGCCCGATGGGCTTATATTTTAAACATTCGTGCCGGGCCGGGCCAGCCCGAATTTTTGAAATCTAAGCCCAGCCCGGCCCGCGGGCTTAGAGCGGGCCGGGCCGGGCCTAGCCCAATTTTTTAAATTTTTATTTAATTTTATTTTTTATTTGTAATTTTTGAATAAATTTGTATATTTTTGATAATTTAATAATTTATCTTAATATTTTATCTTAGATAAAAAATAAAAAATTTTATTATAATTGCTTAGTTAGTATTTAATAATTATAATATTAGTTAGTTAGTTAACTTAATATTATAATTAAACTTTTAATTTTAGTTGTTTAAGATTATAATTATTTATCAGTGTTTGCTTAGTAATTATTTTTGATTAAATATTACTAAATTGAAATATAAATTAGGCACATAATAGAAATTATAAATTTTATTAAAAAATAAGGATACAAAAAAGAAAATATAAAATTAAAATTTAAAATTTTATTGATGTCATGATTGTCTCATTAAAAACTTTACTAAGTAAAACCCATTGGGATAAAATCTCAATAAAGAAAAAAGAGTGCAATCTTAATTCATATTTACAATTTTACAATGAAAAAATATAGCAATCAGCATCAGCAGCCGGAAGGGGGAGCCACAGGAGCATTGTCAATATCATCGTCATCGATTATGGTCATTTCGTTAAAGTGTTAGAGTATCTCTTGATCTTCTACTGTATATTGCATCCTTTTATCTGCCTGTTCCCAATCTTTTAGGCATGTAAGTACCTCGACCATCTCAGGTGTTAATGAGGTCCTCCGATCTTCAATTATCCTTTCAGCTGTGCTGAATGCTGATTCAGAAGAAACTGTCGAAACAGGAATAGTTAAGATGTCACGTGCTAAACGGGAAAGCACTGGAAAATTTGTCGACTGCAACCTCCACCAATCTAAAATTTTGAAATCTTCAGTATTTGTAATTGAGTCTAGCAGTGAAAAATCTGTATCTAAGTATTTTGCGAGCTCCGAGTGTGTCGTACTCGTGGTAGTTGAACTTGCTGAAAGTGGACGAGTAACACTCGAACTTGATGAAGAGCCCGATCTTGCTGGAGCAGAGAAAAAACCCAAAACTTTTTTCTTTTTCTGATCACCAGCAGTTGGAAGAGTTTCTTCGGTTTCAATGTTAACTTGCTGTCCGAATTTATTCTGATAACTTGCAAAAATCTCAAATAACTTGCATTTAGTGTTAGTAAATGTTAAAGAATACATTGAAGCAAAATCTACATTCATATGTTAGAAATATGAGTAAAACCATTATAAAGACCATTTAATTTAACTATAGGATTTAAAACAATGGCAAGGCAATATAATAAAGGCATATTATTGTGATCCCAATATTTCATAAACTTTTTCTCCATTTTTTCTACTATTAGTTTAAATAAATTATCATTTCTATATTCAGAAAACAATGAAGAAATAAGCATTAATTGGGTGAAAACTAGTGGAGAAGTGGGATAATAAACACCAGACAATAAAACAGTAGTATTATAAAAATTTTCTAAAAAATAAATCATTCTTTCAGCAATAAACCAATCAACATCAGATAATAAAATCATATTATGCTTTGTATTATAAAACATAGAAATAACATTCTTATATTCTATTGCATTTTTCAACATTAAATAAGTTGTGTTCCACCTTACCGGTATATCAGTCCCAAATTTTCGAGGTTTTAAACCTTCTGCTTTGCAATACCTCTTAAATTCAGCAATGCGAGGATTTGAATTATGTATCCAAAGGAGAGCATTACGAATATTTTCTATGTTACTACTTACCAACTTCATACCTGATTTTATAATGAGGTTAATGATATGACATGCACAATGCTGATGTAATAAAATTCCACCAATATATTCTGACAAAGGAGAGCCGGGCCAGCCTATCGGACTTAAATATTCGGGTCGGGCCGGCCCGGCCCACCGGGCCTAAAAGGAGAGCCCAGCCCGACTCTTACTATAGGGCCGGGCTTTTACCAGGCTCATAGAATGCGGGCCGAGCCGGGCCACTGACCGGGCCTAAATTACGGGCCACGGGCCGGCCCGTTTGGCCCGGCCCAAATTCCCATGTCTAGTCGGGGATAAAGTTTGGGCAACTTACCCTCAAACTTTAACCATTTATCTTTTGAATTTATTAAATTATAACAATATATCTTAATTAATTAATTTTCAGTTAAATTGATTATGAAAAATTCATTTTATATGGAGATTAGAAAATCTCATTTTCAATTAAAAATTTTCAAATATAATAAAAACCCTATTGCAAATCTTCTAATTTTAAATATTTAATTAGTGTAAAATTAATTAAAACGAGTACATTGCAACAATTTAACAGGTAAATTGCTAAAATTAAAAGTTTGAAGGTAAGTTGTCAAAGGTTTAAAGAGCATCAGTGCTAAATACCTTTTTTTTTTTCTCCCCCAAATTCTTATAGCCCCTTTAGATCATAGATTGCATTTAAATATTTGCATTCAAATTAAATGTGTGTTTAAACAGCTTTTTTTAATAATAACATTTCAATAGTGTAAATGGTAGAAAAATAAATGTGATATATGGTATGAATTTATAAAAAATGAAAATTTTGATTTTGATTTGAATTGAATTTTTGTGAAATATAAAATATTTATATAAATTCATTATATTAATTGACCAACCAAACGCATATTGCATATTGTACTTGAGTACAATACTAGATATTACAATAGTTTATCCAAATGGACTTTTCATTTCATTTCTTTTCTTTTCTTTTCTTTTTTTTTTTTTTTTTTGAAGTGTTTACGAATGATAATGTATGAAGATAAACTCTACTTCGGTTTGTATTAGGATCACTGATTTAGTTTACAGTTGGCTTGTGGAAAAATAAAGATAAAGATAGAAATCAACGGATTTATAGACTTACCATTAATATTAAGGTCCTCCCTATCGTTTTCAAGGTTTCATTATATTTGAGAGACGAATTATAATAGAGTAAGAATGTGAAGAGAGAAGTGGAGGAATTCGGAATGAAGAGAAAAAGTAGAGAGAGAGTGAGAAAAAAACTATTGGTGTTTGCTATCATTCTGAAAACGTTTTCATGTCTTCCAATAAAAGTTGTTTTCGGAAACTAACTTTTGTTTTGCACTATGTTAGAGAAACTAAAATTGAAAAAAAAAAAATCGTTTTTGTATTTTAGAAATAAGAAAATGAAATAATAATACGCCTGAATTTGTGGAGATGATGTGGCATGTGACAAATTTGCTCTGTAGTTTCCTCTTTTGGCTTAGGGTTTAGGAGTTTTTTTATTCAGTCATCGCAACTTAATCGCTGTCGGAATACAATCTTTAGCCGGTCGGATGAATTTTCTCCTCACGGAAACAATTCTTCCAACATACAACAACATGGTCCAACCATCGTCGTCATCGGCTTGTTTGTCATGTGGATCAAAGCTCCGAACTAGAACCTACAGAACAATAAAAATAAATCTTATGCCTTCAGTTCTAGCATAGAAACACTTTGCTCAGATTGATTTATCAGCCCACGAACCACCTATGAAGAAGGGAGATTATGTTACTATGAAAATCTCAGAAAATATTTACCAAAAGCTTGTTACATTGTGCAGACAATCACTAATTACTCGGATTTTTCTGACAAAAGGTCAATAGCACATGCGTGCATACGTTTCTCACTTCTCTTATTCTTCTGTAAACGTTTTTTTTTTCTTTTTAATAAAATTTAATGAGATAAAAAAGTGACGAGGTGCTAGAAATATGCCGATTTAGTCGGCATGTCTTGGTGCGCTGACTGATTCTTATTACTATCATTCATTTTAAAAAAGAAATAAACAATGAGCATGCTTGGGAGCATTTTCCAAATGATTTTGTTTTAAGTATGAAGTGTAAATGAGAATGTTTTAAAAATGGGATTGAGATTTTTTTTAAAAAAAATTGTATTTGATTATGTTTCTAAAGAGATTGATTTGAATACAAGAAAAACAAGTAGTGTTTGGATGTGTTTCTAAAAACATTTTTGGAGTGCATAAGTGGTGAGATCAGATTTCGTATCTTGTCTCTCAACGTCCACGTGGCAATGTAAATCTAGGAGATCAACTCAAGAATCAACCCAACAATTTGTCAGGTCAACTGGAGAGCCTGATTGACCCGAGACCCTATTAGGTCGAGCAGAGACCCAACGACTCAAGAAATCAGCTCGAGAATCGATTTAGGCACTTGCCCGAAGTCATAGCATGGAAATATCATGAAACCTTCCTTATTCATCCTTGCACAAGAATCACACAAAGATCAGCCCTAATCAAGTCTAGGATCAACCAAAAAGGTTACTTTCCCTTTCCGGAAAAGCTCTCCAAATAAGGAAAGTCAACCTAGATCAGAAAGAGGCAAATTCCAGTCATCAAATCCGGCATGTTTAGTACCAAAACTGACATCAATCCTCATCTATAAATATAGGGCATTATCATACACCTAAAGGATCCCAACTTTCGTCTCAGAGCATCCCAGATTATCCTGAATTCCCGTAATTCCCGCATCTACAACCAATTCACTTTAATCCCTGCAATCTTTCTCTACTTCTTACAATCCCCATTTCCTCTCTTCCCATTCTCTCTGCTATGGCATTAACTGTACTCTTTTACCGACTATAGTGAAAACCCACAAGCCACCACAGGGGACTAGCTCTCACATTGAGAGTGAACCTCTCTAAATTCCTTGTGTTCTCTACTTTATTTACCGTACTTTGTTCTTAACTTGACTTGATCTAACTCAACTTTAGATTTTGTCCTCTACAGTTTGGCACCCACCGTAAGGCCTATGGCTAATATTACAGACGTCAACAACATAACAACCACTGTCACCATAACCGAGACAAACACTGCTCCAACTAACCGGACAAAAGGTGCAGGAACGTCCCAGTGGCTAGGAAACCATTCTGTTGTAGGTACAAGACTCCAACATGCAGGTGCAGGCAACCCCAAGAAGCGATCAATCGGAGGAATGCCGAGTTGATGACAGAAAACAAGGAGTTACGGAGGCGATTCAATGCATCTATCGTCTTCAACACTCCGTTGCCATCCATCGTTACAACCTTTGGGAGTTCTACACAGCCTGACTCAGCGGCTGCAGACTCCTTCCTTAGTGGCTTCCAGCCGACTATGGCCTTTACGCCCTACAGTCCGCTTCACTCGATGCCAGCACTCTATTCACAGCCACAGCCACTTTATGAAGCTTCTTCAACCAAAGCATTCAACTTGCAGCAAGCCATCTCTGATACTGTAAGTAATCAGCTAAAGACCATAGAAAGGTGCACGCTCCAAGCACTTCGACAACCTGCAACCTATGAAGATCTTTTGGATGAGATGGACCAATCACCCTTCGCTCAAGCAATCATAGACTCTGCCATTCAGACAAAATTCCATGCACCGAACTTCTTCAAGTTCGACAGGACAACTGATCCCCACGAGCATATCTGCCAGTATCAACATGTCATGCTTGGGACGTCTATGCCGAAGGAATCAAGAGACGCCATCATGTACAAGCTCTTCCCATAAACCTCAAGGGCAACGCCATCAAGTGGTTCTGCCAACTTGACCCTGCTTCAGTCGCTTCGTTCAAGGAGTTGACCAAGACCTTTCTAGAAAATTACTCAACATCAGCACCAAAACCACCCATGAAGAGCTCTTCTCCATCGTTCAAGAGCCCGACAAGTAACTACAAAGCTTTGTCAAGTGATTCAGCAAGTAGTTGCTGAGATACCAAACTATAATGACATAGTCGCTTTGCTTACTTTCAAGAGGGGTTTAACACCCAACTCGAGCTTCCTCAATGAAATATGCAGCCAGAGGCCAAGGACCATTGCCGAGGCATTAGAGTGAACGGCTTGATCGAGTGTGAAGGCTTCAACAAGACACCACATACAAAGGGACACTGCCTCGACCAACACAGTTCCCAACTCACCAGCAGGCAGAAAGACAACAATTGACCTAAGAAAAGCGACTCCAGGAGGCATGATAGTCGATCAAGCCGAGATTCCAGAGGCAAACAGTGCAAACCAAGAATAGAGAGGGGCCTCCTCTTGCAGCCTAAACATGTGCTCGATATCAATCCCGAGCGACTCTTGATGCACCTACAAGGTAAAGATTATGTTCAATGGCCTAGTAAAATAATGAATTCTGCCAATCACAGAAACTTGACTAGTTTTGCGAGTTCCATAAAGACCACGGTCACCTGAACGTCGACTGCAAAGTGCTATGCTACGAGATTGTGGAGTTGCTAAAGCGTGGCCACCTGAAGCAGTTCTTAAGCGACAAAGGCACCAAACATATGGCATCCCCAAAGATAGGTTCAAACATGACAAGAGACCAAGAGAAACACCATTACCTCCACCAATGAAGAAGACAATCGAAGTCATCATCGGTAGCTCGGTGTGTTGCAGCAACTTGGGTTCATCAATCAGAAAGCACATCAAGAAGGCCTCAACTCCACCTCCCAACTACCTACCTAGTGACTCCTTGATAAACCACATCATCTCATTCCACGAGAAGGAAGCCACCGAGTTGTGTCGACCGCACAACGATGCACTAGTCATCACGCTTTCGATCACCAATTGCCAAGTTGGGAGGATCTTCATCGACAATGGCAACTCCACCGACATCTTGTTCCTCACCACACTTAAGGAGATGGATATTAGCTAGTCATAGATCAAGAAAGCCGCAACGACTCTAGTTGGCTTCAACGGCGAATTGACTTAAGTAGTTGGAAAAATCCAACTCCCCATTTTCGTTGGGGGAGAGAATAAGTTGACCACATTCTTGATCATAGATTGCCTATCTGCATACAACATTATCCTTGGCCACCTGTGGATTCATTCACTCAAGGCAGTTCCCTCGACTTACCATCAAGTCATCCGCTTCCAGACGAAGCAAGGCATTTGGGAGATCAAAGGCGATCAAATCGCAGCCCGAGGATGTTATCTCAGCGCCCTCAAACTCAAGAGCAAGGAATTATAGTGATTAGAGGTGGCAAACACCTTGGTGGAAGGATCACCGCTCAAGCAAGAGGAGCCCGATATAGAAGAAGTAGACAAAATTCCTATCAATCCTGAGCACCCCGAGCGACTCGTCAACATCGAATCAAGACTTGATCCCAAGGTACGCTCTCAACTAGTTAAATTCCTTGAAACAAATAAAGATTACTTTGCTTGGTCACACACAGACAAGCCCGGAATCGACCCGGAAGTCATTAACCATAAGCTTAACGTGGATCCCAACCACAAGCCGGTCTGCCAAAAACGAAGGAAATTTAGAGTCGACCGAAACCAAATCGTCAATGAGGACGTTAGGCGGCTCCTAAAAGCAGGTTTCATCTAGGAAGTATAATACCCCGATTGGTTAGCCAACATAGTGATCGTCCAGAAGAAGAACGACAAGTGGTGAGTTTGCATCGATTTCACTAACTTGAACAAAGCGTGTCCCAAGGATAGCTTTCCCCAACCACACATCAATCGACATATGGACTCCACCACTGGTCACAAACTCCTCTCATTCATGGACATCTTTTAAGGCTACTACCAAATTCTCATGCATATAGACGATCAAGAGAATACTGCCTTCGTTACTTAGTGCAGAATCTTTTTCACATTATATTCATTTTTCTCTCTCTCAAACATAACATCCCTTCCGTAAGTGAAAAAATAGGAAGTAAGTGAAAAAAATAGGAAGTAAAATATAAATTTTTTTAAAAACAAATGCATATAGAGAGTATAGTAAAATTGTAAAAAAAATAATAATAATAATAAGGCCAAAAATTTATCTTATATATATAATAATTTTTTAATTATCAAATAGAATGTTTTAGGAAAGAAAAAATGAACAACATGTTAAAAAGAATACCACTGATGTGATTAAGAAAAAAAAAAAAAAGAAAAGAAAAGAAAAAAAAAAAAAGAACTAATGTAACCATCAGATAGAAAAGGGGGAAAAAAATGGAAAAAGGCTAGAAAGAACCATGTGTGACAAGTGTAAGAAGAAGAAAATAGCAATATTGACTCTTTTATATATGTTAGGATTAGGATTAGGATTAGGAAGATAAGATATAGTATATAGACAAAAGATGGTGTCAAAAGATAAATGGGTTAAAAAAGTTTTTAGTTGGATTAATTAAAAACAAACTAATTTTTTCTTAGGTGGTGACAAATGTTAAAAAGAAAAAGGGGTTAAAAAAAATTTTAGTTAGATTAGTTAAAAGCAAACTAAATTTTTCAAAGATGATGATAAGTGTCAAAAAGAGAAAGGGGTTAAAAAAGTTTTTAATTGCATTGACTCTTTTTTATATAGTATAGATATAAATATGAATTCGTATGAGATTACTAACAAATGAAAATTATAATTTTGTTACAAATTTCAAAATAATAAGGAATAGTATGTGTTTATTTGAATATATGTCATGTGAGTCTATGGG
Source organism: Ficus hirta (assembly GCA_038430175.1). Lineage (NCBI taxonomy): Eukaryota > Viridiplantae > Streptophyta > Magnoliopsida > Rosales > Moraceae > Ficus > Ficus hirta. The sequence goes on from CM076597.1 coordinate 6,108,240, forward strand.
AACATTTATTAATAATAATAATGATCATGATGATGAAAGAGTAACATTTAGTAATACCTAGGTTTTACGATTGTCCTAAAATTTATTTGTGCATGTGTGCTGATATTGCATTAATTGTTTGATACATTTATGTTTATGCCTTAGTATATATTTTTATGCAGTGAAATGTCCAACTTGTGACTAGACAGTACAAATTAATGTTAAAGAAATATATAATAATTGAGCATTTTAACAATTTAGTTGATTTTTTTTTTTTTGCATGATGACGTATAACGAATTACTATACTGTTAATATATGTATACATGTATTTCCTTTAGTTTTGAGACTACGTTATTAATCATTATGCTATTCAAACGTTTATATATATTGTATTGATTTATATTAATTGGTATTATATAATTTTGGTAAGTTTTACGTCCGGATGCTCTTTTTTTTTTTTTTTTTTTTTTTTGGTAGGGAAAGTCCGGATACATTTTACTAATATTGTATGTAGATACTTGTATTATATATATCTGTCTTTATGTATCTATCTAAGGTTTGTTGATGCAAGATTTGTATTTTCCACCGTGGATGCTTTGTTGGCTGAAACTTTTGCTCCACGTGGACCTGCGTCATGAAAACAAAGAGAGCTAGCTATAGAGTGGGGGGCACTGAGTGGGTGCTCTCCAAAGGGACTCTGATGCTTAAGTCAGACATAGGTTCTAGGGAAAAGTAAGCGTAACTCGGTAAACAAATGATAAAAAGCATAATGGAAGTGTATTAGTGCTTTGTACCGGCGTGATTCCGGTGGAAAGCTTGTCAGAGTAGATGTAGAGAGGTGATAGTAGTTGTGGGGGGAGAGAGTGTTGGGAGAAATCCCAAAGGTAGGTCTCCTCTTGAGAGTGTAAGCCCTTTTCTTCTCTTGGTGAGAGCCTCCCCTTGATGGAAGATTATAGAGTGGGCAGGAATGGTGGCTATGGATCCAAAATGTTGGGAACCCCCTTCTCTCATGAATGGGGGTATTTATAGAGATGTTGAAGGGAGAGTAGTGGAAGGGGAAATGAGCTAGGGGCAAGCTTTTAGGGTCCAAGTGTGAAAGCCCTATTATTGAGGCCCAAATGTTGAGGGTTTAACAACGTTTAAATCAAATTTCAACTTTTGCATTTAAGAAAATTCTATGAATTGATTACGAGTTTTCAATTTACACTTTTAATTTTCAAAACCGTTCGTATTTGGGGTTATTGTCATTAAATAGTTAATATTTTATTTTATTTCACATCCACAATTTCTCTAGTTACCGATAGAAAACTACTCCTTTTTATTCTTATTTTTTCCCTCTCATTTAGCCGACCTCCTATCAGAGAATTTCTTTTCACTTTCCTCATAATTCTTATTCTCCAAAGTTTCATAGGTCCCCAAGTTCATAAGTCTGTTCATCGCCTATAACAAGAGGTAATTGTTTATTAGTTTCTGTTAAGAGTTTTTTTTTTTTTTTTTAAGGGAGTTTATAACTATATAAAATATATTAAGTTTTTAGATCCCCTTTGTTTTCAATCTACTTTCATGCTACATGATTAATATATGTGGAGATATTTATGTATAGATGTGTGCACGTATTTGTTTATTTCTTGATTCATGATATACTTATGTTATATATTTTTAGCCTTTGTTTGGTAGGGTGAAAAAGGGAGAGGAAGAAAATTAGAGGAATTTTGAAGAGGAAAAATAGAATTTTGGTTGTTTGGTAGAGATTGAAATATGAAGGAAAGGAAATTGAAAATTTATGGGCCCCATCACTTTTTAATCCATCCAACTTTAAGAAGAGAAAGGGGACGGAAATTTTTTTACAAAGTAACTGTGGGTAAAATAACTATTTTGACCTTAATCTATCATCATCTCTTAATTTGTATGAGGTTATTTTTGTAAAAATATATTTGATTATACATTTTCTTTCATGTTTTCTTTCTCTTCTACCAAATAACATTAAGAAAAACATCCCTCATTTATATCACCTAGAAATTTTACTCCTTCCTTTCTATTTTCCATCTCTCTTACCATACATAGCATTAGTTATGCCCATAAACTGCAATATCCGAATTTTATAAAATATATGAAAAATTGATTACACGTTCTTCGTTTTGGAATGATTGAATTTATATGTCCAGACTATCATGTAAAATTTTTGGAGTTATATGAGTTAAATATGATCTATTATTGATTTCACACAAGGTTTGCTTCAAACCTGTCTAAATCAATGGCGAGATTTTTAACATTTTTTAATCAATATTTATGACTCTTTTCAACGTAATATCTATACGAGACATTTGTATACATGTTTTTCGTGATTTGTAATTTTATAAGAACTTATATTGTTTTCTTGAATTGATACGAATTTTGAAATCATGTTGGGTCATTGTGATTTCGTGTTGGACTTTTTCTAATCCGTTTTTTTATAAAATATTAGATAAATAGTTTTTGTTCGTTTTATAGTTCAATAAATTTTTAACAAGACAATATATATGTCTAATACATCCCTATAAATTTTGGATTCCTAATGTGTATTGATGCCCAAAATTTAACATAGCTTTGACGTAACCCACATCTTGCAATATGGGTCAAAAGCGGTACGTGGACCCAAACCATGCTTCGGGGATCTTTGAGTGGGTTGTTCTTTGGAAGGCCGAAAAACATGTAGAGGCCCATTTATTTAGTTCAATTAGACTACTTGCCAACTTGGGAGGCATTGAATCTATGAGGAATTAGTATAATATGGGTTATAAAGAATCTTAAAACTATCCCAAAATACTTACCTAATTCCTTTAGCTCAAATAAAACCTAAATAAGCCCATTAAACCCCAAGAATATCCTTAGAATATTCTTATAGTATTATATCCCCTCCCCCCAGATGAGAATATCAAGTCTTGTTGCCCTAGGAATTAACTATTCACTCTTTAGGAAAGTCTTCCCCTGCTAAAGTCATACTTCACCTCCAAAGCACCTAGAAACGTCCACCCGAGGTAGCAGAATAGCCACCCAACTACCTTCCCTTAGTGTCCCTTACCTAGAAAACCCACTTTGACTAGATTCAAATCCCATAGGAGGGAATTTCTCCCACTTCTGGAGCTTCCTATATCTTGGAAAACTAAGCTACTATGGTCAAATGACTCCCTAACAATGAGCTTCAAAGGGAAACTCTTCCAACCAAACTAGAAGCTCTTAGTTGCTTCCAACCAAACTAGAAGCTCTTAGTTGTCGTCAAACCCATCACTAGCCTATAAATACCCCACTATTGACACTCCAAAAACACATCATCAGATCATAAAAAGGCAATCAGACACTTTCAACCACCCACAAATTGGGAAAGTAGTCTTGACAACCACGAGCAAATCATCATGAAAGGGTTTTATTGGAATTCTTGGAGTTTATAGAGCATCTGTAAAAAGCACTACTCTCCCCGAGTCAATATTTCATCTTGATCAGAACAATGACTCCCTGCTCATGAAACCTTCACCAGCAGTCGTACGTCTCCTTCAATGCTTCACTAATATAGTCAACGTCTTTCCACCATAGGATTGCAGAACAGTGATGTCGAACATAAGTTCTATCCACCATCAGTTGCCGCAGAGACTTGGGTCCAGCCCCTTCCATACAAGATTGGCAATAGCTTGGTTTGTAGTCGAACCTTGTGAGCACCGTGTGTGACGATCTCCAACACTCTCTAACTGATAGCGACCTACAACTTGCTCTCAGTGCCATCGCAGCTTTTGATCTGTCCCAATGGCCTTCAAAGGGCAAAGGTTATCGACAACGTGGCGACTGTGTTACCAACAACCATTGGAATACGGCAAAAACAAGACTTCGATACCAGTTGATGTGGAGGAAAATTGAAGCAGAAATTACTACCATCTGATTCTGAATTATGAGAATTGGCTCTTCCATCCATTCTTTAGGTTAAAAAAACAAACTAAACTAGGTGATGCCAATCGGGTATTGCATTTTCCCCCCCGATCAAATGCAACCAAGTATCATTACACATTGCTGAGATCATCGATGATGGATCATGCATCAAATTTTGAATATTCTCCGTTACATTACTCCTCAAAAAACAAAACAAAAAGGCTCCATCAACAGCAAAAAGGGAGGAAAAGCAGCAAGAAGAAGATAAATTGAATCGACATCACTGCTATTGCCTATAAAGTTTAGCATTAACATTGTTGCTCTTCTATGAGTGTATCTATCTTCAATTAAATCTACCAATCTCAGTAGAGGACTAAAATTTTGTGGAGAGCAAAGTGTGATATTTTTTAACTTTTCCATGCTTTTGGAAATTAGATGCAAATCAATTGTTTTTTACATATGTAGAAACTGTGGTCCCTTTACATGAAAAAAAAGTGAAAAAACTTTTGAAACTAACCTTGATGGTGTTGTTAATAGGAGTTTTAACAATACTCGCATAGTATTGAATCAAAGAGTAAAGGAAGAGCGTTTTTGAGCGTATTGACGGATGGAAGCGAGGTTGATTTTGATGTTGTTGCAAAGTCTTCCCTCAACAAGGCGTACTGGTAACCAAAGCTTTGGCTTTACATCCACCACGTACCGAAGAAGAGTGGTTGTGGTTGTGGTTTTGTCAGTGTCTGTGTCACCATCTTCTCGTGTCTCAGATTCAGTCTCAAGCTGCCACATAACACACCCGTCATTATCATTTCAAAAACTGAAAGAATTGGTATACATATAAACTCAAATTTAGATGAATTAGCAACCAATAAGAAATAAGAAAAAAAGAAAAGATCGGGACCATGTGGAGTTGTTGTAGAAGAGACCACGTTCCTTGAAAGATTTCAAAGTCTCCTTGTACCATCTGGAAATCTATGTCCCGCTTCAGAGCAGAGCCAGAGCCAGACGTAGAAGAAAGGATTTCGAGTGGTTTCTCGTAGCAATCTATAATTCCTTTGGCGCTGAATTTGAGTCCAAGAGCCAAGTCTTGCTCTCCAATCTATATTATGATAATTATTTTACCAAGTGATTATTTATTTTATATGACAAGCAACAGATTGAGCAAAGAATCATAATAGTTCATCATAATTAATAATGATAAAGAAGAATTAACAGAAAAAAAAAATAGAAAGAAAAAAAGAAGGAAACCTGAAAGAGGCGAGCATAGTTGGGGGATTGAAGGAGCAAGCGGCTGACAGCGAGACTGGGGATGAAATCGGACAATCGCTCGTAATCTGTCAATACATTCCAGACGGCATCGAGAGGGGCGGCGATTGTGACGGAAGACACGATTCGGCGGGAGTTGTTGGGCAGCTTCTCTATCTCGATTTTGACGACATCAACGTCGACACTTGTATATGGAATTGAATTCTTAGTCTCGGTTGGAGTCTGAATCTCAATGTCATTGGAGTCCGAGGAAGGCAGACAACGTAATTGGAAATGGAATCGGAAGTGGAAGTGGAAGTTGAAGTAGGGTTTGAAAGAAGTAGAAGCAAAAGCGGAAGGGTTTTGGAAAGAGGAGGGATACGGGTTGAACATGGTGCCCATATCCACATTAATACTCTTATTATTATCAATGTTGTGTCTAGTCCTACTTTGACATCTCCAGGAGCAACTACATGGATCAGTAACAGGCACAGGCAGCAGGTGAAGAACCGAGCAAGTGGGAAAGGCACGCATAACTCAATTCTTAAAAAAAAAAAAGGCTCTTCTATTCTCTTCTTCCCCTCTCACAGTCTCCACTAACACACTTTCCCCCACTTTAATGATTCATGTAAAGTAACAAAGAAGAAGACTCCCCTTCCCTTCCACCAAACTTTACCAGTAGTAACTGACAAAAAGAGTCCATTCTTTCGCATCCACTCCACTCCTCCAAGTGCAAGTAAACCACGGATCCAGGACAGCCAATGGTATTTTTGTCTTTATATAAAATATTTAGAAATAATCATAATAAATTCCTCTAAAAGAAGAATAGAGTAAATATAATAGGATAAAATGATGAATGTGAAATGATATTTAAAGTGGTAGAATAATATTTATTCTATGAAAATAGTTAGGGTTAACTTTGTGCAATAAGTAAATTTAATAATTTTCAAATGGGGATGTGGAAAGTTAAGGGGAAGTATTAATTAAAAAAAAAAAAAAAACCTTTCAAAGAGAAACCATTGAAATAACTGCATATGAACACACTCCTCAAGCGGGCAGCTACTCAATCAACCTCTGTAGCTGTGAACTGTCATCTGCATCAAAAGAAACTGTATGAGCTAATAAGCTCAATAAGTAAAATCTATATACATTCTCAAGACATTAAACTTCATAACATCAAACTTAAACATTGTACCCACTATAATTCCAACAGTTACTTAAATCGATCATTTGGGCCCAAGCATGAAACTTAGCCTGCTATCCGATACGCCGTAAGTTTACAGAACCTGTTCTGTGGCTACACTCTCTTGGTTTCCACTCAAGGGATTTGACCACCATATATGGCTACCCTGTCTTGGCCCTTTGCCCTCAATGGATTTGATCGCCATTATTTCGGTTCACCAGTCCCTCCCGCATCCCTTGCCAACTCAGATATCAAACCAAATTCCATACTTTTTTTTTTTCCCAAAAAAACATTAAAGGGTAAAATTCTTACTTTAACAAACATACTACAACTGAATTTCGTTTTTGTGCATAGACATGAAAAGTAAAGCTCATAGTAGTATGTCAAAATAATTTTAATCAAATTGCAAGATACAAACATCATATATAACATTGTTCCTTGTGATGCTTTTTGAAATCAAGATTTTACATAACTCTTGTCCAAAAGGGTTTGAGAGTGAAATGTGAATTCCCCCCTTGAGAAACTTGATGTGCTAATAGATCCTAAACATATACTTTAACTTATCACAATCACATTTCAAAGAATCGCAAGCTAATTTCCTAAAATCAACTTGCACATAGAACCGTTACTTATAAACTTGTAATTACACATATTGCAAATGATCTCCTTTAAATCATGCTTTAAAAAAAGAATTTCCAAAATCATAAGACAACACACCACTTTATAATATAATCCATAAGCTAGAAACTTCAGAGAAACAAAGTAAAAGAAATTTAAGAATTCAACTAGAAGCATAACATATTTCTACTACCTACCGAGCAAAGATACAGAAGGGTATTTCATTTGACAACCTATTTATACATACATACACAGAGGTATATATGCTCAATCATTTCAAGCTCTTTAAAAGCCTCTGCAAACTATTTTTCAAACCTTACGTTGTCATAATAAACACCCATAAATAACCACCAAACGTTAAATAGCCTTTTCAACTATTGCACAAGAAAATAGAAAGAAAACTAATTACCTCAGCTCAGCTATGTGAAAGATTGACATAGAAAATTGAGAGCTCAAAACTTCAATACTACAACGAAAACTTGTTGATTTTGGATTGCACACAAAGCCTCTCTTCCGGGGACACTTTCAAATTGAGTTTTCTCAATGAAAACAAGATAAAGATTCGATTTTAGAGGAGAGGGAGACGATAGACGGAGCTCTAGGAGATTTCCCCAATCTTCTTGTATTATCTCTGTTTGTCTTGTGGGTGAGCAAGTGAGACTACCACATTCAAAAAAATTTTTTAAAATAAATATTTATAATTTGCTATTTGAATTCTCCATTTTACCCTTGTATAAATAAATATGTGTGCACATGTGTTTTTATATATATATATATATATATATATAGACAAGTTAAGTACATGTGCGAAGCACATGGGTGTTCTCATTTATAATCACGTTGTGAATACGTGGATCTATACAATTAAAAATATAATCAATGGAAAAATTTTAAGTTTTATTTTGCTTGTTTATAAAATATAAAGACGTTTTTCTTTTTTTGGAAGAGTTCTTCTGATGAAACTACACCATAAATTTAAAAAAGAAAAAGCAATTGCAGTTATAAATGTTGGGAAAAAAAACGGTTCAGATATCAGAGTTACGGCGCAGCGGAAGTTTTAAAATTTTTATGCCGATTCAGAAATGAAGCTCATGATGTATATAATAATAAATTAAATACATGATCAAACGTATCTTGTTTCTCGGATTCCGGAATTACTAGAGCGTTTAACCAACGTGTCTTCTATACTATTTTCAAGTTCCACGTCTCAGAGTGTGTGTGGGCACACGTTCTATGAATCCAAGCGACCGGTAATGCTTTCCGAAGTCTAGATCCTTCCTTCTCAATTTCGATATACGTCGTTGAGAATTCGATCCGGGTTCGTTCTTCAAAACTACAAAACAGGAACCGGTTAACCTTCTATGAAAAATATCACTTGGCTTAACGTTTTTCACAGTTTTGATTCAATAAAAATTTCTCTCTTTTTCTCACACCCAAGAAGGACGAATTTTCTCAAGCCCGAAAAACCTAGTTTTTGTTTTTCTCTCTCCCAAAAAAAATGTCCACCTTCTATATAATATTAATGTTAGTTTTTTCAAGAACCCCTAGCCTTTATATAAAACTCCAATCCTTTTTCAAAAATATCTTCTACTTGAAAAATAATTAATAATTATTTTTCTGGATAATCTTTTGAACCAAAGGATCATTCGAATTTCGGGCTAGGTTCTTTAAACCTTATGGACGGTTTTTTACTTGGAGAATCTCAAAAAAATTCATGCTCCCCTTATATGGATATTGATTGGTGGTTCAAATTTAAATCAAGAATCTAGACTAGTCAAAAAGTCCTAATCCTATCTAGATTCAAACTCCTTTTAAACCTTTGAATTTAAATAAGATTTTCTTATTTGAATTTAAATAAATATTTTCCACAAACATTAACCATATTAATTAATTTAAATCAATTGAATATTTCAAATTTTCTTTCCTCACAAAAACCGTGCATCTCTTTTAAGGAAAGAAAAATCCATTAAATAATCTACATTATTTAAATCAATTAATAATTTAATGTTAGGAATATATTTAAACAATTTTGAAACAAAATTTTCTTCCCTCCACTCAATTAAAAAACGTGCACCTCTTTTAATTAGGAGAGAAAAATTTTGTTTTCCAAAATTAAATAATTCAAACACAATCTTATTTTCAAAATTCAATTAACCAATCGCATGTTGACAAATCATATTATTTGTTTACATTAATTTCACATGTCCAATCCTTTCGGGATTGCATGTTAGAGAGTATCATGTCTTAATAGACATTATTAAATTTCCATTTAATTTACCGATCTCATTAGGAACAAATCCCGAGACGCTTCGTGGAACTATATGAGCTAGTAGAGGGACCCGATGGAAATATGTAAAGAGGCTCCTATAATTGTGAAAAATTAATCCCGGATTAATTATTCATCAATTATCAACTTCAGGACTATTCCACTAAAAGTCTGAAGCTGAACTCCTGTTTACATACCGTATTACGAAAGCTCTCTAACGCAGTGCTTTTTCTATGATTTATTCATCGCTTGCTTAATCCCCATATGTTATCCATGATTGAATTAAGGACTTTTTCCGTTTTACCTTTTCAATCATTTTAACTTAAAGTTATATTATTCTCCATTGAAAGAACCACCAATTGTAAAACCATACAATTGGTAAACTATCAGAGAACACAAAGTAAACCGATGGCCAAGATCTTGTTATAATATCTTTCAATCCCCGAATAATACTTTTAAATAGATAACATGTACTATCGTTAAGATAGCTATAGATTCCATATCTATGAATCTTGATTTCTCCATCCATAAGTCATGCACCCAAAACACAAGTATATTGACCATGAATTAACAGTGTCTTACCTGTAGTGCATTAAAGTACATAAGTCATGGATACGAACTCAAGTAATTATTTCAGGATTAAGATTAATGTAGGATGATAATCAAAGCGTCATTGATTCTTATAAACGGAATTATTAAACCGAATCAATTAACACTTTAGGTCCAGTCCAATGTCATACCTCAATACTGGTATACATTAAAGTTTCTATTCGGAACCTATCCGATGGTCAAGACAAACCATCTCTCTAAGAAAGTAGACAACCTTTACAATCTTATCATGAATAAGATCCCTAAATCTTATTCCATCAATTGCGGACTATTTATTTAGACTGTTATCAAATTAGCATGTCTTCTATGTATACCCCGTATACATATGGTAATCCGATATATTACCAACAGCCAATGAATATTTTATGTTTGCTCAAAATAATCATACAATCAACAAATGAAAGTAAATAGGACACAACTTATTAAACATGAATAACATCTTTTTATTAATATCAAAATATCATATTTACAGAAAATCCCTAATATTGATTTTATATCCTTAGAGCACATATAGATCCCAACAATCTCGCACTTGCCCTAAGCGAGTAAATGTGACATATTACGCATCTCCATGCCTTCGACGTGTTCTTCGAATCTTCCGGCCACCAAAGTCTTCGTGAACGGGTCGGCAAGATTGTCCTCTGATGCGATTTTGCAAACCGTCACATTTCCACTCTCAACAAAGCCTCTGATAATGTGATATTTTCTGTCAATGTGCTTACTCTTCTTATGATGCCTAGGATCCTTAATATTAGTTACTGCTACACTGTTGTCACAATAGAGCACCATAGCTTTATCCATACTAGGAACGACCTCAAGGTCACCAAGGAACCTGCGGAGCCATACCGCTTCCTTTGATGCCTTACTGGCTGCCACATACTCGGCTTTCATGGTCGAGTCAACAATGCAAGATTGCTTAATACTCCTCCACATAACGGCACCACCTCCAAGGATAAAGACAGATCCTGAAGTCGATTTCCTTGAATCTTGATCTGATTGAAAATCAAAATCTGTGTATCCTATAGGAACAAGGTCTTGACCGGAATACACTAGCATATAATCCATCATTCTCCGTAGATACTTGAGTATATGCTTGACCGCAGCCCCATGGTTCGGTCCCGGATTCGACTGATATCGACTTACCATACCAACCGCAAAACAAATGTCAGGCCTAGTGCATAACATAGCGTATATAAGACTACCTACCGCTGATGTATAATGTACATTTATCATACGCTCCCTTTCTTCCGATGTCTTGGGACAGTCATCTCTAGAAAGCTTGATTCAAATCCTGAAAGGTTGGGCACCTTTCTTGGAATCCTTTATAGAAAACTTCTCAAGTACTTTATTAATGTATGAAGCTTGGGAGAGTGCTATCATTTTATTCTTTCTATCTCTAAAGAGTTGAATACCAAGAACATAACTAGCTTCTCCTAAGTCCTTCATGTCAAACTGTTTGGCTAACCAAACTTTGACAGATGATAATGTTACCATATCGTTTCCAATAAGCAATATATCATCCACATAAAGTATAAGGAAAACCACTTTCTCGTTCTTGATATATTTATAAACACATGGTTCATCAATATTTTGTTCGAATCCATAGGTTTTGATCGCTTGATCAAACCTAATATTCCAAGAACGAGATGGTTGCTTTAATCCATAAATAGATTTAAGCAACCTGCATACCTTGTCTTCTTGGCCCTTTGCCTTGAACCCGTCTAGTTGTATCATATAGATATCTTCCTCAAGAGAGCCATTCAAGAAAGCTGTCTTGACATCCATTTGCTAGATCTCATAATCGAGAGCAGCCGCAATGGATAAAAGAATACGGATTGACTTGAGCATTACTACACGCGAGAAGGTTTCATCATAGTCGATTCTTTCTTTCTGCGTATAGCCCTTCGCTACAAGTCTTGCCTTGAAAGTTTCCACTTTCCCATCCACAGCTCTCTTCCTCTTGTATACCCACTTACACCCAATCGGTTTTATGCCTTGGGGTAAGTCTACAAGTTTCTAGACCCCGTTGGAATCCATAGATTCCATCTCGGTGTTCATAGCCTTTTGTCAGAGACTAGAATCAACATCCTCCATAGCTTCCTTGTACGTAGCCGGATCATCAATATATTCTATGGATTCTGCTTCAAAAACTTCACCATTGAACATGTACCTTTTAGGTTTCCTGATAATCCTCCCACTACGACGAAGCTCCCATGGTTGTTGATTCTTTAGCAGTTTTTCCACAGGGTTTTCTGTGACTTTAAGAATATCCAAACCCGAAGTCATCTCCTCAAGCATTATTTGCTACGTGGTATAAAGTCTTCCATATAACTTTCCTCCAGAAATGTAGCATGTGTAGAAACGAAGACTTTATTTTGCTTCGGATTATAGAACAGACCACCTTTTGTCCCTTTTGAATAACCAACAAACAAGCACACTTCTGATCGTGACTCGAACTTCTTCGTTTCCTTATCCAGGAGTGTGTCGGACAATCCCAAATTCGAATATGATTCAAATTAGGTTACCTACTCGTCCATAACTCGTAAGGAATTTTAGGAACCGATTTGGAGGGAACGTTATTCAGAAGATAGCATGCAGTTTTTATGGCGTGCCCCCAAAATGACAAAGGTAATGTGGAGTAACTCATCATAGACCGGACCATATCCAATAGGGTCCTATTCCTTCTCTCAGCTACACCATTCTGTTGAGGAGTATCAGGTGCAGTCAACTGGGATTGTATCCCATTTTCTATCAAATATCCTAAGAACTCATCCGATAGGTATTCCCCACCTCGATCCGATCGAAGTGTTTTAATGGACTTACCTAATTGTTTCTCCGCTTCAGCCCGAAATTCTTTGAACTTGTCAAAAGCTTCGCTTTTGCGGGTCATTAAATAGACATATCTATACATTGAGTAATCATCAATAAAAGTGATATAATACTCATATCCACCACGTGCTTCTATGTTCATGGGACCACAAACATCCGTATGCACTAGCTCTAAAAGTTCCTCGGCACGACCATCCTTGGCAACAAAGTGCCGTTTAGTCATCTTGCCCTCCAAACATGATTCACACTGTGGCCAAGGTTCAACCTCGTATAAGTCAAGGTATTCATCCTTTACCATCCTTTGAATTCTGTTAAGGCTTATGTGACCAAGTCATAAATGCCAAAGATATGATTTGTTAGAGTGAGAAGACTTATGTCTTTTAGAGTTCTTTTTCAATTCTGTATCAAGCAGTGACTGCATCTTAGGTTTGATAAAATAAAGATTTCCATGCATCCATCCACTACAGATAAGAGAATTGTTTTTTCTAATAATAACTTTATTATTAAAAGAAACTGAATAAGAATCTTTAATCAAACAAGCTACCGAAATTAATTTCCTTTTGAAACTAGGAACATAAAAACAATGTCTCAAAACAATAAATCTAAATTCATTAAAATAAAGATGCACTTCTCCCACTGCTTCAGCTCCCACCAATGTCCCATCACCGGTTCTTAACGTGAAGTCCTCCTCAAGCAGACTTCTCGTTACCTTGAACCCCTGCAGAGAAATACAAACATGGTTAGTAGCTCCAGAATCTATAACCCAATTGTCCTTAGATTCTTCCACTAAACAACTCTCAAGATATAGGACATCGAAATTACCTTTTTGCTTTTGCATAGACAGGTATTCTCGGCAATCCTTCTTGAAATGTCCTTTCTTCCCACAGTGAAAGCACTTAGCCTTTTTGGGATCCACCTTTCGCTTTTTAGTCTTTTTAGACTTCTTATAAGCAGGTGCATTCACCATAGGCTTGTTCCCCTTGTTCTTCCCCTTTTCCTTCTTCCTTTTGGGATTAGGAGCAGGCGAACTAAGTTCAGCCACATTTGCCTCAGCCTTAGATCCAGAACCCTTAAAAATTTTCTCAAAGGCTTTCAACTCTTTCATCAATTCCGTTAAAGACATCTCCTTCCGGTTAAGGTTATAGGATGCCTGAAACAAATCGAAATCCTTGGATAAGGTTTGGAAAACCATGACCAATTGAGTTACAGAATCGATCTCAGCCCCATTTGTCTGAGCTTCAGACAAATAAACCATAACTTTCATCATGTGCTCCTTGATGGGAGTTCCAACCTTCTCCCTGCAGTTCATGAGACCTTTGATAGCATCGGTCTTAGCCTGGATAGTTTGTTCACCAAACATATCCTCTAGGTTATCCATGATCTGCCTAGCAGTTTGATATTCCTTGTGCTGTTTCTGGAGCACGCTAGACATGCTCGCCCGAATATAGCACATAGCACTTAGGTTGGAATTGTCCCAGCGCTCAAGCGCTACAAATTCCCTATCAGGAGCATCGATCGGAGGCATAGGTGGTCGAGATTGGGTTAGGACGAAACTGTGTTTCTCAAAGTTTAGGACGATAATCAAGTTCATTTTCCAGTCATTAAAGTTCTCGCCAGTTAATTTGTTTTGCGTAAGTATCACAGATAAAGGGCTCGACATTTTGATCTATAATAAGAAAACATGTAATAAGTACGAGCAAACATTTTTTTTTTATAAAATTAATTTTGTAATGAAACAAAAAGATCTATATGCAATCTAAATGTTTATGTGTAAAACCCTTAAAACACATACCTTACAACAATAATTCCTAGGTTTCGCTTTCCAAGCTACCGAGGAGTAGTCATAGAAGAACTAGCCAAGAACACGGATCTCTTCCGATTAATACATATTCATCCATGGAGCAAACTCCATTAAATATATATTAATTATTGTTTATTTGGCCACTACTTTACATAACAGAGCCTCGAGGGAGGGTTAATAAATAAAGTAGCATGAGTGTGTAACCATTGTTTTCAATTTTGAATCCATATTTTACATCCGCCACCGAGGGGTGATCTAAACATAAAATATGCCCAAAATTGTTATCCTTTCGGAAATCCAAATCAGTGTGCGCTCTAGGTAAGATACCTATCCGAAGGGAATTCGCGGGTCAAAACCGAGTAGTAGGCACTACCATGCGTAACTATTGGACCAACGATGAAGGCCGTAGGTCTTAGTGTGTAAAACCTTCTCACACTCAATCTTTTAAATTAGGATTTTTATTTTTCATGTATAAACAATATTTATTGAGTGGCACTCCCTAGTCTATATGGTATGTTATCAATATATCATGAAATAGTATAACATATTCATCTAGCAACACATCATCCATGGTTTGTAAAATATTTAAATAGCCATGGATCATGATTCCATCCTAGAGAAAAGAAAATTGTAAAATTTACAAAAAATAACCAAAACATATATCGGTCTTCATTTGTAGATCCATGCCTTGTATCCTTCTTCAATGTGTTTTCATTCTCCAATGTCACATCTTTTTAAATTTAAATTTAAATTTAAATTTCAAAAAAAATTATATGTGATTTTTAATTTTAATCAAAATTACAAAAATATCAAAATTTAAATAAAAATCCAGTTTTTTTAAATCTTAAAATTCAAAAAATTTGAAATTTTTAAATTTCAAATTTAAATCACAAAATTTTAAAATTCATAATAATATCAATTAAATTTAATTTTAAATTTCAAATTTTGATTTCCAAATTATCAAGATCACATGTCATTAGAAAATTAAATTTTCAAAAGGATTCTATGTGATTTTTTTTATTTTATTAAAAAAAAACGTTTTTTTTATTGAATCAAAATTTTGAAATTTAAAAAAAAAAATCACATCTTTTGATAATTTCCATACATTCGTTTACCTTCAATCTCCTTGAATCCATTGTAGCCCGAATTTTAAAAAAAAAATTTTCTATGCCATTTCTGGCTTATAAAAATTCTAGGTATTGAAACAACGACCTAGCGGTCATAATATACCGCATCTATTACACTTGAAAAACCTAGATACAAATTCTAACCTCTATGGAATCATGACTGGCAAAATTGAACAAGCATCATACATTATAAAAATAATATAAAGCATTCATTCATCCATACATCCATTCATAATATATTTAACATACACAAAATAAAACCTAAAGTACCAACTCTCTAAAATATTTCATTAATGCATAGAGAGAAATTTATTCGATCAAATAATTTATGTTATATACATGATCATGAGTTGGCTCTGATACCAATTGTTGAAAAAAAAAAACGGTTCCGATATCAGAGTTACGGCGCAGCGGAAGTTTTAAAATTTTATGCCGATTCAGAAAAGAAGCTCATGATATATATAACAATAAATTAAATACATGATCAAACGTGCCTTGTTTCTCGGATTCCGGAATTGCTAGAGCGTTTGACCAATGTGTCTTCAATACTATTTTCGAGTTCCATGTCTCAGAGTATGTGTGGGCACACGTTCTATAAATCCAAGCGACCGGTAATGCATTCCCAAGTCTAGATCATTCATTCTCAATTCCGATATACCTCGTTGAGAATTCGATCCGGTTTCGTTCTTCAAAACTACAAAACAGGAACCGGTTAACCTTCTATGAAAAATATCACTTGGCTTAACCTTCCTCACAGTTTTGATTCAATGAAAATTTCTCTCTTTTTCTCACACCCAAGAAGGACGAATTTTCTCAAGTCCGAAAAACCTAGTTTTTGTTTTTCTCTCTCCCAAAAAAACGTCCACCTTCTATATAATATTAATGTTAGTTTTTTCAAGAACCCCTAACCTTTATATAATACTCCAATCATTTTTCAAAAATATCTCCTACTTGAAAAATAATTAATAATTATTTTTCTGGATAATCTTTTGAACTAAAGAATCATTCGAATTTCGGGCTAGGTTCTTTAAACCTTATGTATGGTTTTTTACTTGGAGAATCTCAAAAAAATTCGTGCTCCCCTTATATGGATATTGATTGGTGGTTCAAATCTAAATCAAGAATCTAGACTAGTCAAAAAGTCCTAATCCTATCTAGATTCAAACTCATTTTAAATCTTTGAATTTAAATAAGATTTTCTTATTTGAATTTAAATAAATATTTTCCACAAACATTAACCATATTAATTAATATAAATCAATGGAATATTTCAAATTTTCTTTCCTCACAAAAACCGTGCACCTCTTTTAAGGAAAGAAAAATCCATTAAATAATCTCCATTATTTAAATCAATTAATAATTTAATGTTAGGAATATATTTGAACAATTTTGAAACAAAATTTTCTTCCCTCCACTCAATTAAAAAACGTGCACCTCTTTTAATTAGGAGAGAAAAATTTTGTTTTCCAAAATTAAATAATTCAAACACAATCTTATTTCCAAAATTCAATTAACCAATCGCATGTTGATAAATCATATTATTTGTCTACATTAATTTCACATGTCCAATCCTTTCAGGATTGCATGCTAGAGAGTATCATGTCTTAATAGACATTATTAAATTTCCATTTAATTTACCGATCTCATTAGGAACAAATCCCGAGACGCTTCGTGGAACTATATGAGCTAGTAGAGGGACCCGATGGAAATATGTAAAGAGACTCCTATAATTGTGAAAAATTAATCCCGGATTAAATATTCATCAATTATCAACTTCAAGACTATTCCACTAAAAGTCTGAAGCTGAACTCCTGTTTACATACCGTATTACGAAAGCTCTCTAATGCAGTGCTTTTTTCATGATTTATTCATCGCTTGCTTAATCCCCATATGTTATCCATGATTGAATTAAGGACTTTTTCCGTTTTACCTTTTCAATCATTTTAACTTAAAGTTCTATTATTCTCCATTAAAAGAACCACCAATTGTAAAACCATATAATTGGTAAACCATTAGAGAACACAAAGTAAACCGATGGCCAAGATCTTGTTATAATATCTTTCAATCCCTGAATAATACCTTTAAGTAGATAATATATACTATCATTAAGATAGCTATGGATTTCATATCTATGAATTTTGATTTCTCTATCCATAAGTCATGTACCCAAAACACAAGTATACTGACTATGAATTAACAGTGTCTCACCTGTAGTGCATTAAAGTACATAAGTCATGGATACGAACTCAAGTAATAATTTTAGGATTAAGATTAATGTATGATGATAATCAAAGCGTCATTGATTCTTATAAACGGAATTATTAAATCGAATCAATTAACACTTTAGGTCCAGTCCAATGCCATACCTCAATACTGGTATATATTAAAGTTTCTACTCGGAACCTATCCGATGGTCAAGACAAACCATCTCTCCAAGGTAGTAGACAACCTTTACAATCTTATCATGAATAAGATCCCCAAATCTTATTCCATCAATTGCGGACTATTTATTTAGACTGTTATCAAATTATTATGTCTTCTATGTATACCCCATATACATATGGTAATCCGATATATTACCAACAACCAAGGAGTATTTTATGTTTGCTCAAAATAATCATACAATCAACAAATGAAAGTAAATAGGACACAACTTATTAAACATGAATAACCTCTTTTTATTAATATCAAAATGTCATATTTACAGAAAATCCCTAATATTGATTTTCTATCCTTATGACACATATAGATCCCAACAATAAATGCATATAAAATTTAGACAATAAAACTTTATTGAAATTATCAGTTAGAGAGTTGGACTCGGGCATGGATTTCAACTTTTTGTCATTTAACATTTGATCATGTTATCCTTGTGTTGTATTACACGGAATTTTTGTTTTTAGTTTTCTTTTTTCCTTTTTTTTTTTTTTAAATTGAAGCATCTTCATATGTCTAATTAATTAATAGAGCCAAATGTCATATTCAACATCAAGCAACGTAAAAGCAAAATTATTATTATGGGACCTTATAAATGCTTTGAATTAATGTGGCTTTAGTTGATCTTGAGGTGAACAATTCATAAAATTTAGTAGGCACATTATGTGGTTTCAAAATTATTTCCCCATCCAAGCTACAAAACCCCTTGCTTTCATATTGAAACTTTTTTTTTTTTTTTTCCTCTGCAATCTTTACATAATCACTGATGGTGTCAATAAATAAGCTTCCACATGTATTTTCTCCAAATCAAAATATTCATTTGCTCTCCGCTTATCCAGCTTCTTTTGCCAATCTTCTTGTGACTTGTTGAGGTAACAGCTAACCATCGCATAGTAAAAATTGGATAGGTTCTATCTATAGTCATTGGGACCTCTTAAAAAGATCTACTAAATTCATCGAGTTGTTCCAAAGAATCAAAACGGTTAGTTATTAATGGAATTCCTTGTCAGCAACATGGTACACATTTTCTGTTAAACCATTTATATCACCTCCAAGCTCATCAAAAAGATCAGAAGCACCTAAAACAAACCAAAATGATCCGATCATGGATGAAATAATAACCTTAACTTTTTTATGCTTTTCAGTGACTATAATAATAAATTTTTACCTCCAATTCTTTCTGAATCTCCATGTACTTCTGATACAGAGGCTATACAAAAGATGAACAGTTATTCAGCAATCAACATAAAACATCTACATGACATCAAATTAGCTTGGAATTTAATTATACGCTTACTAACCTCAAAACCTTCCAAAGTAGATGCCCCATCCTCCAACTGCCCACATTCAATATCAGTAGATGATTATGCTTCCCTTAATTATTATTATTATTTAAATCAAACCAAGAGAGTTAAGCAGAGATTGAATTTTTACAATACAAGGCACAATATTGCCCACAAATCACCCCTTTACGAATGTCATAAAAAAACTATCTTTAATTCTAAAAAAAAAAAAATGCATTGCAGTTAACCCAACAACAAATAATAACAACAATAATAATAATAATAATAATAATAATAATAATAATTATTATTATTATTATTATTATTATTATTATTATTTTTCCATTCTTTTGATAACAAGAATAGTTTATACCTTCATCTTTTTCTAAATGTCCATGCACCCCCGATGCAAGACCTACACAAAACGTCAATATTAATTTAAAAGCCAAAAATGGAATACAAAGGAAGAAACACCTAAGCAATAATCGAAAATAAATCCAAAAGAAAGAAAAAAGAACACTTAATATGAAGCCACACAAACAAAACGGGAAAATTTTAACAACAAAGCAATAATGTTGAAGAGCGATTTGAATGACAAAAATAATAATGACAAGATATACAGCATCAAAATTTGTAGCATAGACTTCATCAGCATAACAATATACCTACAGTACCATTCTTAATTACTGTACCCTCATTAATTCTCAAAGGATTATTATTATTATTTTTTTATTTTCTTTTTTTTTTGGCATGTAATTCTCTTCTACGTTTGTTTCATAAATCAATAGCCAAAATTTCTCCCTCAAGTTTATCTCCTTTCACTGTTTGTGTCATGACGTTCGTAGAATTAGTCTGAGAGCTACCATGATCGTCAATTTTAGAAACAATAGGTGCCAACAGTCAAGTTATAATCAGCGCTATTGATGGAAGTTAAGATCAGTAGCATTATTGGAGTAGCAACCTAGAGTAGAACTCGAATTAAAATCAGTAGCAATAAGGGAGCTTTGTCCGGGTGGTAAATTTAGAGTTAAAACCAGCAGGGATATTGGAGCTTAACTATCATTAACATTAAAAAGAGAACTTGGGTTTTTTTTTTTTTTTTTTTTAAATGTGAACCAGAACTAATATTCAAGCAACTTGAAGTGTTAATATTCATCTTAGTATTAACGTTTTTCATATCATGTTGACTTATTCCATCTTCTTTCTTCTTCATATAATTCCCTCTGACACCTTTTTCTTGCATCAATCTTTTCCTCATCCATATTGATCTTTAAATTTAAAAAAAAAAAAAAAAAGAAAGGAATAGAAAAATTTACCCCTCAAGAACCCCGGCACAAATCTGGCTTTGAGTATTACTTTTTGATCAGCTTTCACGTTGATTATTATTTTTTAAAAGTCAATAATATGAGAAAACCCCATTCAGGTAAAAATGGGAGAGGGGAAGGAGATAAAGAGATCGGAGCCAAAAAGGCCGGAAAAAAAAAAGGTAGAGAAAGACAGGAGAAGTACAGAGCAAAAACAGAGGAGAAGAAGTAAAAAAAATAATAAGCAAATAAACACTTGTTTCAACCAAAATAAGCATTTTGGTAGAAAACAGTAAAAAAATTTTGTCATTGCAATATATCTATTAGATGATTAAGTAGAAGTAAAATTCAATTGTTGCATACTTTGTAGTTTGCACCATAATCGTGAAAAGCTCTCAATTATATAGTAGATTTTTCATGTAGACTACATTAGTAAAAGACAATCAGAAGTGAGAACAGCAAAAGAAAATAGTCTTTTAGTTGCTATAATACCGTCCTTTCATAGTGGTTCTCTCTAAAATTTCAATTACCATTTTGTAAAAGGCGAAACACATCAATGAATAAGTTCTAAAACAATCCTTACATGCCTACACTGTTACAGAATATAGATTCTACGACGGAACTTCTACAACCGTTTTTAAAAAACGGTCGTGGAATGTATGTCAAAAACACGACGCGAAAATAAATTTCCGACAACGGTCATGGAAGCCAAAGTTTTCACAACGGTTTTTCTAAAAGTCATGGAATCTGAGGATTCCACGACCTTTTTAAAAAAACCGTTATGGAATATGAGGATTCTATGACCATTTTTAAAAACGGTCGTGGTATGTTCTCTTCCCCATCTATATTCTGTAACAGTGTAGGCATGTAATGATTGTTTTAGAACTTATTCATTGATGTGTTTCGCCTTTTACAAAATGGTAATAGATTCTACGACGGAACTTCTACAACCGTTTTTAAAAAACGGTCGTGCAATGTATGTCAAAAACACGACGCGAAAATAAATTTCCGACAACGGTCATGGAAGCCAAAGTTTTCACAACGGTTTTTCTAAACCGTCATGGAATCTGAGGATTCCACGACCTTTTTAAAAAAACCGTTATGGAATATGAGGATTCTATGACCATTTTTAAAAACGGTCGTGGTATGTTCTCTTCCCCCCCCCCCCCCACCCCATTTTTTAAAGTTAAGCTTTTTAAAAACCCTCTCCCACCCGAAACCATCATTCTCTCTCCCCCTCTCTCGACACCCTCACTCCTTATCTCCTTCCGCTAGCCGCTCTCTCCCTTCGCTGCCACGCCTCCCTCTATCGCCAGTCCACCCTCTGCCTCCGGTCCTCCCTCCCACAGCTGAAGCTTCCATCTCTCTCTCGTGCCTCTCTCTCTCTCACCACCACATCTCCCTTCGCCGCACATAACTAGTTTCACTTTC
Source organism: Ficus hirta (assembly GCA_038430175.1). Taxonomy (NCBI): domain Eukaryota; kingdom Viridiplantae; phylum Streptophyta; class Magnoliopsida; order Rosales; family Moraceae; genus Ficus; species Ficus hirta. The sequence goes on from CM076597.1 coordinate 6,130,246, forward strand.
TTAACTCCGATGAATTCCCATCTCTTGCGATCTCTCTACCGTCGTGACCACCATGTAACTTTGTCTACTTTATCTACTGGTTCTCCAAAATATTCATTTATCTTAATGTTAAATTTGAAACATGTTCTTTGAATGCATATGCTTAGGGTTGGTTTTGTCTTATATAACTTTACGAAGAATTGAATTTGCGTTCTTTATTATTTATTTATTTATTTGCTTTATCTGCTTCTGGATATATAATTCTGATATTTCGTTTTCTTTTTACAAGAAAAGTTGAGCCCTTTTAAAATTGGATCATGTATAACTATGTTATATAGATATATATAATTGCATATACATATTCAATATAAAACTAGGGGTATTATGTATTCGATAACATGCTTGAATGTGAAAATATATTTAGAGTTGTATTTGATATTGTTTTGGAGTATGATATTTGTATTTTTGGTTTTGCATATTACGTGTTCGACAAAATGCTCAAATATGAGAATATTTGAAGAATTCCAATTGCCAATTATGAGAGTGATTTTGGGTGATTGTTTTCTGAAAAAAAGTGTTGCTTTATTAGTTGGTGATTGCGAATGTACCATAAGAATTGTTTTAGGTACAATTTCTTTTGCTTTTATGACTTCATCCTCCTTTTTTTTTTTTTTTTTTGGAGACAACATGAAATGAGTTTGAAACTTGAATTATGGATAGTGAATGCTAAGAGTTGTATTTGATATTGTTTTGGAGTATAATATGTGTATCTTTGGTTTTGCATATTACATGTTCGAGCTTTGGTCAAGTTTTCAGTTTTAATGTCCTTATCTCTTTATTTGTTCTTTTAGGGTATTCGTTTTAGGGGTCTTTCTATTCTGGAGTGTCAAAAAGTACTACTGGTTGCTAAACATGTTGGACAAGTACCTTTGCATGAGTGTCTTCTTTGGCTCCTAATATAGGAAAGGTAAGTCCTCTCTACCCTATGTTTGAATTACAATCTATTTGAATGGCATAATAGGAAAAAATAAAAGGAAGAAGTCATCTTGTTGAGTGGCTAACCACAAGTGATCTGTTCATTCTAGCTGAATCTTGTGAAAGATATTTCTAATAGTAAACTTCAATGCTTAATGCTTAATTTCAATCTTGGATGAGATATGAACTCATAATTCTCTTAATTACCAATTTATTTAGTATTCTTCTTCTTCTTTTTCCCCTTTACAGAGTTGTTTTCCTTATAATAATTAAAAAGTAAATAGAAAAACTTTTGTTCCTCTTTTGTATCAGGTACTAACAAAAGATCAAATAGATGCATTATCCACAGACTTGTATGCTCGTGCAGTAGTTTTAGGTTACAGCTTTCTTGCGTCTGTTAAATTTTTTTTTATTTTATTTTTGTGCATGATTTTAGAGTAACTTATTCCTATTGTTATTTAACTACTTATTACAATGATGGTATTAGAGTAAAACATAATAGTGTGGATCTAAGAATAGGAAAGTAATGTTCGTGTTTTGGGTTTGTATATGGATGGCTTATTCTATAATTTGAACTTTGTATCTTGATTTTTCTCAATATAAGTAATGGTTGTTTTTTCATTTGCGTTTTTTGTTTTTTCTTTTGCTGAAAAGTTTCTTTATTTACAATATCTTTATAGATGTTATTTCTTTCTTAAGAAATAGTTTTTGGCACAACAAATTTAGCATGTGGTTAATCATTAAAAAGATGCAAAAAAATATGTATATATTTTACATGCGGCACATACCACGACGGTTTTCTAGAAAAACCGTCGTGGAAAGTCCACATACCACGTGGTTTTTATAGAAAACTATCGTGGAATGTTTACTTTACACAACGGTTTTTCCGGAAAACTATCGTGAAAAGTTGAATTCCACGACGGTTTTTTGAAAAACTGTTGTGGTAGGTTTCGCGCCTATTTAGACATAAGAGGTAATATATCGGCCTTCTACGATGGTTAAAAAACCGTCGTGTTAGGTTTCGCGCCTATTCAGACATAAGAGGTAATATATCGACCTTCTATGATGGTTAAAAAACCGTCGTGGTATGTCATAACATACCACGACTATGGATTCCATGACGGTTCTTTAACCATCGTCGAAACTTTCGATGACGGTTAAAAACTGTCGTGAAATCGAATATTTCTACTAATGCTACAACTTCATCCATGTCATCCTTTAGATTCCGGAGCTCAATTTCAAATAGTCAACAGAAGAACATTTTCCATAACTATTAAAATAGAGAAACAAACATTAATAAAACCTAGCAAAGCAGCTTCTGAGATGGTTATAGTCTCTTTAGTTTTAAAAATTAAGTAATCACAATAAATAAGAAGTTTAGGAATAAAAAAATCCAATAACACAAACACATGTACAAGCCCATCGATGATAACTAATTAACTTGAACAATTCATTTCAGATATACCTTTGTTGGGACATAAAGCAGAATGGTTTCAAAATTGAATCGCATTCACTTTTCCTTGAGTTTGACACAACAAAATTTGGCAAAGGTTAAATTAACCAATTCATCCATACGGCTAAATTAACCAATTTATCCATACGCCACATCAAAAGATTAAGAAAAACATACGAAACTCGTATGCTTATCAAATACATAACAGAAATTTGTTTCCAATTTTTTTTTAGAAAAAATGAAGACCAAATTCTATATTAGAAAATAGGAATGGAAAGAAATATTCTTTTTCCCATTTCTGTCACAACTACTCTCCCTAGCTAGTTTGTTACCACTAATCTATTGTTTCAGTTTCTTTATTCTTGAAAACCCACACGAGAAGATGAAAAAACCAAAAACCAAAAACCAAAAACCAAAAACAAAAAACAAAAAACAAAACAAAGCTCAATCTCAGTTTATAACGGCTGGTTGATTTGTTTTATTTGTAAATTAATAGGTGGGGGAACTTTATTCACTATCTGTCAACGTTTCTAGCGGGACTAGGGATGCGGTATGTGTCAGCATGGAGGCTTGCGCTGCTGAGTATGGCTATGATTCCGGACATCGCCTTCGCCGGTGGATTATATGCTTACACTCTTACTCACTGGCCTCACAAGCATCCGTCCAAGTATTTATTATTTCTCTGTCCCCTATAACTCTACAGACTCCATAAAGCATTTAGCATGCCCTTCAATGTGATAATTCCATCTTCACCGTCAAATGTTAATCGAACGGTCCTGTGTAAGTAAACGTACGTATCCGACGGTTGCACCAAAAACCTTTCCTATCTATATATATAGGGTTGGTCTTACATCCGGTACTGGATGTATCAAGTAATGTGAATTTTAATTACTATAAATATGAATTTTAATTATTAGAAATGTGAATTTATGTAAAAAGAAATGTAAAATAAAGGGAATTAACATTCATTTTAGTTACAGTCACTTCTGCATGAATTCACATTTTTAATAATTAAAGTTCATATTTATAATAACTGAAATTTACATTATTGAATACCAAATATTATCGGATATAAGATTTGTGTATATATATATATATATATATATATAAAGAGTAATGCTAGATATATTAATTTTAATCTCAACTTTTTGAACACTAACTCACGTGTCATATTCTCATTAATAAATATAATCAATTGATGTATCAATACTTTAACTACTCATCAATAAAAGAATGATAACTCATATACTATATAGATTAGTATTAAAAAATTATGATTAAAATTGATGTTTATAATAATTTTCATATAAAAAGGACTTTTGAAAGCACACATGACTCCACCTAGGTTGAATGAGAATGCTTATCGGTTCTGCCTTTTTTCAACTCTGCACAGCTTCGTCGAACGTGGCAGAGTCAACGTTTGCACTTTCTTTAAGAATCACTCAAACATGAGGCCCACTTCATGTCATCAATCTGAACTCCCTTGCCATTTTCCTTCTTTCTTCGCTTTTAAACATTGCAGATCCCAACCACTTTTATTTTTTGATTCATAAAATAAGAGATTAAAATAGGGGGGGGGAAAAAAAAGAGTATGAAACTGATCATGGAAAGAGAAATTTGAAATTATCTCAAAGTTTAGGACTCAAAATTCCTCAGTTTTTTTTAATTATTATTATTATTTATTTAGGGTCATACTTATAAGAATCCATCTATGTTCCTACTCTTTTCAAGGTTTTTGGATGTTTGTTTGTGGGTCTTTACACAGAAAATAGTTTGAGCGATATACCTAACACTAATAACAAATCTCTTTCTGATGACAACTAAAAATAATGTTCCCGTAAAATAGATTTCGGTTTCTCACAAAATATTATTTGGGAAAACTGAAAATAATTTTGTTGTACAACAGAAAAATATTATGATATAAAAGTCTATGATTCAGTGATTTAAAATATTCCTAACTGAAGAATTTCAGCTGTACTATTCTAGTAGAAGAATCTTTTTCGGATTTTAGAGATCATATTTTATGAAAAAATTACTAATTGAAAGGAATTTAATTGTAAAATGGAAAATTTTAATTGGACATAATACATCTCAGATTCTAAACGAAGAAAGACAATGTTACATAGAAAACTATTATAATGCAACCATGATCAGTCATCTATGTTGGAAAAAAAAAAATCTACTAGAATATACTCTTGCAACTGGAGTCAGAGATGATTGAGGCCATTAATGTTGAAAAAAAAAAAAAAAAGATTGATTATCGAAAACAATATTCCCGTAAAATAGGATTTGGATTCTAAGAATATATTGTTTGAGAACACTTCTAACTAGTTGTATACAGAAAAATATTATGACAGAGTAATCTCTGATTCAGTGATTCTTTAAAAATAATTTTATGTTTTCGTAACGGGGAGGATTTCAGCTGTACAACATGTAAATATTTCAGTAGAATACGTCTCAAATTTTAGGAGAATCTGTCACAGAGTCTAGTAAGAATATTTGATTGGAAAATTACTATTTGAAAAGAATTTAATTGTATAACAATATATATACATATAATCTGAGAGAGTACATCTCAAATTCTAAGAGAACAAAACATTTTATAGAAAATAAAAATAATGCAGCAATGATCAGTCATCTATGTTTAAAAAAAAAAAAAAAAAAATCTACCAAATTTCTCTTTTACAACCACAGTCAAAGATGATTGAGGCCGTTTAGGCTGAATATAAAAAAGTCGATAGATTATAAAAAAAACATTCGATTAAAATACTCTAGTGATGAGAGCCAGAAATGCCTGACCATCGACGTTGACTAAAAACACATATGCTCAGGTAGATTATTTAAAAGATTCATGGTGCGTTTGGTAAAACGGTTTGAGTTGAAATTTTTAAGTTTGAGTTGGTTGACTTTTTAAAAATTAGTTATAATTTTTGTTGCCTTTTCAGAAAAAGACAAAAATTAAAATGAAAAAATACAATTTAGTTAGAGTTAAACTTGTTTACCAAACACACCCTCAGTTATATATATGATAGACAAATATCCTCACAAAACACGTCTCCGATTCAAAGAGACTATTTTCTGGGCAGATTACTAGTCGAAAGAAATTCAATTGTATAACTTCAAAAACAATCTAGCAGGATAGGTTTCCTATTCTTACGGAATATTTTCCTATTGATTTCTTCATGAAAGGAATTTAGATGTATAGCTAATAAATCTCATTTTTTTAGCGGAATATTTTCTACACAATTCACTCACTAAAAGGAATTTAGTAATATATAAGAAAACAATAATTTATGAAAGAGCATGTTTAGGATTATAGTAGAATATTTTTATACTAGAAAGTTGTAGAGGGTAAAATCTACAATCGAATCGGATCAAGTCGGGTTAGAGTTTACGCATGTATTGTTGAGCTGACTAAGTGTGTGTTGAATTAATCAGCATATTAACTGCAAAATAACCGTAAAGTAAAGTAAATGATACAAAGAACATAAGAGATTGACAGATGTTCACTCTCAATGTAAGAGCTAATCCTCTATGCTGGCTTCGGGAGTTTCACTATAGTTGATAAAATAATACAGTGAATGTCGTAGTAATAACACTGGGAAGAAAATAGATGGGGAATGCAGAAAATAGAGAGAGATAGCATGGAGTAGAGAATTAGGTGAAGATGCGGGAATTACGGGAATCTCGGGTTGATTCGGCCTCCTGCGAGATGATCGAAGATGAAGTCGGGATGATCTTGATGTGGTCGGAGATATAGTCCGATGAACTAGGAGGATCTCCAATGATTTCTCTTATGCCTTGGGTGAAAAGTCTCTTTTTTGGTCATGATTCTCATGAAGATGGAATCCCTTGGGCATGTGATTAGATGATTTCCAGATCCCCTGGGCATATGATGATGCCTTCTGTTTTTAAATGATAATTGTTGGCCGTTTTAGTGCTGAACATGTCGTATTTAGTGAAGGTAAGTTGCATCTTCTTGATCTCGGTCGACTTTCCTTATTTGGAGAGCCTTTTTGGACAGGGAAAGTAACCTCTTAATTGATTCTTGACCTGATTCGAACTGATAATGGTGCGATTCTTGTACAGGATGAATAAGGAAGGTTTCCTAATATTTCCATGCTATAAGTTCTGAAAAGTGCTCAAGTCGGTTCTTGGAGTCGATTCCTTGAGTCGCTGGTCCTCGGCTCGACCTGACAGGCTCTCGGGTTGATCTGAGACTCAAGCCGATTTGCATTGTCTTGTATCTAATTCATGCCCTTTGATTGACCTAGAAGTGATGCTGATCGATCAGAAGTTGATGTCCATCGACTTAGGAGTTGAGCTTCCTTATTGGTTAATGAAGTCTTCCGGATTGTTTCTGAGCTGATCTTTGATCTTCGGGTGATCTAAGTTGACATGTGGATGGCAAAAGATGAGGTATGAATTTTGACCTCAATAGTAAGCCTCCCACTCTTTAGTCGATGGAAATCAACTATAGGAGTGTCTTGTAGTTGAGCGTGTTTGTTTGGCTGAAAAGCTGATGACTTGGTTTGATTGTTCTTCGAGATGCCTGATGTGGTGGCTCCGCAATTAATTCCTCGTGGGGCATTGCTGCGAGTCGTGCGACTGCAGTCCACGATGGGGAATCATGTGAAGTAAGTCAAAAGGGCCAAGGCGCGTTTCCTGAGATTCAAATGATGTCGCGCATAGGGGAGTCTTGTCAAGTCGTTCATCAACTCGATCGAATGTTCTTTCTTGAAGTCGGTCTTCTATGAAATTGTGAACTATTGTCTTAAGAGGTTTTTGTTGTTTGATGACTCGAAGTGAGATCTGGGTGATTGTTGCATGGCGCTGTCTTTAAGTTGGACTGATTGCTTTATGAAATCCCTCACGTGTTGATCTTGAAATTGTTGAAGTGGCGGTTGAGGAATGAATCTTATGTTTGCTTTGGAGACCCCATCCTTACTTGATTGCACTTGATTGTGTTGAAGTCGAAGCAGTCATGGTCACTTGGATGTCGATATCCATACCATTTTGCTTGATGTTGATTAGTTGAGAAGAAATATCCTCGTTTTCCTGTAGAATTCTTGAAAAGCCAGAAATTGTTAGTGAAAAATCACTTGGTTTCTGTGTAGGAGTTTACCAAATAGGTTTATGTTGACTCGGTTAGAGTGATGATCATCAGAGATCTGTGTTGAGATCAAGTCGATGAGAAAAGATCGGATGAGGGAGTTGTTCGAACGAGCCCCCGACTTTAGATGTCATTGAGCTTGCAGTTGATTAGGCTGATGAGTTATCGACTCGTTGTGTGAGGAGTCGATTTGTTTGATGATGAGGTGATTCGTCTGTTTGAATCAGTTGAAGTGTCGTCTCGAAGGGTAAGTATATTCCCGATGTACATGAAACCAATGTTTGATAAGCAAACCATGAAACTTGAGTTAATTAGTGACTCGTTGAGCTGAAATTGGCTTTTTTCCCAAGTGTTGCGGATGAGTAACATGTCGATGTAATTGCTTTGTAAAATGAGGTGAATAATAATTGCTCCTCGAATTGCATAATAACCGACAATGAATCCACGTTAGAGTATAAAGTTGAAACACATACCTCGTGGCACAATTACCAATGTTTGGTTGAGGCGAGTCCTATATGAGTGAATCTCTAATGGTGGGAGATTTTGGGACTGCGGGATCGGCTTTTTGGTGTATGATTAACTCGATTGGTGAGTTGCTTCGAACCGTGACCATATGGTTCGTCGACCTTTGAGTCGTTCTCATCGAGTTGAGTCAAGGTTAATACGTCGGCAAGAAGCACAGTGATGTACAAGATTTGAAGCACATATTCTTGGAGTTGTTGAGATGATGGCTTCCCTTGAGATGCGAAATGAGACAACTGTGGCCGTTGAGGTAGCATTAGGCGTAGCCATCCATTTCGAAATGCGTCGATGGAGAAAAGGGGTTGTTTCCTTGAGATCTTGCTGCATAGTCATTGGAGATCTTGGGTTTTTTTTTTTTTTTTTTTTATAATAAAAATGACAAAAGAAAAGTGAAAGAAAAACAAACTTGAACTCGGTTAAAAGATGTACCTCAACATCATTAGTTTTCTTTCAATGTGACTTGGCTTGATGACCAATTTGATTGATGTCAGGGTCGTGAAGACCCGATGGAAGTCAGCCCCTTGATGGAAGGGTTCTTTGCAGTAAGCCAATGAAAGGTGACTCGACAGCTTGACGGCTTGTGATTACAAGCTCATTGGTCGTGACTTCTTGGTGTCTTTTATTTCCTTTGAGTTCAGCGATGATAGTGTTAAGAGGATGAAGACTGAGTCTTACATTTGGAGAAAGTCAAATTTGAGCCCCCGAGTTAGGCATGGAAACCAATAGCCCTCGAGAGGAGTGATGGTTGACCTTATGGAAAGGTGTCTCTTCATGTTTGTGTCTTGTCTTGGCAAGGCTGAACAATTCCTTTTGTAGGAAAAAGGATGAGAAAAAGATTTCATGATGTAGATGGCAAATCGAAGAGGAAGACAGATAATTCTCTATAGGGCCATCGAGTGGCCGGTTGCAGCTGAGGAAGATGTGTCTTGATCTTGAAGTTACTGAAGAGTCGATAGAGTCGATTGGAGAGACTATTATTGTGTCTCTCTGACCTGAATAAGTTACTTGAAGAAGTAGCTGTAAGAGTCAATGAAGAGTGACTCGATTATCCTTTTAGTGACTCGATTATCCTTTTTGTGCTTTTGTTTGGTATCGGTTTGTTCATCCTACTGCTTGTGTTGATCTCGGGTTATTGAGTGTTTAACCTGTATGTTCAAATGCTTGTTGCTTTCAAGTGCATTTGAAGCTTCTTTGTTTTGAGTCATTTTGAGTCGACTGTATATGCCTTCGTGAGTCTGTAGTTATGGAGTCGTTGATTCGACTTGAGAGATCAACTCGGAATTTGACATGACGGGTTGACTCGAGAGTCGATGCGATTGATTAACTGATGAGTCAATTTGATTAATTGATTTGAAAGTCAGAATTAGCTCATTGAGTCAAGTGAGTAGCTGATAGAAGCATAGATTGCAGTGATTGATCGACTCGTAGATTGATGTGATCGATCGATGCGGGAGTCGATGTGACTGAAGAGTCATGAGGCACTGATCGACTCAAGAGAATAACTAATCGACTTGGGAGTCTATTACTGAAGAGTCATGAGTCGCTGATTGACTATAAAAAATAACTATCAATGTGGGAGTTGATGAAATTCTATTGACTTGACTAATGAGAAGTCGTGAGTCGCTGATTCAACTCGTGCAACTTGTTAATATGCCAATGATTGGCCATCCTTGTCTTCTTCCTCCCTAAGTACTTGAATTTTGGGAAAGACTTTAAGCGTCGCTTCTAGGTACATAAGCGTTCAAGGTTCTTGGCCTAAAAAAAACTCAATGCAATCAAGCGAACTCATTGTGTGAGTTACAGATGGTTGGTGATTCAGCATAACCCATCATCTTTCCTAAGCCCCCACCCTACAAGTTTAAATCGGTGGGAACTTAGAAAATTGGGGCTCACAAGAGAGAAAGGACATTTGGATGGTTCAATCGGGGTGATGTCGTTGGTCATTCTTCGACTGTTGAGTTGGCATCAACTCGAGGTTGGCATTGGCATGGTATCGACATCGACTGGTCAGGTAAGCAGCGACGTGATTGTCGGCTTCGATCCGAAGATCAGTGCATTTACCTCATTTGGTGAAGGGTTTGCCTAGTGAATGGGTCCTCATCCTATACTAGGACTTCCACAATAGTAGTGGGTGTTCCTTTGGCTTTAACATACCACATATACTTTGTGCGGAAACATGAGACATGAAGGATATGGCTGCCCTTAGAGTGGCTACACGAATTATTAATCTAGCCCAGATGCCATACCAGTGTGGTAGATCAATTCCCACATTATGCCGAGTGTTAGTGGAGGACCTTACATGGTTGGAGGAGACCAGTGAGGTAGGTGCCCTAAGGCAATTTAATTAAGGGTTCTAGTGATTTGGTTACCCATCATCCAAACTTTCTATACGATTCTTACGTCTTTCTATTGTTCATCTCCATTGTCGGAAGGTCTTGATTTGTGATCGAAGGCGTTTGCTCCATGATTGGAGGCTTTTCACTCCATGATTAGAGGGTCTTGCTGTGTGATGGAGGCTTTTTGCTCCATATTTGGAGGCTTTGAGTGATCTTCTACAATAGAAAGATTCTTAATAAAAGGAATAACTCAAATAGATTGCATACGTGATTGGTGAGTCGACTGAAACTCGTGTATGGTGAAATTGACTCGAGGTTGTAGCGATCGAGAGGTGTGTTGACTTGACTTGAGTTGTAATAGACTTTTGGGTGTAATGGACCTTGAGATGGAGTGATAGCACAAGATATAGAGCGCCATGATTGTCTATTTGATCGTCAGTCATGTTAGACTGTTGAGGAGTCAACTCAAGAGGAGATGATCAAGTTGACTAGATCTTGGAGGGACTAGTTGTTAGGTGGAGTAATTCCTGTAAAAGTTGATGTATGAAGAGACATGTTGTAGCGACTATAAGAGCTTCTTATCATGGCGACTTGAATGTGATAGTAGACATCATGATGGAAAGTGCAACACATCTCATTAATTGTCAACTCAGATCAATCGAAGACAAAGAATTAGTCTAAATATGACGAGTCACAGACGAGTCACCAGACAGATCATCCAGGCGGCTCCCCGGCCAATCACTGATGAGTCCCAGTCCGAGAATAATTGGGAATCTGTCGGATAATTATCATAATTATCTATTTATCAATTTTGAAATTTGGATAATCCTTCAAGCACGAAATATATTTGAATTTGGCTTCCTAATTCAAATATATTAATTTAAATGCAATATCTAATCACAAAAGGAGTGGATAATCCTAATATTATTCAAATTCAAATTCAAACTTGAATTTGACTTGTGATTGGATTCTCCCATCAAAGCCTATAGTTAGGAGGCTATCCCACACTTCAAAGGACACTTGAAATCACTTACTTAGAGCAATCCTACGCATAAATCGTCCAAGAGAGAAAGCTGATTATTGAGATATTGAGAATCTTCCAAGATTTTTCAAGAATCGCTATTGGAACTATATCACCGCCTCACGCCACCATCACTTCACTAGAATTCCTCAATTCCGGCCTTTTCCCCGATACTCTTGTATCCGATTTTCCCTTTTTTCTTATTTCCCCATTCTTGGCTTACTTGAGCTATCTTGTATTTTTCTACATAAATAGTGAATGCTCTTGAAGCACCGATAGAGGATGTATCCCACAAGATTACGGGTGAACCTCTAAAAAATCCTTGTCTCTTTATTTATTTACCGCACTTTACTTTCTTCGTTCATGTGTAACCTGCTAGATCAACTCTAGGTGACGAATCAGGCTAACAATCGATGCCAAATCGGTCATTGGCCCTCAATACAAATTCGGCATTAGATTTCACCCTCTACTCTCCGCCTTTCTTCGCCTTTGCCTTCACCTTCGTCTTTGCCTAGGCGTTGCTGTCGATGTTCCCCCATCACCTTTATGGCTATGTATGCTACAAGTAAACTCTATTTCACTATTTCCTTCTTTTCATGGTTTTGGGATTGTCACTTGGATTGAATTCCTTCTCACTTACAATTTTTAGCTTTTTAGGCTCCATTTGGATGGAGTGTCCATCTTCAAAAAGGAAAATTTTCTCGTGTTAAATGAAACGTCTTTTCATTTTGAGAATAAAATGGTGTTTGGATGTGTAAAAGAGTTTCGTTTTGAAAGAAAAAAATTATTTGGAATGAGAAGAAATGGTATTGTGAGTAGTGCATTGTGAGAATATTTTGAAAATATTCCTTTTCTTTTTCTAAATGGGTACTGTACAAAGTAAGTTTGAAAATAAGATAATTTTTCTATTCAAAATGAGAGAATGATGGAAAAAGTTGAGATAAATGTTCTTTTGTAAATATTTTCCAATTTCAGAAAATTGAATATGTCAGTCCAAACATAAGGTTAATTTTCAATTCAGGATGTACAACAAGAGCTACATGCCACAATCACCACAAGGGTGACAATTCGTGTCACGTGTCGGATTCGTGTCGTGTTAGAGTCGTCGAATTTTTTCTTCCCCAATCCGAACACGACCCGTGATACGAAACGACACGAAACCGCGACACGAACACGACACGAACCCGTAACGGATTGACACGACACGAATCGAACTTGACTCGCGATACGAAATTGACCCGCGACAAGAAATTGACACGCAACACTAAATTAACCCGCGAGACACCAAATTGACCCGAAATTGATACGAATTTGACACGAAATTCAGGTTGGACCCGAAATTGACCCGAATTTGATACAAAATTGACACGACATTTGACCCGAAATTGACACAAAATTGACACGACATTTGGTCCGAAATTGTCACGAAAAAAAAAACGGGTCGTGTTTGGGTTCTATGGGTCCAACCTAAACACGACCCGTTTTTTCCTGTGTCAATTTCGGGTGACCCGAATTTGACCCGCCCCCTATTTTTCCCAATCCGAACTTGCGAAATTCGTGTAGTTTTCGAGTCGTATCGTCGTGTCACGACCCATATTGCCACCCCTAATGAAGGTGAGCTTAATTTACTTGTATCATAACTAAACTTACTAATTAATTCATATTAATTATTAAGTGTTAAACAAATTTTTATTAATTATTATTTAATTAATTTAATTTAATTTAATCAATTAATTAACTAATTAATTAATTAGATAGTACTTAATTATTACTTTATTTAATTGAGTAATTATAAATAAATTACATAATTTTTTTTGACTAATTAATAATTATATCATTAATAATTAATTATATTACTTAAAGATTATTTCCCATATAATAGTTATCAATTATTAATTCTTATATTAATAATTAGTAATTATATTATACTGATAATTAATGCTTAATTGATCTTTAATTATATTAATAATTAATGATTAATTAATTTTTAATTAATTACGTATTTTAATTATGTAGTTACTCAACGTAATATTCTTGCTTACACAATTAATAATCATTTATTGGCTCTTATAATTAATTAATTAAATTAATTATTAATTAACTTTCTTAACATAAATATTTTTTGTTATATATTTATTAATTAATTAATTTAATTCTTAATTAACTAATTAATCTATATCACCTTGGTGACAAGGAGTCACCTAAGTGGGTTGTCTTAGCTATGATTATTAAGTTGGGCTAAAGTAGTCGCTTGATGTATGTCTACTAATCCTCTAGTTTACTTTGTCTTAGCCCATCTAAAAACTTGTTATTCAACTTTACAGAGTTAGAAATTTCACACTTGGTTGATTATACACTTAATACCAAACCATTTCATCAATTTTTGTGTCTATATGATTTACCCTAATGTCCCATTTTTAATATTTAATCGTTTTGTCGGTATGAGATTTTAACTTGTAAGATTTATTTAAATTTGTATATAATTTCATTTTGGACACTTGATAGCTAGTTGGAAAGCTTGAAATATCTAGTTTCTGTCCTTATAATTTATTTTCTAAAATTTCAAGGGTTTCAAACCTTAATATAGACGTTTTCCTTCGTGTCCCATAGTAAAATCTCAGTTTACAAGATTACAATCTAATTCGTATGACTTATTATAAATTATGTACATATCCGTTTTAAACGTATAATAACTCATTTCAAAGTCAGGATGTCTACTTTATAACCATAAAGTTATTTTCTTAAGTGTTTGATATTTTCATGCCATATAATGTGATTTTGTTATTGTTGGTCTCACATATGTACCATATGCCCATATTTATGGTTAAACTTAGAAAAATCATAACAATTTACTTACAAGTCCAAATAAGGCAAATGATATGTCATTGGAAAGCTTATAATGTCTAGTTTATACACAAAAAATATTTTTGTAAAACATTATGGTTTACAAACCCAAAATATCCAAAACCCGTGACTAGTATAGGATTCCAGCAAAATCTTTCGGTTCGTAGTGTTAATTTGTAAAATTTACCAAAAATTATATATTTATCCGTTTGAGGCGTAAGATACCTTGTTGGAAAGCTTATAGAATCTAGTATTTATATATAACTTATAATCTAAACTTTTGAGTTTAAGGTGTTTGGATTTCATAAAACCCGTGGCTATACTGTACCCCAGAGGTTCCTTGTTGGAAAGCTTACAGAATCTAGTGTTTATATCTATAACTTATAATCTAAACTTTTGAGTTTAAGGGGTTTGGATTTCATAAAACTCGTGGCTATACTGTACCCCAGAGGTTCCTTTTCTTTCTACTTTTTTGTCACAACTTCAAATGCAAATAACTTGAGACATACATAAGAAAATCAAGTGATTCCAGAGACTAAAATGAAGTATATTCTCTGTAGAATTTTAACATGTACTTTATTTTTCATGTCAAAGTTTTTTAGTTATGCCATATCATCACAACCATCACAAACTCTAACAAAGTTTGTAAATCTTACCGAAATGCTCCGTGGATCCTCGAAGACCTTGGACCTTCAAAGTTTTTCTTAAAATCTTTTCCTAAGTAAGAAGACGTATAACCTTAAGATTCTTACTAAATAACATGTTTTAGTTCTTCAAACATGACCAAAACACAAAAAAAAAAAAAAAAAAAAAAAAAAAAAAAAAAAAAAACCACTAGATTACCTCTAGTAACACGTCATCTAACTTCGCCTCACACTTCTTCAAACTTGGTAATAGGGTTGCTTTGAGCTTGAAAATATAGGGAGGAGGGTGCTAGAGGGGTGTTAGAAATGGGGGATAGTGTTGGTGATTTTTGAGGCTTAGTGGTCGCTAGAGGAACTAGGTTTTTGAGCTTAGCTTGTGTGAGAATGAAATGAAACATTAGGGTTATTTTCAGCCAATGCATGCTTTAGAAAGAACTGTATTTTGAGGGATAAAAGTGGAAAATATTAGCTAATTTCCACCTTGCATTGTCGCCACTTTGAGGGAAGGGGTTTAGTGTGAGAATTTTGTTGTTTAAAGTTGAAGACAAATGGTCCCTTTTAATTTGCACCTCTATGTCATATTCAAGTACTTGTCTTGCCTAAACAAACCATGCCATCTCTTACTTGGTTTGCATGCATGCACCACATTCCTTTTTCTCATTTGTTCAAATTTCTTCTTGCCTTTGATTACAACAATCTGAATCTCCATTGCTTCTCATTAGTTTTATTTTATTTTATTTTATTTTTCCTTCTTCCAATTTTCCCACCATTGATCAAGAGCTATCATCTTTGATATCACCCATTGGATCTTCTACCACACCAATCATTGTCCCAAGCTCTTATTGGTCACTTTTAATCTAAACTTTGGCCATTGATTTGCCTAGGATCCCTTGACATAAAATTTACACAACTGATTTCAAATCTAATCCCAACTCTTGATTAATCCTCCACCTTTGGATTTACTCCTAGTTCATGTTAACCATTCATTTTCTATATATGTGACACATTAATTTTCCCAATCATACGCTAAACACTTAAATATTGATTTAACCAAAATAAGTACTAAGGTCATCAAATTGTCCTACAAATAGTAATTCGGATTCCTTCCCAAAATTTGACATTTATACCTATAATACAACATAATAAAATTTTTCGTTAAAATTTATATATCATTCGACTAATTTTCTATGTATTTATACTTTCTTATTTGAAAAGATAAATTCAACATTGTTAAAGCATCAAATCATCATATGGATGATACATATAAAATCATTCATGATCTTGAAATTTGATATTCAGTAAAATAATTCATTAGAAATATATTAATGAATAAAATCCATGATAATAATTCATGAAATCAAGTTTAGGAATTTTTAGGGCGTCACAATTATGTACATTCCATTTAACTTTGTATTGATCTATGGTAGAAGATGATCAATGGTACATAAATTAGATTTTAGCACGACTCTTTCATTTCTTTTAAAATGAAAGAAAGATTTAGTTATTGTGAATGTGAAAATGTAGACAAGTTACTTTCAAAAAACATGTAGACAAGTTATGAATGGTCGACAAGATTAATTCTTTTTCTCCTTTTTTTTTAAGCTACAAATATGGCATGATTGCAGGAAAAGGCAGGACATAAATAGAATTAGGGGGACAACACTATCCACCTTCGTATTTACCTTTTAAATCTTTGAAAGAACAACCAGAATCCTTGTTGCCTTTTTAAACAAATACAACTATTATCGTTTTACATGTTCTATTGATACCACCAATTTTACTTTTCTCATTCATTTTTTAAAATCACTTAATATATTAATTTTAGAATTAAATTACTTGTTTCACCTCTTAATTTTTCCAAAAAACTCTTATAAGTACATTATTTACTTTTTTCTTTCCCCTCCCATTAAAGTATAAATTCCTATAATTTTTTCCCTTTTTTTTTAAAGAAAAATGTTCTATTTTGTTTTTATTTTTTAATTTATTTCCAGTAGCACTTTTTAAAATGAAGATTCTTTTATTTTGTTTGTTATTATTCCTATTTTTCAAAAGTTTTTGTAGTTCTATGTTATAACTAGTTTTTTCTTTTCTAAGAAATAACAAGCAATTGAAAAACACGAATGCATGATGTGAATATATAATCAAAATATATTGATTTGATTGATTATTCATTTTATAAATAATTGAGAGAAATGGTTAGGAATTCACTCTGAATTGTGAGCTTTTTCTAATTATCTAATAAAAGTGTTAATCAAATTCATAACATTTTCAAACATTCTTGTGAAATACTCAGCTTTATCAGTATATTATTTTCAAGTTTTTATTGTCTCAAGAAGAAGTGTACCAAAGAATAAGTTCATAAATTTTTATCTCAACATATAAACTGATGAAGAATTTTTATTGGATATCTAAAAAGAAAGAAAGAATAAAGAAAACTTCTGAGAAGAGAATTTAAAATAAAAATAAAAAAAACATATTAGAAAAAAACTCCACAGAGGTTTAGATTTAATATGTGAAAAAAGAAAAAAGATAAATAATTTAGTTATAAGGGCTTTTTAGGAAAACTAAGGGTTGGAACAAGTAATTTTTTAATTCTAAAAATTAATTTGTTAATGATTTCAGAAAGCGGGTGAAAAAAGCAAAATAAGAAGTGTCAATAGACTTATCCTTGTGATATTTGATAATAGTAAAAGAAAATAGACAATAAGAAGTAAAATATTAAGACGAGCAAAATAAAAAATGTGGGAGATCTTTCCACGTTGTTTGTTGGAAGAGATGGAAAAAGAAAATCTACCATGTATTGTATACATCAAACGAAAAGAGCTCATTTCATTTCCAGTTCAAAGACTTTTAGGCTAGAAATTTAGAGTACAGTTGGTATTCGGATTGAGTTTAAAATGATATGAAAAATTTAGATTGAAATTGATTGGTTTTTCAAAAATAAGTTATAATTTTTGTTAACCTTTTCAGGAAAAAAAACAAAACAAAAAACTAACCGTAAAATACAATTGAGTTCAAAATAAACTCGAACATCAAACATTGCCCTACTGTTTTCCGTGTCCCAATTGAGTTCAAAAGCTGCATAAGAATTACCTTGAACAAGACAACAACAGTACTTCTAGCGCACACACATTCCTACTTCAATCTCCCGACCACCCCTTACAAATGAATGGACACATTAATTCGTTAAATACCAAATGTCCCATGTAAAACGATTATAAAATAAATAGTACGATTATAATCTCAAATCCCTCCAGCTCTTGAGAGAGAAAGAAGTAGAAGAATAAAAAAGGTATGTATTATAGAGAACACAAACAACTACAAAATGGGCTGTGATGATGTTCCGAAGGACTTTTCAATTAAAACAAAAAAACAAAAAAAAACAAAAGCTCACACATTTACAGAAAAAGATGAATGCCCTAGACAAAGATTTACTCCAAGTTCACTCTCATACGTGTAACAACTACACAGTGGGCAACTTCAATTCACATCTTTATATAAGAAGAAATAAAATAGCACAGATCCATAGCCAAATTCATCGTGCGTGCCAGATAGCATATGATCTTCTGATCTCCGACGGAGTAAGGGAACTAACCGCATTGAACTTTCCCACAAGCTTCACTAAACCACAATGTCCTTCGGAATATACTCCAACCAGATAAAAGCTCGGGAAACCAAGAAAGCATGGGCTGATTATTCAGAACTCCGAAGAATTTTCACTTGGAGTCCAAATGAAAAAGAAAACAGCTTAATTGAACCCAGAATTGAAGAACGATGCTTGAGTTTTTCCATGGGACATTGGTAAACAACTTCTGAGCAGTTCTACCATACATTCGGTCTGAAGGAAAGTAGACTCGAGATCATGGCATGCATCAAACATACATATTTCTGAAAGACTTCCGCCAAAATCGAAATTATTGACAATCAGGAAAAGTTAATGATCGAGGTGGTTATATGATTCAGTTTTACTTCTGGGACATGACGACAAAAAAAAAATAAAATAAAAAAAATAAAATAAAATAAAAACATCTAGCCTGATGTATCAATTTCCTTTCCGTAATCTTCCTCGTGAATATTTTTCTTCAACCTTCTCAACCAAATAGCGTAGTCCATTGGATATGGTGTCCCACATAGACTGTCTACATAATCTGAAAATGCTTTTAAAACAGTCGAGACATCACCTAATTTCTGCTGAATCAATCTTCTTGACCAAGCAGTCTCTCTCCATTGCAGTGCCCCCTCAACTGAATCAAGATCTGGTAATTCCCCGCCACTGCAAAGATAAAGCATATAGACGAGGCTCTCTGCATCTGAAGCTGAACATACTTTGCCCTCCTGAAGAGCAAAAGTTGACGAGAAATGGAGGTTCAGAGCAGGACGATCCCTCTCTTCTAAAACAGCATGCCCCCAACCAATGAGAACGAAATAAGGATGCCTCGTACTAGACCTCACACAAATCACATTTTGAGGTCTAATATCTCCATGCCGAATTCCTGCAGAAGCAGCTGTTGAAAGTGCAGATAAGCAGTCATGGCAACACCTGATAGCTTCATCAGTCCCAAATCGACCTCCACTTACCATATCTGCCACTGTTTCACCAACCGGGCTTGTTACAAGAATAGGGGTGCCACACCAAGGGTGGTCACAGTTCCCACCGGAACTAGATCTCTGACACTGACCCGGATGGATAATCCTACCAGATGCGCTCAACTCAGGTAGATATTTGCTAGATAAACCTCTTTGTTTCATAATCGTCAATATTTTAGTCTGTCTCTGAACTTGATACCACAAGTTCATACCCTCCCATGCTGGTTCAAGCTGAGAAGGATGAGAACCAACATATAAAAAGAGAATTTTTCCTGATTCTTCAACAGGAGATGCAACGTAATACAGATGCTCGCCCGTACTATGGACTTCGTTAATTTGGTAACCCTTTTGCCAGTTTGAGTCCTCCATCCATAGCACAGCTCCCACTTCTAACTTCATCAATTCTTCAGACTCAATTTTAACAGACTCGTCCTGAACTTCAACAATTTCCGGTGAAACACCGCGCTGCTGGAACATAAATACGTTTCCATTCACCTTGGTATCGCCGAGCTGCCTCTCAGCCCTTCTTGTTTGCAGGCGAGAACCATGGTCAGCGGCTAAATCCTCAACTGAGTGCTTGGGAAATCCAGCAAATTGAGTGATTGAATGAAAGGTAGCAAAAAGTACCTGTAAAACACCAATATCCCCCCAATTTGCATTTCCAAGCTTGTTCCAGATCCTATCAATTGGAGAGACTGAAATCCTAAAATGCTTTTTAATCCATTCCGCGGCACATCCGTAGACATTATTCAGATTGAACTCCAACTTATTTACATCACCTTCAACCTTGACAACCCCACCATATTGAGAATCAACAAGAATAATAAAAACAGATTTTGAACTCTGAGAGAAATTCAATCTACTCAAGCTTCTTGATAACAACACACGGATAGCATAGAAAAGAGCCTCACCTAAAAGTGAAAATGAAGGCTGCCGGTCATTATCTATAGCAAGGCTTCCAATATCAGGCCTAAGTAGAGCCAATTCAAGAATATGATCCCACTTCCCATGGGGATGTCTGGGATTCTTAACCAATAGACCAGTACCACAAAGACCTCCCAGCTTTCCGTTAGCAACTGCCTTCTCAGCCTGATAAAATTTCAGGTTTTCATTGTACAGAGAAGCAACAGAAAAAGGCATGGGCTCCTCCTGACTCCAAAACGCTTCCCATAAGCCCTTCATACTGGCATGTAAAAAATCCTCAACTGCGAAGTAAGCAGTTGCTTCCGCAGCCTCAGATGTTGAAGCATAAACAGCATTGGGCATCCGGATCAGCTGTTGAAATGGAATTCCTTCCAATGCATAATCAAACTTTTGAAGGTCTATCAACTCAAAAGGAACATCAAAAGCAGGCTTCTTGGATGCTGATCTATTGGATATCGACTCAAACCATTCTTCAAGCTCGGCAGTTAATCCTTCACTATCCAAAAATCTACGGAGAAACTCCTTGCAATTTCGAGACCTACTTCCAGATGATACACTAGACTTCCTCGTCCCAGATCCTATAGACTCCTGGTCAGGGGACCCACCTTCTGGCAAAGTATCATGATATTATCAGCTGTGCGAACTCTATTAGATGATCTAAAAATAGCTATTATTACACTCACAACTCCGAGGATGGAAAACAAACACAAAAGACCCGTTGAAATCTTTTTACTACAATGGGAAATCCACAATAAGTGATGAAGTCATATCCCCATAATCTAGACTAAAAGTTTAAGAATGCTAGCATACAAGTCAGACCACTGAAAAAAAAAAAAAAAAAAAAAGAAGAGGTTTAAAAAATAGAGGGTCGCAAACTGCTCTACTCCATTTGTTTTGAAAGGAATAACTTCCGGTTAACATACCGTTTCATTTAATTCAAGTAGGTTGCTAGAAAGATAATATTTGAGGTTTCCAAGAGATCTAGAAAGTATTTACCGAAAAAATAAACTTCGGTGTACACTTCCAACAATCTTTTTTTCAACTATAACAAACTGTCAATCACGATATGAAAATCAGATGGTCCGCATTACACTCTACACTGTCAACGTGAAAATGAAATTCATAAACAGTGATTCGCAGCAATGCTCACAGACAAAGAGTCCGATGCTCGGAGTACAAAACACAAACAGATTAATCCAAAAGTAAACAAAAGAATCTAGTGAATTTTCAACACTAAAACCAGTCAAGTTAGCTCAGTGAAAACAAAACGGAAAAGGGGAAAATTAGTATACCCCACAAAATATGAAAGTTGATCCTAATTAAGCGAACATCCTTAATTTTTCTAAAAACTCACAAAACCGGGGAAAAAAAAAAACAACAACAACAACAACAGCAACAACAACGAAATTTAGCTTAGGCGATCGGAGTCGCACTAAATAAACAAATTGGGCATTGAATATGTTTCCTTTGGAGAAGTAATCGAACAAAAAATTAACACAATTCCAATCTCGCTTTTCCTCTCCAACAATCAAAAATTAAGTCAATCTACGAAAACCCTAGAATTACACCCATTTTTTCCATAAAAAGAACCAGATTAATCAATTAAAAAAAGAAAAAGAAAAAAGAAAAAAGAAAAAGGGCTCACCTTCCATTGCGGTTAGGGTTACAGTTAAGGAAATTCCGGAGTCCGAGAAATCTCATTGACCAAACATCCCCAAACCCCAAGACCTTCGCCGATCCACGCCACTCTGTTTCTCTCTCTTCTCTTCTTCTCTCTCTCTAGAAATCAAAAATAAAAAATTAGCTAAAAGCCAACAAGTTTTGTTGTATTTTAATTTTGCGGCCGGCATTTGGCATATTCTTGCAAACAAGGACACTTTTTTAAGTGATGAAGCGCCAGTGCGAGCCGATGAGAGAGAGACGAGTCTCTTTTATTTTTATTAATTTTTTTTATTTTTTATTTTTATTTTTTTGCTATTTGTTTTTTCAAAGGCCTCCATTGCCTTGTGGTTTGGACAACTGGACCAGGCTACGAGGGAGCCGGGTGTCCGTGTCCCATAGACCGGGTGTTTCGGTGACAGAGTGGGGATTCCTTGGTTGGGGAGAATAAAATTTTTTTTGATAAAGTTACCATACCTATTAATATTTATAGAGTCCGTTTGATTAATGAGTTTGAGTTGAAAATTTTTATTAATTTTTTTAAAAAAATAATATTTTTTCAAAAAAAGATAAAAATTAAGATAAAAATAACATTTTAGTTTGATTCGATTACCAAACAAAGCCATAAATTTAATAAAATTATTTTATTTCTTAAAATTTAAATTATTTATGTATGAATAGTTATTTTTGTATCTATAATAAATATCCATAATTAATAAATGTTTCTTAATATAAAAATAGTAAATATATCATTTTGTAGATATTTTTTTATATAATATCACATTTAACCCTCTCATACATCCACTTTTATTTTTATTTCTATTTATTTAATTAAAAAATATTAACAAATCTAAATAAGAAAAAAAAAAAGATATATTTTCATTCTCAAAAAGAAAACATAAAGTATCTTTAAAAAAATGGGAGAGGAAATAGAAAAGAAAATAAGCTCAAGTAATATATAAATCAAAAATCAAGAAATATCATATTGTATTTAAAAAAATACAAATATATAGAATAATGTAAACGAATATAGTAAGCAAAAATAAATAAAAATAATAATCATAAAAAAAATCACTGAGAATCATTTTTAAATATTAAAAGAAAAGAAAAAAAATGCATACGACTAATGAATTAAAAATTTAAAAATATATATTTCAATAATTGTTTTTAACTTTTCAGGAGACATCTTTTTTTATTTTTATTTCACTTGAATCCTCCATTGATATTTTTCGTGAAACTATAAAAATTTCTTAAGAAAAGAAATTGATAAAGAACAATTTATAGTAATAAACAATTTAGAATAATTTCTTAGGATTTTTTTTAATATTATTTCCATTCATAGTTAATGTGGTGCATGCTTGGGGATATGAGTATTCTTAATGATTTTAATGTAATTTTCTTCTGAGGTAAAAATACATTAAAATCTTTTATTAACTTTGTGTGAATATTTATCAATATTTTGAATGCGAATAAAATCTCCATATTAGTTCAAGGGAGACCAAGACTAACACATACCCATTATATTAAAATTATAAAAAAAAAATATTAAAAAAAACACTATATTAAAATTAAAAAACGTAAAAAGAAAAAAAGCTAGGGGGGCCATGAACCACCCCAGCCCTCACTCCCTCTGTCATTGGGGTGTTGGTTCAGGCTCTATCTCTTTTGGATTCTGTGCGGTTCAATCCTTTTTTATTAAAATATAAATGTCTATATATATATATATATATATATTAAGGCATCAATGATATTAAATATCATAATTAGTAAAAATAACACTTTTTTAAATTACTAAACTACAGGAACAGAACCAGAAATATATTATAGTAGGAGTGTACACTAAATTGTTTTTCAAGAAAAAATAAATATTAGTGATAAGAATTTTTAATTTTAGCGGGTTTATGTGAGAATTTTTAATTTTAAAAGGGCAAAGCAGTAAAATTGTAAATATAAAATTAATCTTAGCAAGTACTATTTGATAATTATTTATTTTTAGTGGGGCAAAGCAATAGATTATATGAGAATTTTTTATTTTTAGTAGGGGCAAATTATAAAAACTATAAAATTTTTGGGGTAAATTTGAAACAAAAAAATTTTCAATGGGGGTTGTAGCCCCCACTCGCTCCCACCCACCTCCGTCACTGCTACACGGTATTGAACTTAATAAAAATTCTTCTATCAACAAATTTTTCGTTTTTAGAGTTTTAAAAAAAGATTATTTACATTTTTATATTATGTATTTTACCTTTATTTAGAAAGTATACATTTTATTTTGAACTTTTACAATTATTTATTGTTGAGGTCAGATTTCATACCTTATCTTTCACTGTACATGTGTTCCCAGATAAGCCATCAGAGAGCACGAGATGACTCGAGACAAGCACCTTAAAAGACCTAGGAACGACTCCCAGTCGACAAGAGAACAATTGGCAGGCGACTGGCGGGTCAGCAAAGCTAAATAAGGAAAGTTGACTGGGTAGGATCAGAAAACGAAATCCAGTGTATCAGGCAAGGGAATCAGCCAACAAGCTTAGATTTCACGGAAAGACAGTTTCCCGATATCTTATAGTCATTCTCGAGTTAGAAAGTTAAGCAATATAGCAAAGGGCAACTACCCATCAGCATTCAAGGCATATTCTACCAGAATTAGGCAACTCAAGGCATCAAGTCAGTCCCTATAAATCAAGGCTTACTCTGCAAGCCTAGGGACCTTCTTCTTCCAACCATTCCGGACGTTCAACTTATTGTACTCAACAATATACACACAAAATTCCCTGAATCTCTCTGTATCACATTATCCCTCATCTCTTTCTACCCCTTTCTTACTTAAAATCGCCATTGTAACACTCTTTTATACATAGTGGAAGCTTCTGAAAGCACTACAGAGAACGTAACCTAGAGATTACAGGCAAACCTCTATAAAATCGGTTGTCTCTGTCTCTATTTAATTTTCTTGCAATTTATTTTATTTTCTTGTGACTCGCTAACGACATGCCGATGACTGGCTGATGACTCGGCCATCATCCAGTTTCGGCCATTGGCCCTATTTTTCTTTGATTGTAGATTCAACCCTTTATAGTTTGGTGCCCACCATGGGGCCTATGGCTAACAATATGGACATTGCGGCGACAACTAACATGTCGGACAACAACTCCATAACCACTTCCGAACCAACTGCTAGCGAGATAGTGAAAACGTAATAGACGACTTACCAGGTTCTCGTAAAATTGCAACAGCGACAAGAAGAGAGCGACCGGCGGATTGCTAGCCTTCTAGTCGAGAACGAGGAATTACGTCGTCATCAAGTCATCCACTTCCCAAGAGAGGAATCCGAGAGATCAAAGGAGACCAAAAAGCCACGAGACGATGCTACCTCAATGCCTTCAAACTCAAACAGTAGTTATAGCAATTACAAATCCAAGATGAGTTGAAGAAGGAGTCACTACCACAGCGCGAGGAGCCAAAGTTAGAAGACCTAGACAAGATCTCAATCAACATCGAGCACTCCGACCGAAAAGTCAACATTGGCTCGCGACTCAATCCTGAGGTACGATCTAAACTCGTTGAGTTTCTTATGGCTAACAAATACTACTTTGCATAGTCGCACACAGATATACCTGGTATTGATCCCGAGGTGATCAACCACAAACGCAAGATAGACCCAAATCACAAGCCAATTCGTCAAAAAATGAGGAAATTTGGAGTTGACTGCAATCTAGTAGTCAACGAAGAGGTGAGACGACTCCTCGAAGCAGGTTTTATTAAAGAAGTGTAATACTAAGACTGGCTTGCAAACATGGTCGTCGTGAAGAAGAAGAATGGCAAATGGCAATATGCATTGACTTCACAGAGCATCCCAAAGACAGCTTCCATTTGCCACACATTTGACTACCGGCCACGAGTTGTTGTCATTCATGGATGCTTTATCCGGCTACAACTAAATCCTCATACATCCCGACGACCAGGAGAAGATCGCATTTGTTACTGAATGGGGAACCTATTGCTACAAGGTATTGCCTTTCGAACTTAAAAATATAGGTGCGACTTACCAGTGACTCATAAACAAGATATTTGCAGGTTTGATTGAGAAAAATATGGAAGTCTACATCGACGACATGCTTGTGAAGTCTTGTGAGCAGAGGAGCACATCGTGCACCTAAAGGAATGCTTTCAACTACTCCGGCAATACAACATGTGACTTAATCCCACGAAGTTTTCATTTGAATTGACATTCGGCAAGTTTCTCAACTACCTAGTGACCAAGTGGGGCATTAAAGCAAATCTAGACCAGATACGAGCAATTATAAACATGCCTCCTCTAAAGAACAAGGGAGACATACAACGACTTGCCAAATGACTAGCCGTACTCAACCGTTTCGTCCCCAAATCCTCCTACCGTTGTTTGCCTTTCTTCAAGCTCCTCAAAGGCAACAAGAAATTTGAGTGGGATGAAAAGCACGAGTCTACATTCCAAGACCTGAAGAAGTTCCTTGTGACTCCTCCACTACTCGCCAATCCAGTCGACGGTGAGCCTTTACTTTTATATTTATCTGTTGCTGCCACTATTGTGAGTGCAACACTAGTCAAGGAAGAAGGAAAGACCGACAGCCCATTTACTACGTCAGCCGTACTCTACTCGACACGGAGACTCGATATCCACTTATTGAGAAACTCGCCTTGGCTCTCATCGCAGCAGCAAGGAAACTCAAGCCTTAGTTCCAATGCCACTCCATCATTGTGACCACCGCCTTTCCTCTATGAGTTATTCTTCATAAGCCAGGGACTTCCAAACGACTCAGAAAGTGGGCAGTTGAACTCAACGAGTTCGACATCACCTACCAGAACAGGGCAGCTCTTAAATCACAAGTACTGGCAGACTTTGTAGTAGAATTGACTCCTGATGCTTTAGCGGCCTTAGACAACAAGTAACTACCTGAGGAATGGGTACGACAAGTTGACGGCTCATCCAATATGAAAGGAAGTGGAGTTGGCATCTACTTAAAGACTTCAACCGGAGAGAGAATCGAGCAATTTTATGACGAGGATACAAGGCCTCCAATAATGAAACAAAATACGAGGCTACAATGGCTGGTCTACGACTTGCCAAGTCACTTGGCACCAGAAGACTAAAGGTAATGAGTGATTCTCAACTTGTTGTGAACCAGGTTAGTGGCGAATACATGGCATGTGACACGAAGATGGCATCTTATCTGGAGTTAGTAAATGCACTACGCTCCCAAATTGAAAGCTGTGAAGTTCACCAAGTTCTGAGATAATCCAACTGCCATGCCGAAGCTTTAGCCAACCTAGGATCTTCAACCGATTGAACCATATGAAGGACTATCTCAGTTGGGTATCTCAAGCAGCCCTGCATCAATCGGTCTACCTCGAAGTTGGCACTAGACAACAGCCAACCAAGCAATAACCCATTCAGTGATTCGCCAGTTGATCACTGCTCATCAAACAATTCGGTTAGTGATCCGCTAGTCGATCACTACACGTCAAACGATTCAGCCACCAACTAGATGACACCAATGCTCATTTACATCGAACACAGAGAGCTACGATCTAACAAGAAGTAAGAAAGGAAGCTACATATCCAAAGTTACAGGTACTCTATCATTGGCAGAAAACTCTACGCCGTTCTTTTTCAGGTCCTTACCTCCAGTGCCTCGACCCCGAGCAAGCACTTTACGTCATTCGGGGGATACATTAAAGAGATTACAGCAATCACTCGGGCCCTAGATCCCTTCTTCACAAAGCCATACGACAAGGATTCTACTGGCCAATGATGAATTCATATGCCGAAAGCTTTATCAGGAAGTGCGACAAGTGTAAACGCTTTGCTCTAGTCATTCACTCACCAGTCGAGCTCTAATCCTTTGTAAGTAGCCCTTATCCTTTTATGAAGTTGGGCATGGATATTGTGGGTCCACTACCAGTTGCCTTCGGGGAGATAAGGTTTGTCCGTAAGTGAACGAAGCCGACATCGAGTGTTAACTCTATAAAATAGAGTTATCTGACCACTTTCACACATCTAAATTTATTCTGTTAAGTATTTAAATCTATTTTAAGTTAATTTAGTTTAATTTTACTTAATTTTAATTTATTGTAGTTTATTTTATTTTATACTATTTTATGTGATTTTATTTAGGTTAATTTTAATATTAATATGTTGTTATTAATTTACCCCTTTAAATGATTAATTTTCTTTTATGTAATTTAATTAGATGAAAATGGGACAAAATGATCATTAAAATGCATCAAAATCGAATTAGAAATTCAAATTAATATGGATTCAGTCAAAGCTCAGTCGCAGGTGCATTAGACGCCATCCCATGCTCGCATCACGACCATACGATTGCCATTAGCACCGCCTAACGCACTCGTGTTCCCTACAACCAACAAGGGTGCGTGGAACCGTAGGTGGGGTAAGCTCCACTAGCAGCATGTTGGTTCCCCTACCGCGTGACGCATTGAATTTGCATGCATCCCATTTCTCACCCAGCCTGCGTTCGCCATGCGTCCAATGGGCCCATCTACGGCACCCAGCTTATCAACCACCGAACTGTGATGCGCCACGTGTCCCAGACGCACTTGAGCCTAAACGTGTACTCCAGTTGTGCTGCTAGGGAAGAAAGAAAAAGAAAATAAAAGAGGAAATCGGGGACATAGGTCTTGGGGGGTGGGGGGAGGTGTGGAACCAGAGGCCAGAAGAAAAACCAGAGGAGAAAATGAAGAAGAAAAACGAAAAAAAAAATAGAAAAATAGAAAAAAAAAAACCAAAAAATAGTAGTGTAGGATTTTTAGATTTAGGATTTAGTTTTTATTTTTAGTTTTAGACTTTATTTTTCAATAATTTAAAGGGAGATAACATTTAAAGAGCAAAAAGGAGAAGATGAGAAATTGGAGAAGAAATTGAAGATTTGTGGAAATAATCATTGGGGATTTCATTTCTTTTCCTTATCTCTTATATTTTTGTAATTGGATGTGTTGGAAAAAAACGGTTCCAATATCAGAGTTACGGCGCAGCGGAAGTTTTAAAATTTTTATGCCGATTCAGAAAAGAAGCTCATGATGTATATAATAATAAATTAAATACATGATCAAACGTACCTTATTTCTCAGATTCCGGAATTGCTAGAGCGTCTACCAACGTGTCTTCTCTACTATTCTCGAGTCCCTACGTCTCAGAGTGTGTGTGGGTACACGTACTATGAATCTAAGCGACCGGTATTTCTTCCGAAGTCTAGATCCCACTTTCTCAATCTCGATGTACCTCGTTAAGAATTCGATCCGGGTTCGTTCTTCAAAACTACAAAACAGGAACCGGTTAACCTTCTATGAAAAATATCACTCGGCTTAACCTTCCTCATAGTTTTGATTCAATGAAAATTTCTCTCTTTTTCTCACACCCAAGAATGACGAATTTTCTAAAGCCCGACAAACCTAGTTTTTGTTTTTCTCTCTCCCAAAAAACCACTCCCTTTCTCTGAGTGTATGATGATAGTTGGCTTTTTATCAAGAACCCCTAACCTTTATATAATACTCCAATCCTTTTTCAAAAATATCTCGTACTTGAAAAATAATTAATAATTATTTTTCTAGATAATCTTTTGAACAAAAAGATCATTCGAATATCGAGCTAGGTTCTTTAAACCTTATGGACGGTTTTTTTGCTTGAAGAATTCTCAAAAAATTTGTGCTCCACCTTATGTGTAGATTGATTAGTGGTTCAAATTTAAATTAAGAATCTAAACTAGTCGAAAAGTCCTAATCCTATCTAGATTCAAACTCCTTTTAAACTTTTGAATTTAAATAAGATTTTCTTATTCGAATATAAATAAATATTTTCCACAAACATTATCTATATTTAATTAATTTAAATAAATGAAATATTTTAGATTTCCTTTCCACCAAAAAAAATGTGTACCATTTTTTAAGAAAAGAAAATCGATCAAATAAACTCCATTATTTAAATCAATTAATAATTTAATGTTTGTAATATTTTTAAACAATTTTGAAATAAAATTTTCTTCCCTCCATCCACTAAAAATTCGTGCACCATAAATTAGGAGAGAAAAATTTTGTTTTCAAGAACTAAATAATTCAAACACAATCTTATTTCCAAAATTCAATTAACCAAAATAATTAACAAATAATTATTTTATTTACAACCAATCATATGTTGACAAATCACATTATTTGCCTACATTAATTTCACATGTCCAATCCTTTCGGGATTACATGTTAGAGAGTACCATGTCTTCATTGACATTATTAAATACCCATTTAATTTACCGATCTCATTAGGAACAAATCCCGAGACGCTTCGTGGAACTATATGAGCTAGTAGAGGGACCCGATGGAAATATGTAAAAAGACTCCTATAATTATGAAAAATTAATCCCGGATTAATTATTCATCAATTATCAACTTCAGGACTATTCCACTAAAAGTCTGAAGCTGAACTCCCGTTTACATACCGTATTATGAAAGTTCTCTAATGCAGTGCTTCTTCCATGATATCTTCATCGCTTGCTTAATCCCCATATGTTATCCATGATTGAATTAAGGACTTTTTTAATTTACCTTTTCAATCATTTTAACTTAAAGTTCCGTTATTCTCTATTAAAAAAACCACCAATTGTAAATCCATACAATCGGTAAACTATCAGAGAACACAAAGTAAACTGATGGCCAAGATCTTATTATATTATTTTTCAATTCCCGAATAATGCCTTTAAGTAGATAACATGTACAATCATTAAGATAGCTATAGATTCCGCATCTATGAATCTTGATTTTTCCATCCATAAATCATACACCCAAAACACAAGTATATTGACCATCAATTATCATTGTCTCACCTATAGTAGATCAAAGTACACAAGTCATGGATGCGAACTCAAGTATTCATTTCAGGATTAAGATTAATGCAGGATGATAATCAAAATATCATTGATTCTTATAAACGGAATAATTAAACCGAATCAATTAACTCTTTAGGTCCATTCCAATGTCATACCTCAACACTGATATATATTAAAGTTTCTACTTGGAACCTATCCGATGGTCAAGACAAACCATCCTTCCAGGAAAGTAGACAACCTTTACAATCTTATCATGAATAAGATCCCTAAATCTTATTCCATCGATTGCGGACCATTTATTTAAACTGTTATCAAATTACCACGTCTTCTATGTATACCCCGTATACATATGGTAATCTGATATATTACCAATAGCCTAGGAGCATTTTATGTTTGCTCAAAATAATCATATAATCAACAAATGAAAGTAAATAGGACACAACTTATTAAACATGAATAACCTATTTTTATTGATATCAAAATGTCATATTTACAGAAAATCCCTATAATTGATTTTCTATCCTTATGGCATATAAAGATCCCAACAATCTCCCACATGCCCTAAGCGAGTAAATGTGACATATTGCGCATCCCCATGCCCTCGACGTGTTCCTCGAATCTTCTGGCCGCCAAAGTCTTCGTGAACGGTCGGCAAGATTGTCCTCTGATGTAATTTTACAAACTGTCACATTTCCACTCTCAACAAAGCCTCTGATAATGTGATATTTTCTGTCAATGTGCTTACTCCTCTTATTATGCCTAGGATCCTTGGTATTAGCTACTGCTGCACTGTTGTCACAGTAGAGCACTATAAGTTTATCCATACTAGGAAAGACCTCAAGGTCACCAAGGAACCTGCGAAGCCATACCGCTTCCTTAGATGCCTCACTGGCAGCCACATACTCGGCTTCTATGGTCGAGTCAGTAATGCAAGATTACTTAACACTCCTCCACACAACGGCACCACCTCCAAGGGTAAAGACAGATCCTGAAGTCGATTTCCTCGAATCCTGATCTGATTGAAAATTAGAATCTGTGTACCCTATAGGAACAAGGTCCTGACTGGAATACACTAGCATATAATCCCTCGTTCTCCGTAGATACTTGAGTATATGCTTGACCGCAGCCCAATGGTTCGGTCCTGGATTCGATTGACATCGACTTACCATACCAACCGCAAAACAAATGTCAGGCCTAGTGCATAACATAGCATATATAAGACTACCTACCGCAAATGCATAAAGTATATCTTTCATACGCTCCCTTTTCTCCGATGTCTTGGGACAGTCATCTATAGAAAGCTTGATTCCCATTCTGAAATATTGGGCACCTTTCTTGGAATCTTTTATAGAAAATCTCTCAAGTACTTTATCAATGTATAAAGCTTGGAAGAGTACTATTGTTTTGTTCTTTCTATCTCTAAAGAGTTGAATTCCAAGAACATAACTAGCTTCTCCTAAGTCCTTCATGTCAAACTGTTTGGCTAACCAAAATTTGACTGATGATAGTGTTGTCACATCATTTCCAATAAGCAATATATCATCCACATAAAGGACAAGGAAAACCACCTTCTCGTTCTTGATACGTTTATAAACACACGGTTCATTAATGTTTTTTTCGAATCCATAGGTTTTAATCACTTGATAAAATCTAATATTCCAAGAACGAGATGCTTGTTTTAATCCATAGATGGATTTGAGCAATTTGCATACCTTGTCTTCTTGGCCTTTTGCCTTGAACCCGTCTAGTTATATTATATAGATATCTTCCTCAAGAGAGCCATTCAGGAAAGTTGTCTTGACATCCATTTACCATATCTCATAATCGAGAGCAACCGCAATGGATAAAAGAATGCAGATTGACTTAAGCATTGCTACAGGCGAGAAGGTTTCTTCATACTCGATCTCTTCTTTCTGCGTATAGCCCTTCGCCATAAGTCATGTCTTGAAAGTTTCAACTTTTCCATCCACACCTCTCTTCCTCTTGTATACCCACTTACACCCAATCGGTTTTATACCTTGGGGTAAGTCTATAAGTTTCTAGACCCCATTGGAATCCATAGATTCCATTTCGGTGTTCATAGCCTTTTGCCAAAGACTAGAATCAACATCCTCTATAGCTTCCTTGTATGGAGCCGTATCATCAACATGTTTTATGGATTCTGCCTCAAAGACTTCACCATACCTTTCAGGCTCCCTAACAATCCTCCCATTACGACAAACTCCTGTGGTTGTTGATTCTCTAGCGGTTTTTCCACAGAGTTTTCAGTGACTTTAGGAACATCCAAACCGATAATCATCTCCTCAAGCACCACTTTGCTACAAGGTTTAAAGTCTTCCATGTAACTTTCCTCGAGTAATGTTGCATGTGTAGAGACGAAGACTTTATTTTGCTTCGGATTATAAAACAGGCCACCTTTTGTCCCTTTTGGATAGACAACAAACAAGCACACTTCTGATAATGACTCTAACTTCTTCGCTTCCTTATCCAGGATGTGTGCCGGACAACCCCAAATTCGAATATAATTCAAATTAGGTTTCCTACTCGTCCATAACTCGAAAGAAGTTTTAGGAACCGATTTAGAGGGAACATTATTCAAAAGATAGCATGCAGTTTGTATGGCGTGCCCCAAAAACGACAAAGGTAATGTGGAGTAACTCAACATAGATCGAACCATATCCAATAAGGTTCTATTTCTTCTCTCAGCTACACCATTCTGTTGAGGAGTACCAGGTACAGTCAACTGGGATTGTATCCCGTTCTCTATCAAATGTCCTAAGAACTCATCCGATAGTTATTCCCCACCTCGATCCGATCGAAGTGACTTAATGGACTTGCCTAATTGTTTCTCTGCTTCAGCCCGAAATTCTTTCAACTTGTCAAAGGTTTCGCTTTTGTGGGTCATCAAATAAATATATCCATACTTCGAGTAATCGTCAATAAAGGTGACATAATACTCATACTCATCACGTGCTTCTATGTTCATGGGACCACAAACATCCGTATGCACAAGTTCTAAAAGTTCCTCGACACGACTATTCTTGGCAGCAAAGTGCCGTTTGGTCATCTTGCCCTCCAAATAGGATTTGTATTGTGGCCAAGGTTCAAACTCGTACAAGTCAAGGCATTCCTCTTTTACCATCCTTTGAATTTTGTTGACGTCTATGTGACATAGTCGTAAAAGCCAAAGATATGATTTGTTAGAGTGAGAAGACTTATGTCTTTTAAAGTTCCTTTCCAATTCTATATCAAGCAGTGAGTGCATCTTAGATTTGATAAAATAAAGATTTCCATACATCCATCTATTATAGATAAGAGAATTGTTTTTTCTAATAACAACTTTATTATTAAAATAAACCGAATAGGAGTCTTTAATCAAACAAGCTACCGAAAGTTCACCTGATTTGCCTCAGCCTTAGATCCAGAACCCTTGAAAATGTTCTCAAAGGCTTACAACTCTTTCATCAATTCCATTTGAGACATCTTCTTCCGGTTACGGTTGTAGGATGCCTGAAACAAATCGAAATCCTTGGACAAGGTTTGGAAAACCATGACTAATTGAGTTGCAGTATCGATCTCAGCCCCATTTGCCTGAGCCTCAGACAAATAAGCCATGATTTTCATCATGTGCTCCTTGATGGGAGTTCCAACTTTTTGCTTGCAGTTCATGAGACCTTTGATAGCATCGGTCTTAACCTGGATAGTTTGTTCACCAAACATCTCCTCTAGGTTGTCCATGATCTGCCTAGCAGTTTCATGCTCTTCATGTTGTTTCTGGAGCACGTTAGATGTGCTCGTCCGAATATAGCACATAGCACTTAGGTTGAAATTGTCCCAGCGCTCAAGCGCTACAAATTCCCTATCAGGAGCATCGATCGCAGGCGTGGGCGGTTGAGGTTGGGTAAAGACGAAACTATATTTCTCAAAGTTTAAGACGATAAGCAAGTTCATTTTCCAGTCATTAAAATTCTCGTCGATTAATTTGTTTTGCGTAAGTATCACAGATAATGGGCTCGACATCTTAATCTATAATAAAAAAAAATATGTAATAAGTATGAGCAAACATCCTTTTATTTAAAAAATTTGGTTTTGTAATGAAACAAAAAGATCTATATGCAATCTAAATGTTTATGTGTAAAGCCCTTAAACAATATGTAATAAGTATGAGCAAACATCCTTAATCTATGTTTATGTCTTATAACGATAATTTCTAGCTTTTGCTTTCCAAGCTACCGAGGGGTAGTCATGGAAGAACTCGCCAAGAGCACGGATCCCCTCCGATTAATACATATTCTTCCATGGACCATAACCCCATTAAATATATATTAACTATCGCTTATTTGGCCACTACTTTAAATATCAGAGCCTCGAGGGAGGGTTAATAAATAAAGTGGTATGAGTGTGTAACCATCGTTTCCAATTTTGAATCCATATTTTACATCCGTCACCGAGGGGTGATCTAAATATAAAATATGTCCAAAATTGTTATCCTTTCGGAAATCCAAATCAGTGTACGCTCTAGGTAATATACCTATCCGAAGAGAATTCTCGGGTCGAACCCGAGTAGTAGGCACTACCATGCATAACTATTAGACTAACGATGGAGGCCATAGGTCTTAGTGTTTAAAACCTTCTCCCACTCAATCTTTTGAATTAGGGTTTTTGTTTTTCATGCATAAACAATATTTATTGAGTGGCACTCCCTAGTCTGTATGGCATGTTATCAATACATCGCAAAATAGTATAACATATTTATCTAGCATCGCATCATTCATAGTTTGCAAAATATATAAATAGTCGTAGATCATAATTCCATCCTAGAGAAAAGAAAATTACAAAATTTACAAAAAATTAACCGAAACATATATCGGCATTCCTTTGTAGATCCATGCCTTGTATCATTCTTCACTGTGTCATCCTTCTCCAATGTCACGTCCTTTTAAATTTCAATTAAATTTTAATTTCTAAAAAGATTATATGGGATATTTAATTTTAATCAAAATTACAAAATATCAAAAATTTAAATAAAACACGTTTTTAATTTAAAATTTAAAATTTAAATTTTTGAAAAAATGTGATTTTTCAATTTTAATTAAAATCACAAAATTTTAAAATTCAATAAATAAAAAACGTCCATTAAATTTAAATTTAAATTTTGAATTTTGATTTTCCAAATTATCAAGATGACATATCATTGGACTATTAAAATTTTCAAAAAGATTTAATGTGAATTTTCTTCCACAAAAAAAAAACGCCAATTATGAAATTTGAATTAAATAAAATTTCCAAATTTCAAAAAAAATCACATCTTTTGAAAATTTCCATACCTTCATTCATCTTCAATCTCATTGAATCCATTATAGCCCGAATTTACAAAAACATTCCTACGCCGTTTCCGGCTTACAAAAATTCTAGGAATTGAAAGAACGACCTAGTGGTGATAATAGACCGCATCTATTACACTTGAAAAACCTAGATACAAATTCTAACCTCTATGGAATCATGACCGGCAAAATTGAACAAGCATCATATATTATAAAAAAAATATAAAGCATTTATTCATCCATACATCCATTCACAATATATTTAACATACACAAAATAAAACCTAGAGTGTCAACTCTCTAAAATATTTCATTAATGCATAGAGAGAAATTTATTTGATCAAATAATTTATGTTATATACATGATCATGAGTTGACTTTGATACCAATTGTTGGAAAAAACGGTTCCAATTTCAGAGTTACAGCGCAGCGGAAGTTTTAAGATTTTTATGCCGATTCAGAAAAGAAGCTCATGATGTATATAACAATAAATTAAATACATGATCAAACGTATCTTGTTTCTCGGATTCCGGAATTGCTAGAGTGTCGACCAACGTATCTTCTCTACTATTCTCGAGTCCCCACGTCTCAGAATGTGTGTGGGCATACGTGCTATGAATCCAAGTGATCGGTAATTCTTCCGAAGTCTAGATCTCACTTTTTCAATCCCGATATACCTCGTTAAGAATTCGATCGGGGTTCGTTCTTCAAAACTACAAAACAGGAACCGGTTAACCTTCTATGAAAAATAATCACTCGGCTTAACCTTCTTCATAGTTTTGATTCAATGAAAATTTCTCTCTTTTTCTCACACCTAAAAAGGACGAATTTTCTCAAGCCCAAAAAACCTAGTTTTTGTTTTTCTCTCTCCCAAAAAACCGTCCTCTTTCTTTGAGTGTATGATGATAGTTGGCTTTTTTTCAAGAACCCCTAGCTTTTATATAATACACTAATTCTTTTTCAAAAATATCTCCTACTTGAAAAATAATTAATAATTATTTTTCTGGATAATCTTTTGAACCAAAGATCATTCGAATTTCGGGTTAGGTTCTTTAAACCTTATGGACGGTTTTTTGTTTGGAGAATTCTCAAAAAATTCGTGCTCTACCGTATGTGTAGATTGATTGGTGGTTCAAATTTAAATCAAGAATCTAGACTAGTCAAAAAGTCCTAATCCTATATATATTCAAACTCCTTTTAAACCTTTGAATTTGAGTAAGATTTTCTTATTTGAATTTAAATAAATATTTTCCACAAACATTACCATTCTTTAAGAAAAGAAAATCTATCAAATAAGCTTCATTATTTAAATCAATTAATAATTTAATGTTTGTAATATATTTAAACAATTTTGAAACAAAATTTTCTTCCCTCCATCCACTAAAAATTCGTGCACCATAAATTAGGAGAGAAAAAATTTTGTTTTCAAGAACTAAATAATTTAAACACAATCTTATTTCCAAAATTCAATTAACCAAAATAATTAACAAATAATTATTTTATTTGCAACCAATCATATGTTGACAAATCACATTATTTGTCTACATTAATTTCAAATGTCCAATCCTTTCGGGATTGCATGTTAGAGAGTACCATGTCTTAATAGACATTATTAAATTCCCATTTAATTTACCGATCTCATTAGAAACAAATCCCGAGACGTTTCGTGAAACTATATGAGCTAGAAGAGGGACCCGATGAAAATATGTAAAAAGGCTCCTATAATTGTGAAAAATTAATCCCGGATTAATTATTCATCAATTATCAACTTCAGGACTATTCCACTAAAAGTCTGAAGCTGAACTCCCGTTTACATACCGTATTACGAAAGCTCTCTAACGCAGTGCTTCTTCCATGATTTCTTCATCGCTTGCTTAACTTTTTTGATTTATCTTTTCAATCATTTTAACTTAAAGTTCCATTATTCTC
Organism: Ficus hirta; assembly: GCA_038430175.1. Taxonomy (NCBI): domain Eukaryota; kingdom Viridiplantae; phylum Streptophyta; class Magnoliopsida; order Rosales; family Moraceae; genus Ficus; species Ficus hirta. The sequence goes on from CM076597.1 coordinate 6,168,428, forward strand.
TATTGAAAGAACCACCAATTGTAAAGCCATACAATCAGTAAACCATTAGAGAACACAAAGTAAACCGATGGCCAAGATCTTGTTATATTATCTTTCAATTCCCGAATAATGCCTTTAAGTAGATAACATGTACAATCATTAAGATAGTTATAGATTCCGTATCTATGAATCTTGATTTCTCCATCCATAAATCATACACCCAAAACACAAGTATATTGACTATCAATTATCAGTGTCTCACCTATAGTGGATCAAAGTGCATAATTCATAGATGTGAACTCAAATATTCATTTCAGGATTAATATTAATGCAGGATGATAATCAAAGTATCATTGATTCTTACAAACGAAATTTTTAAACCGAATCAATTAACACCTTAGGTCCAGTCCAATAGCACACCTAAATTCTGGTATACATTAAAATTTCTACTCAGAACCTATCCGATGGTCAAGACAAACCATCCCTCCAAGGAAGTAGATAACATTTACAATCTTATCATGAATAAGATCCCTAAATCTTATTCCATCGATTGCAGACCATTTATTTAGACTGTTATCAAATTATCACGTCTTCTATGTATACCTCGTATACATATGGTAATCCGATATATTACCAACTGCCTAGGAGTATTTTATGTTTGCTCAAAATAATCATACAATCAACAAATTAAAGTAAATAGGACACAATTTATTAAACATGAATAACCTCTTTTTATTAATATCAAAATGTCATATTTACAGAAAATCCCTATAATTGATTTTCTATCCTTAGGGCACATATAGATCCCAACAGGATGATGCTTGAACCTTTGATTTGCTTAATTTTTTGTTTAATTTCTTTTATGGATGTTGTCTAGTGTATTAGTTTAGGGTTTAATGTAGCTCTACTTGAACTATGTTTTAATGATTCAGTTAATTGATAATCCAATTTCATTTCAATTCATTTGTATTCTCTATGCTTAATGCCGCTAGTTTATTTTTCTAAATAAGTTAGTTAATTTTGATGTCTGGAATTGGCATTTGGGAAAGGGAATTTCATATGTCGGATTTGAGATACACAACCAAAGTAATATCAAGTTTGGGAGGATGGCAATACTTGGGTAATCGCTTTTGTAGCTTGATTTAATGAATGTTTGTATATTTTAGTTGATAGGAATGTCAATTTTCAGTGTTCATACATATTATCTCATTTGACACTCGGGAGAAATAATGAGGTTATATTAGAGTTACTGATTAATGAATTGGATGAAATTTATTAATAATTGCTAAATTGGATAAGCATAGGAATAGTAGAGTGAAATCAATTCCCTAGAATTTTGCTTGTGTCTTTTTATTTATTCAGTTTTTTTTGGTCATTTTAGTTTACTTTATGTATTTTGATTTGCATTTTTATTATTTTTAAATCAGTCGTTCAAATAATCATAGTATTACGAATTTCGGTAATCAACTTAAAATTAAACACAATCCTCATGGGATCGACAATCTTACTTATCACTTTATTACTTGCGTGACTCGTACACTTGCGAGATTTCACGCAACATCGAGAGCTTTGTATGGAGAAAAGTTATATGTAGATTCGGGCTTTCCAAGAAGATAATGGCAGGCAATAGGACTCAATTCAGATCTGGTCGCTTTCAAGATTTTTGTGACAAGTGGAAAATCACCCTTAGCTTCTTGACCCCGAGGTATCCATAAAGCAACGGCCAAGCGGAAGCAACGAATAAGACCAACCTCAACAATTTGAAGAAGAAGCTCAAAAGTTACAAGGGGGGATGGCCGTAAGAGCTCCCGGGAATCCTTTGGGCCTACAGAATGTCTCATCACACAGCAACCGATGAGTCACGTTTTTCTTTGGTCTATGGAGTTGATGCAGTGATCCCAGCCGATATGGGAATGCCCAACCTGAGGACCAAGCTGGCTTGGCCCAACGAAATTGTGAACGACCTAATGATGACTAGGAGCTTAGACTTGCTATAAGAGAAGAGGAACAAAGTGCTCGTCTGTTTGGCACATTACCATCAAGTCGCAGTTAGACACTACAACTCCAAGGTCAAGGAATGTCATTTTTATATAGGAGACCTCGTCTTGCACAAAGTGTTCCAGAACATGAAGGAGAATGGAGCCAGCAAGCTAACACTGAATTGGGAAGGACCCTACCAAGTCATGAAGGTGGTTAGACCTGGAGTGTACAACTTGGAAGAACTTTGTGGCACCCTAGTACCTCGGCCATGGAACGCTCTGCACCTGAGGAAGTACTATGACTGAAGAACAACTCGAGTAGCGTCGTTCGAGTCAACTATCTATCAAGTCCTTCTTTTTAGTTCTTTTATTATTTTCGAAGAACTTAGCATTTATGTAATAAAGGCCATAGGATTGTACTAACCGAACTATACTCGGGCTTGATCCCTAAACATGGGTATGTAGGCAACTCGTGATACTATAAATGAGTGCAGTTCGACAAAACAAAAATCATATGCTTTCCCTTTATTCCTTTTCAGGATAACGGAAGGAACCTGAAACACATTTCACCTGGGAGCAACCTGAAACAAATTTCACCTGGGAGGAACCACTCGACCGTATCTGGAAAATGACTAACTCGCGAGCCATCCGCGAGCTGACAACGAGTCGCTTACAAGTCATTCATGAGTCGACCATTCTACAACTCAATTATAACTCGTAAGTCAAACAAACAGATATAAGGATCAATTAAATATAACAATTTCATCTCCTTCTATTCTCAGGTTCAAAGCCTCCAGCATTCAAAGCCTCCACTCACGGAGCATCGAAAACCCCAAGGAGCAACGAAGGAGTAATCATAGCTAAAGCAAAAAAGCCTCCAATTATGGAGCAAAAGAGAAACGTAATTCGATTAATCACCGGGATAGATTGTTGGGTAACAGTCCTAGCGAATCTAAACAAAGTCATTGCCAGTTCTCATCGAGAACCTCTCTTCACAATTCACCACCTTGTTGCGAGGGACTGATCACCCCTTACTGGTCTGGAGCCCAGCTTACAACTTGGTCACCATACCCTTTGTGTCTAGTTTTCCCGCACAGAGTATCAAGTGGCATGTCAAAGCTGCAGGAACACCCACTATCCATAGTGGAAAGCCCCGATATAGGGAGAAGGCCCTTCAAGCTGGGCAACACCCCTCATTCTAGCCTCCGGGCTAATGTCGACTACGGTCGATGTCAGCCTGACAAACCGATATCGATATTCGTATCGATGCCAACCGAGGTTGATGCCAACTATAGTCAATGTGGGCAATAAATATTTTGTCCAAGACTCAACAATCTAGCCTTTCTTTAGTTCAAAACACCCTATGATGCCATTTAATTAGGTTGACAGGTCTGGTTTAGGAGATACCCTACGAGGCCACTTAATCGGGTCGATGCGTCTGCTCTAAGGATGTTTCCATTAAGTCTTGACCTATTTCACAGCAAACAACTCAAAACTTGGGAAGGAAAGGAGTACATGTATTTGGCATTTTCAATTGTCAATTTGAATTTTACAGAGTACGAGTCAAAAATAACTCCTTAGTGAGTCATCATCGACTCCTCAACAAGTCACCCACGACTCCCCAGCAAATCATCCGCGACTCGACAATGAGTCATAGACGATTCGTCCCCAAATTAGGGAGTAGTTTTGCCTACGATTCAAGAACGAGTCAGCCTACAGGTATGGAGTAACACTCAAACACAAGCAAGGATTCATATGAGTTCAAATGTAGGAATTTAAAGCAAATCAAAGAAAAGGAAAAATGTTCAAAATTAAAGCCCAATAGCCCAAGATCCTTATCAACGGGCAAAGAAGTCGTAATGTTCAGAAAAAGAAGGTAAGAAAAAGAAAAAGAAAAAAACAGGTAAAGACAAATTGGGGGGGTGATGATCACTCATCTTTTTTCTCGCCCTCTCCATCAGCAATCTCCTTGGCATCCTCTTGCGACTCCTTGGCTGCAGCCTCCTCACCATTATCTTGAAGAGTCGCCACCTCAACGACTTTATCCAAGCGACCCTCGTCCTCCTCGTCCTCAGCATCATAGAAGTAGTTATCCTCCACTTCCTTGTCCACCAGCTTGTCATTACAGTATTGACACAGAGTGTCGAACCTAGCATGAGACCAGCCGAAGGTGTATTGATCCCTCCCTTCTTTGTAAGCTCGGAGATGCGATCGTCCTTCTCCGTCAGAGATTTTGCAGCCTTTTCTAGCTGGCCGCGAAACACACACTCAGAGTCTTGGGTCAACCTCAACTCCTTCTCTAGTTTTGCCTTCTGCTCGTTCCACCCTCTAGTCTTAACTGCCAACTCTAAATCAAGGGCAGCATAGTGGGCGGACATGGCAATGTCCAATGATTTTAGAACAACAACACAATGACCAAACTAAAAGGTAATTTTTAGCTAACGCTTTACCTGGATAACTCTGCCATAATAGTCTTTGCACAATACAGTGAAAGGTTGAGATAGAAGACGACAGGAGTCAGCCTCAGTCATTCAGGCTCCACCAATCTGGGAAGTAGTGTGATGATTCTTCTAAAAGGAAAGCCCTGTGGAAATGTCAGAGCAAAGTGCTATTCCTCATCCTCCCTTTTGTGCTTTGGTAGCCTGAGAGTCGATGCCCGAGCAACTGGTGAAGGGGTAACCGAGGGCTCGTCATCCAGTGTGATCGGCTCGGAAGAAGAAGTAGGAGCTTTGCCTCGAGGAGTCAGCATGTGTCGCGACATTCGCTCTGACATCTCTTCAGTAGATGGAAACTCTACTTTGCTCTTCCATTTTCCTGTAAAACAAGTCATTAAGACCAAACGAGAGGTAATAAGATGAAAATCTTTCATTTTTTTTTAGTACTCACTAGACATGTTTGCAAAAGACATAGTTCTGTGAGCAATTCGAGAAGGAGGGGAAGGAAGCTCAAGCATAGACAAAATCTTGTTCACTTGAGTAAGCAACTTTGGGCAAAACAAGCAACCAAGGAAGATTAGAACTTGTCAACAAGCAACAATAAGCCACATCTAATCAACTCGACCTACAAATTTCTCGGACGACTCACCGGGCCGACCCAAGACTAGTGGAGTTATCCACGGGCAGCCCGCATCATTCACCAATCCACGACCCATGGCATAGCGATTCTTCCAGTGGCGGTCAGAGTTAGCGATCTCCTCAAACTTCAAAGTATTTCTACATCTTTTCACAAAGGAGAATCGGACTTTGGAATCAGAGTTCTACTTCAAGGCTTGGAAGTCTTCCTCTTGATCCACGCGTCCTTGAACACCGAGAATGGCCCTCCACGTTCTACATCAGTTGGCCCAGAGTAATTTGGTAGTACGCCAGCATTGCCGAAGCTAACCGCGGCATAGGGAAGGTCAGTCCCAACAAGAAAACGATCTCGTAGATGGCAAACCTACACTTGCAAGGATTATCAGCTCTTTCTTTGGGAAAGGGAGCGCGAACTTCCATCCTGGCGGGGAGGTCAAACTCTTCTCGCCATCCCTCGATCTCCTCCATGGTTAAGATTGATTCTGGATTTTCCTCCAGATGGCCCTAACCGACATAACAAGGATCATCATCCTCCACCATTAGCATGGCGGAGTGAACCGACAGAGCTTTCACATCGTTCGCCAATGGTGTGGTGCCCAATGACTCACCTGTAGTCTCGCGAGCGGCCTTGAATATCTTCAGCAAGTTATTCACTGTAGTAGACATGGCCTAGATTCTAACGGAGGTAAAGTTCAAACTCGACGACTATAACCGCCGCTCAACTTAAAAAGCGACACATGTTCGAAAGCATGCAGAATCGTCCTAGACAGCATGCTTGTCACCCAAAAATCGACGATGAGTCATCCATCAGTCGCTAAGAAGTTTGATTCAGACAGGAATACTTCTTAAGCCAATTTTCAATAGACTACGGAGTGGGGGCCTTACTGTTGAGGTTAGATTTCGTACCTCATTTATCACCGTACACGTGTGCCCAGATAAGCCATAGGAGAGTATGAGATGACTTGGAGATAGGTAGCTTAGAAGACCCGAGAACGACTCATAGACGACAGGAAAATGACTAGCGGGCTACTGGCAGAACAACAGAGCTAAATAAGGAAAGTTGACTTCATGGGTATGATTAGGAAACTAAATCCAGCATATCGGGCAAGGGAATCAGCCAGCAAGCTCAGAACTCACGAAATAGGCAGTTTGCCGATATCTTCTAGTCATTCGCGAGTTGGAAAGTCAAGCAATATAGAAAAAGACAACTACTCATCAACATTCAAGACTTATTCTACTAGAATCAGGAAACTCAAGGCATCATGTCAGTCTCTATAAGTCAGGACTTACTCCGCAAGCCTAGGGATCTTCTTCTTCCAACCATTCATGACGTCCAAAACATTGTACTCAGCAAAATACATACAAAATTCCCTAAATCTCTCTGTATCACATCATCCCCTATCTTTTTCTACCCCTTTCTTACTCAAAACTCCATTGTAACGCCCTTTACATATAGTGGAAGCTCCCAAAAGCACTACAGAGGACGTAGTTTAGAGATTACGGGCGAACCTCTATAAATCAGTTGTCTCTGTCTCTACTTACTTTTCTTACAATTTACTTTATTTTCTTGTGACTCGCTAATGACCTGTTGCTGACTCGCCCGTCATCCTATTTCGGTCATTAGCCCTATTTTTCTTTGATTATATATTCAACCCTCTACATATACCATCAGATTAAGCATGTGTTTGGTGCTAAGGTTTGGATTGTAGAATCTTAGTTTGAATTGATTGTGGGTTTATCAAGACATTTGAATTATTGGAGTTAAAAAGTATAAAAATTTGAAATGTGTTCGGAAAAAAATATCAATATGGAGCTTGTTTCGTTCATCTCGAAATTCTATGCAATTTAGAAAGAAAAATCATCTCATTTGGACTTGTCTAGGTAAAGTTATGGACTTTTAAAGTTTGAGTTATAAAACTGTGTGAATAGCGAAGTTAAGGGAAAAAGACAAAAATTGTATTATAATTCTAAGATTTGGATTGTGCATCCAAACAAGCCCTAAGCTTAATATATATATTTATAGCCTTTGTCGATCAGCACTTAATTTGGATTTTAAAATGCCCAAATTACCTTTAAAAATATATTACAATTATGCATTATTTTCATTTTTTATACCTTAAAATGCCTAAATTACCATTAAAAATATATTTCAATTATGCATTATTTTCATTTTTATACAATACATTTTATTTTTATTTAAAAAGCATAAAATGTTTTTACAAAACTTTACATTTTAGTACGTAAGTTTATACGTTTTCTCGATTAAAGCTTAATTTTTAGATTTCAAATATTCAAAATACCCTTGAAGTTAAAATTAAAAGTAAGCTTAATTTAGATATTTTAAGGTCAAAATTAAGTCCTGTTGATCGAGAAAAGGGTATAAATTTATATATTAAGCTTAATTTGATGGCTTACGAATGTAAAAGTTCAAAACGTAAGGTATACTTTCTAAATAAAAGTAAAATATAAGGTATAAAAATATAAATAACCCTTAGAAAAATGTAACGGCTAGACTTACAAACTGGCCTCACTAAAGCGGGGGGTTTTTTTTTTTTTTTGTTAATAAAAAAGGGCTTACTCTATGTGGGAGATACCTATTTAATCCTGTCCAATATTAGAATCACCTTTTTTTTTTTTTTTTTGGCTAAAACAAAAGTTCAGAAAAGGGGCTTTTGGTATTAGCATACCTTCCTTGATTTTACTTTGACAATAATATTCGTCGAAAGTCCTATAGTTAGGTCCTATCTCTCAATGAGTATCATCCCAATCCTACAAAATGTATTCATAAATATATGTAGACGAGATCTCAAGCACTTTAAAAGGCCGTTTGGTTGGTCTTGAGTTGGAAAACTAGAGTTATTTTGATTAGAGTTAAATTGAGTTTTAAAATTGTAGGTTTAGTTGAAAATGAACTATTTTTGAGTTAAAAGTGCAAAAACTTAAATGTGTTCAGAAAAAATATTGTTGTAGATATTGTTTTGTTACTCTCGAAATTTAACACAATCTTTAAAAAAAATCATCTCATTTCGAATTGAATTAATAGAGTTATAGACTTTTAAAGTTTGAGTTTTCGAGTTTGTGTTGAAGATGTTAATAGTGAAACTGAGTTTAAAAAAAAAAAAACAATTGGAATTATTTAATTAGAGTGAATGTGCCATATGTGCCTTAATTTTTTTATCAAGAAAAATTGTCCATTAATCTTGGTTCATAATCCAACGTACAAAATACAGTAGTGGTACTAAAACTGTATATATATATATATATATATATATATATATTTTAAATGTTCAAATTGGGATTAACTAGCTTCATGCTAAAAAAAAAAAAAAAAAAAAAAAGACTTCGTGCTTTCCATGCTTCTGAATAAGGCAAACTGCATAAACAAAAACACAGAAGTGTCATAAATATTACAGTACTCCAACCAATCTGAATTGATATACCCAATCCATGTTTGTAGTTTCATTTATTGGGCTTGGTTTTCCTCCACAACTTCCCCTTGTCTCTTATTTATATTATTATGAACTGGGATTTTGTCTTCGATTTGGACCCCATTGGCTGCTTTTGAATTGATCTGTTCACCATTTTCTTCTGGCTTCCCATTTTCCATTTCACGATTGTTATTGAGTGGCTTTGAATACTTTGACTGCTCTCCATCTTCTTTTGGTTCCCCATTTCCCTTTTCATGGTTTTCAGCGACAGTACTCCCATTAATGCAATTGCATTGGAAAATTTCTTCAGTCCAGCTTCTTAACTGCTTGATGGCTTCTTCATCTGTTTTATAAACACAATACCTCAGTCATCGGCAACTCAAACAGACTACACCTAAATGATATAATTCTATGTGACAATGTAAATTTCTTGCTGTAAACTTTTCAAAATCGTTATGTAGCAAAAATGTCATGTTATATTATTTAATTCACATGTTACATGTACGATTAGTTCAAATTGAAATAATGTTCTGTTAGAGAGTACCTAATCTTGGAACGGTATGGCCTTGCAGATGCCGTATAATGAGAGGGTTGTGAAAGGCAGTGGCAAGGTCCTCAGAGGGAAGTTTCAACCAATCCTTTGCTCCTATGAAGTGCACTGATTTGACCTTTATGGGGTCTTTGTAGGCAACCTCACATATCTTTGGGTCTCTGAACTTTGATCCTGATATTGACACCAACAATTTCAATGGTGGGTGCTCCTGTAAAACCTTTCCCTGTATTTCCAACAACATTATTAATCTCTTATATATGTACATAAGTTAAAAAACATTCATATATATATATATATATATATGTATATATATGTATGGTCAAGGAAGGAAAAAAGACCGACTCACTTGCATTTGGTATCCCAGCAAAAGCGCTGATAGTGTTGCACCCTGTTTAAGAGAAAGAACGTTAAATTAGTTATCTTAGTGGCCATTTGGATTACTGTCTAGAGACCATTGTTAGGCACTTGTTAAAATATTTCTATTGTATTTTCCCTCGTGAAAATGTGAATTTAATATTCAAATTACTTTTTAACCTATAATTTGTGTTGATAAGCATTCTATTTCAGCCTTATTTATTCACCTTCACTTCAAGTTTGAGATTCACTCTCTTTTTTTTTTTTTCCCCCCAAAATTAGGCGGGATTCGAACTCCGCATCTTCTGATGAAGTCATGTATGATATTATCACTAGACCATACATGTAACTACATCCATTCTTTTTTCATTTTGGAATAAAAAATGGTTATTTAATTTCCCAGGATTTCACATACATGAATTTTTTTTTTTAAACCATTGGAATATCTCATTAGAAAACATATTTAAACATGCTTGGGATTTATATAATTAGCCAATTAGGAGACCTTTCTATATGGTGACGGATTATAAATTTTTTGTTTTAAGAAATGGGAGCAGAACACATTTCACATTCAAGAAAAGTTGTTCAAAAGTGGCCTACAAGAAATTGATAGTTGATTTTCCAAAAGATGAAACAAAAGGTTGCTTAGCCATATTGTCAAAGGGGCCTTGATTTTTTGAGATTGGTTATCTTTTCTGGTTCACATTACGAATAATTACTGGTTCTTTAGAAAAGAATGCATAGATATATGTACCTGAGAGAAGCCGAGCAAACCATGGAAAGGACCTTTGCTTGTGATATAGTCACATAAATAAGAGATGCATTCTTCCAAGTTTGTGTACTCAGTGAAGTCCTGCAAATATCGGTAGAGGTGAAAAGTGGAAGAAAAGAAAAAGTAGGGAAGGATTTATTATTATTATTATTATTATTTTTTAACAAATGAATAATAAGTTATTTTATCTATATTTGAACTATATAAAAGAGTTAAAAAGCTCTTTGTTTCGTCCGTCCTCCTTATTTGTCATCTAGCTTTTTTTTTTTTTTGGTTGCTTTCCTTCATCTCTTTTTTTCATTAGTTCTTTGCCCCTATTGAAATATTTTTTCAAATACATCCTTACCTAAATTTGTTTTTCCAACCATCTCAATTACTATTTTCTTACAGTACTTCCTAATTAATTTTCTCTTCGATTTACTTTTTTTTTTTTTTTTTTCAAATGTCCGCATATGCTCGTCACTAGTAGGAGGGGGAAAGAAGAAGGAGATGAGACAACTATAAGTTAGGGGATAAAAGAACTCAGAATCATATTAATTTTTATCATCTAAAAATATAAAATTTTATAAAGAAAACTTGTTTGTTACTACTTGTATGAACAGTCAAATGAGCTTTTTCTCTTTATTTCCATGTACTTAATCACATTTTTGTCTTCAATTTTATGCAAAACACGATTTATAAAAAAAAAAAAAAATTCTTTGTTTTTATTCACATCTTCAATCCTTCTGTTTTTTTTTTTTTTTTAATTACTAAATGAAGTGAAATTGTAAGGCTAGCAGAATTCATAGTTATAATTAAATAAGGTCATGGGAAGCTTTTTTCAAATAATAATAATAATAAGAGGAAGAATATGAGCATGGGATAGTGTTACCTTATCAAATTGGAACCACTCAAAGTAGGGTGGTGGGAAGATTCCTTCGATATCAGATTTTCCTTGCGCAGGGAATATACCATCTGGAAAGTCCTACATATACATATATATGTTGTAGCCAAATCAAGGTTAAAAGAGTTGGACCGTTGTATATGGTTTTTGACGGATGTAAGTGGCTTCAAAGACAAAAAGCTAGTTGTGAACCAACTTATAATAACAGTAATTTATATCAACTTCATTATCAGGAGGAAAGTTAATATCCTCTCATCTTCAAGTTCCAAAAAAACAAAAAAAAAAAAAAACAAAAAAAAAAACTAAAGTTACATGGTTGCAGTGATAAATCTGTTCATAATTTCACATCTAGGCTTGCATTAGGTTCATCGGTTAGAGATAAAATTTTTAAGTTGGAGTTGGTTAACTTTTTAAAAACTATTTATAAATTTTGTTGACTTTTCATAAAAAGATTAAAAAAAAAACTGAGATGAAAAAATATAATTTAGTTAGAGTTAAACTTAAATACCAAACAAAACCTAATTCTATTATAAAGTATATTGTTTGAATTATGCACCTGAAAGGGTTTGTTAAAGGGCATGTTTAGTTGTGGGGAAAGGAAAGGAAAGGAATGAAATCGAATACAAATAATCTTTTGTTTGGTTTGTTTTAGAATCAAGAATAGTCATTCCATTGGAATGATTTTTTGCTAATTTGGAAGGAATTGTCATTCCATAATCAGAGCAGTGGAATTGTCATTCCTATGTGTATTTGCATTGTTTTTCCAAAATTAATCTTAGGGGCAGCAGGCCTCATTGTTAGAGGCTTGAAGTCTATCGGGGGTGTGGGCGCTGGTCGGATCACGACGGAGGGCTCGTGGGGGGTGACAGGAGACCTGAGTCGGGGGTAGGGGGGCCTGGGTTGGATCACAGCGAAGGACCTAGGTCAGGGTGGGGGAAGGGGGTGGGGCCTGGTCGGATTACGGCAGGGGGACCTAGGTCGCGGGGGGCTAGTTTGTCGTCACAGGGGAGGGGGGGGGGGGGGAGTGGTTGGATCGCCAGGGGCCGCTTAGTACCCGGTCGCAGGGAGAGGGTGGTTCGTCGTCACCATGTGATGGGGGGGGGGGGGGGGACCTAGGTCACACTATGCGGGTTGGGGTCCATCACCGGGGGGCTCGCTGATGGAAGGTTACAGGGGTGGGTTTTTTTTTAATATTTTTAAATTTTTAATTTTTAATTTTTTAGTATACAATACTATGAGTTAAAATACATCATAATTATCATACATAAATAACATCTCAACCGTTCAATCACATTAGAACGATTTAAAAATAAATTCTATCGATAAGGTATATAAATGTGATTTATCACAGACTTACCCTAACATATAATTCCTTTAAAACAAGTTAAAATGTAATTAGTCATTTTATTTTCTCTATAATTAATAAATTGCATATATACAGTTATTAAGCATGAGGGTAGTTTCGTCAAAATGAAAATAATCATATTTCAGTCCATGGCTCCATGCTATTCATAAAATCTTAACCAAATAATTTATTCAACTTGCTTTTTCATTACATTCCATTACCATTACCATTCCCAATATTCCCATTCCATTCCATTACCCTAACCAAACGTGGCCTAAATGGAAAGGAAATGAAAGGAATGGAAACATGTCCAATTCTCATGTTTGGCTGAGTTTTGTAGGACAGAATACCTTTTTTAATAGAATTACTATTCCTCCCCTTTTTACTCCATTTTAGGCAATCATCACTGCAAGTTTTGTCGGTGGGTCCATTAAGTACAACCAAATGCACACTATGTTCATAATAAAAGTCAAATAGAGAAAAGTTATCATTCACTTTTTCTTTTTTTTTTTTTTTTTGTTGTTGTAGGTTATATTTCAATGAGTACAAAATCAAGTTTGTTCTTACTTGTATTTTATTTAACTACCATATTGAAATGCCTGATAAGAAGTGAAACATAAAAATTTATCGAGTAGATTTATTAATCCTAACAAATAAGTCCACGTGAACATTATAAAAAAAATAAAAAATAAAAAAAAGTTCGAAACACAGTTTAACATACCATAAACTCTAATTAATTTAGTAGCAAAATTTACGGGTGACAGTCAATAGATAGCAAAATAAAAAATGTTAGGGCATTAGAAATCAACGACATACCAAGTCAAAGTGAGCAAAGATTGAAGGATCCCATTTGCTGATTTGCTTCTTGAGGAAACTCCCACTGGTTCTGAACCCATGGAGACACAGAATCTTCATCTTCTTAATCTCACTTTGGTTCTCCATATTTTTCTCTCCTCTGACTGACTCTTGTTCCTCCAAAGTCCTTTAATAACCAAAAACTTGTGCCCACCCACCTACTACAATTTAATCCAAATTCCCGTACTACCCTTGCAGCTAGAAAAAAAGCTTCTAACTACTCACCGTTAGTTTGGTAGTTTGGTTGGTTGGTGACGCACGTGCGTGTCCCTACATAGTCATGTAGATTGTAGGCTGTCTATTTTGCTTGAAACTGTAGGAGGCAATCGTACATAAGAAAGGATTAAATTTCGGACTCTAATAATATATAGTGAGTGGGATGTATCATGGAGCACGATTTCAATTATCATATGACGGAAATAATAGAAGTTGACACGGTCATTAGCATTTAGACCATTTTATTTAATTGGTTCGTGGTGGGGGCACAATTAAAAATAGAGTATCCAAATATCATTTGAGGGATTTTTTTTTTAATGATAAAGAGTCTCCTGAAAAAATAAAATACCTTCGTCTGATATATCCTCTAGGTATTCTAAAAAAAATTAAAAACTATTTTCACCTGATCATTTTCTTTTCTCTCTTTATATCTTTTCAGATTGCTGCTTTTACAAACGCATTTAAATATTTCTATTTAAATGTTTTGTTCATATTTTTAATATCGCGTTTGGATAATGGTTCATCTAATTATGTTTAAATTTTTTCATTCAAATATTTTTATTCCAAATATTTTCATTCGAATACTTCCCCTAAACAGACGCTTAGTTGTTAAAAAAATTTTAAATTTAATCCTAATAACTGATTTTAGGTTCATAAAAAAAACTAATTGATTTTAGCTGGCAACCTCTATTGTGATTAGGATCATTAGTAATTGAAATATGGGTTGCATGCGAAAAAAAAAAATTGATTAGCTTTTATGGATTTTCTTTCCTCAAAATACTAATGTCTAAATTTTTTCTTTGAACTTCAGGAAAATAGTAATAATAATTATCTTCCAAATCTGCCTTGCCGGCTTAGTAAATAAAAGATTATTTGTTTTTCAAAAAAAAAAAAATTTGAGTTGTAAAAATTAGAATATCTATTATGCTTTATTATTTGTGTGCATCTTATTGAGACCACTAATTGAAGAAATGTAACTCATTTTGTGATTCTATGCCTACTTTAACAGTGATTTTATATTTGATCATATAATTTAAAATTTACCGTTGATTCTCCCCTCAGTTTCAAATATATATATATATATATATATATATATATATATATACACACACATATATACATTATAGTTCATTTTGGTCTCATTATCCTCACGTTTTTCTGATACAAGTAAACTATTTTCATAGATCTCAAACTCCACCACTCCCATTTAATGACTTTCCTTTTTTTTTTTTTTTTAATGACTTACCCTTAATTAATGAAATACACATTAGATATGCTAACCCATTAACTTGTAAAACCCGTCGTAAATGGACTGAGAAAACTTTATCTAAATTGATTTAGGTTATATACAGGTTAAAAGTTTAACCCATCATGGTTATAAAGTAAGGACAAATTTAGGGTTCTCTGACCCAATTCCTCGTTTGTTGACTACATTTATTTAAGACAATAGACTACGATTTTGATTTATTTTAATTTAAAAGTTTTATATAGATGTAATTTTATCTTTATACCATGTAAATAGATTATCAGATAAATGGGGTACCCCGTAAAGTACCTCGAACTTGCAATGAGAAAAACCCACATTGTCCCCACTAGCTTAACGGGTTATAGAGCAGATATGATGATTGTTTTTATTTATCGGGCGGCTTGACAAGAAGACTAACCTCGCCCCGAAGATGTCCCATCCTCATTCACTCGTAAGAGTTACCCGACTGCCTCCATCATGTTTTATAATTAATGCAACAACAAAAATAGGACAATTAATTTTAAAAGTTTGTATTTATTTCAATTAATTCAGTTCAATTTGAATTCTAACCAATTATCCTTATTTGAATTATTTTTAGAAGTTTGATGGATCATGAAAGGACTCTATATGAAGCATTTCATGTTATTTGATTATGGAGTTTAGCTTTGATGTTAATATCTCTTTAAGAATTCTCTCAACCTATCTGACATATTTTATTTAAGAAAAATATCTTTTTTTTTATGATTATTAATATTTTATTTAAGAAAATTATCTTTTTTTTTTTTTTTTTTAAACACACAAATTAGTAAGTGGGACTCCTCCGCACCGCTACTAAATTATGATGATTTCATGAAGAAAGAACCAAGTTTTGACATTGAGAAAGTAAGCGAAATATTTGATTCCAATCCAATATTTGATGAAGCCGACAATGAAAAAAAAGGTGATCACAAAATTAAATTTGATTCTTCTTTCACGTGTTGGAGAAGAAGAAGAATGCTAATTTTATTTTGATTTGATCCAATCTTTCAGGTAATGGAACGAGAAGAGGAGTGTCAAATATTTGATGAAGAAAAAGATATGGTATTCATTTCTAGCGCAATCATTAATGAAGAATATTGTCTATTGGAGATTGAGTTAGAATCTAGCACATTTAACATTTAACATCGAAGAAACTTATCCACCGGTTGATTTTAGCGAGTTCATTAGTACAAAGACAACTCATTCAAAATTCGTGATAATTGTTCAACTCATATCAGTTGAAGTTGTTTCAAATTCGAGTACAAATCTTCTTCACAAGAGGAAACTATGCAATACAAAAATAAGATAATTAGAGGGATCATCTTAATTTTAAAAGTTTGTATTTATTTGAATTATTTTGTGAAGTTGAATGCTAAGAGTTATCTATGTTATATATTTTCAAATCTAGATAGGATTTTGAAAGGATTTTATGTAGAACCTTTTACGTTATTTGAGTATGGAGTTCAGTCTTGATAATTATTAATAAAATCTCTTTTAGAATTGACGAATTTGTGTCATATAACGCTTCTGCTACATCAATAACACTTTTGTAAAAAAAAATTTAACCGTAATGTTGATCATGGTGACACGCTTTAAAATGGAATACATTTCAAAAATTTTCCATCATTACCCAAGATTTCACATATTTGTTGCATAAAATTATTAATTCAAATAATGAATTACATATAGGTAATAATTATCTACATAGTATTGTCAATTCTTTCATGTAACGAACAATCATCAAATGATGGTAGAATCTCCAACGCTTCTTAACCTAATGTCTTTCATGCTATTCTTTTCTCCTTAAAGCAAGCGGTGTATGAACACCAGCTCATTCTCAGTTTGATCAGTTTTCCCTTTCGAATCATTAATGGCAAAGGACTCCTTATCTCTAAATGAAGAAATTAAGAGTCCTTGATAGAGGCCAAAAAGAATTTAACCTACAAGACACCTATAAGGGTCTTTCTATAGCACTAGGTTTAAGGTTCTCCCTACCCTTCATTAATTGGAATACATCTATTGAAGGAAAAATTAGAGAAAATAATTTACATAGCAGAAAACCTAGTATTGTGAATTTAAAATTTTTTTACAATAGTAATAGGATCAAACAAACCCATGTTGCTGTATGCAATAAATAATTTACATGAATACATACCAGTTTGACAATCAATTATGGATGATAAAGCAAGCTTCTAGATTATGAGCACCAACTATCTGATCTTCCCTGCTATGACTTTTCCACGTATGGGTGTGTGTGGGCACACTTGGTAAAATTTCCTATCACAAAGCAGTACTCCTTTTGTTTACCATCTCTTCGTTCTCAATCCTGAAAACCCTTGTTTCTATGTAGAATTCCTGAAATAGAACGAAAAACACAAATAGTAGACGGACATTATAGTCTTACTGAAGTCAAAGTGCCCATATTTGATGCACAACTGTGGACTCTCAATTTAGATATTATATCATTTCATATACTTCCTTACGTGTAATGTTAAAGTTATTATACTGATAATTTTGGTGCTATTTACTTGTAACAAATCTATACTAATAAGTATCTAGGACATACGATATATAAAATAAATAAAAATTATAAATAGATAAGTCACGACCCGAAACCGGGTACGGTGACGTGGAGGGATTTAATTAGAAATAAATTTGTAATTAAGGGAAAACAATTAAATAAAATACATAATATTCCAAAACTCTCCCACACTTTTAAGAAATCTCAATTTTAGTCACCTTTAGAAAACTACATAAGAGTATAGGGCCAGGTTGTAATTTGACCTAAAGTATACTATTTTAAATTTATTGAAAACCATCGAGTAGATTTTAATCAAATCAGTGGACATTCTGAAATATCAAGTTTTTCACGTGAAAACAGATTTGAAAATCCAACTTCCGATATTGTCATATAAATGAAAATAAATGCAGGAAATAAAACACAGACATCCAAACCCAGTCTACAGAGAGAGTTAAGTTTACATGTCTTGAAAAAATAAATAACTGAAATAAAAATAAAGATATAATACCACTGAACTGCAGTGGTCTTGAGGTCACACCACTCTACTTGGCGCTACTCCTACCACCTCCTGGGGGGTTAAAACAATAAAACGTGAGCTATAAGCTCAGTAGGATACAGTTGAGTCATTTAAAATAATTAAACTTAAAAGAGTTTGGCTGGGGTTATGATAAAATCAACAAGGCCAAATGAATAAATAAATAAATAAATGCATAAATAAAATTCTCAGAACATATATATACTCACTGATCCATATTCGAAATAAACACCACCGAGGTGGAATACCGTCGAAGTGGACTGATCGGTTAAATGTAGCATCTCGATACCTGACACGGCCCTAAGGTTTATAAAGAGCATCCGTTGGTATCAAATTAGAACGAGTTTGAAACTGTTATTGACACACGCCACAAGCCTTAAAGAACCTCACTTGAGTCTTTCAAAATAATGTATCTACATACATATATATATTTTGACCCAAAATGTTTACTACATATATATACTCTCCATTTAAAAACATTTTCATAAAATCATTTTATTTTATGATATTAAAACAAAAAATTCACATAACAATAAAACAGTATTTCACAAAAAATAGGGTTGGCTTATCTTACCTCTTTGGCAAAATAAATCTACGAATAACTTCATGCAGACCAAGGCTTCTCGCTTCAGTCACTCAAACCTTAAATTAGACAAACACAAATAATTTAATTATCTGACAAAACATAACACTTAATTAAACAAAACATCGGGCCCTAATTAGTGTGCTTTACTAATATTGCATTAAAATAATAAATTTTCTCGAATTATGTGCAAACTATAAAATTCATATTAGGGTTTAAAACATTGTTATTTGAGTTTACAATATCAAAACAGAGTTGATTGGATTAATACAAGGTCCCTGCAGCCATTTTGCCTTTGTTCAGTTAAACGATCCTGCAGGTCTGGTTAACCGGACAAGGACAGATTTTCCTGTCCAGTTCTTGATCTATACGGTCGACCAGATGGGGTGTCTGGTTGATCAGACCATCATGAATCTGATGGGTCCAGCCTCGAGCCCGACCTGCAAAAAACCTCAAATCCAATTCTAACAATTTCCAGATTCCTGTAATGCCCATTATAATTAATCGGGATTAATTATGCTAAACTTGATTAATTAGTGTGCTAAAATGTGTTCTAAAAATAATTAAATTGCATTTAAAATAATGTTTTCAAGGTTTTAAAAGTATTTTTAGAAAATTACATTTTTACCCATGAGTTTTTCAAAAATTCCCAAAATATCCTTGTCCGGTCAACCGAACCTTTTCACCGGTCGACTGAACATGCATAGACCTAAAACCGCCATAGCTCTGCATCTGTTTTCTTGAATTGTGTAATGCGGTCTTCACCCTATTCCGGCCTTGAAAATCCTCAGGCCAGGGTAACTCCATCTATGAAACTTACCCTAGCCCTCAGTTCTTCATTTTTTCTAATTCTCTCACTTTCTCCCCTTCTTTCTCTCTCGCAACACTCTTTCCCTCTCTCCTTACCTCCTCAAGCCTCTCTTTCACCCTTACTCAAAGTTCCTTCAAAAAAAAAAAAAAAAGATCCAAGACCAAAACCACTGAAACACTTAAACCCTGAGCTTCTAAACTCCGCAGGTTCGTTTTAAACTCGTTAAATATTTCAAATAACTTGATTTTGAGTTTTGAAATTCGTATTTTCTTTAGTTTTGGAAAGTCATATCATATGGAATTTGGTTAAGCTTGTAGGTTGGACCGGATTCAGGAACTCTCTATTATGTGACGGTCCGGTCAACCGAACACCCCATCCAGCCGACTGAACGACCACAGAACAGGACATGACAATCTATCCTTGTCCGATCAACCGGACTTGCAGGATTGGTCAACCAGACAAAAGCAAATTGCCTGCAAGGACCTTGTTATGATCTGGTCAGCCCTGTTTTACTGTTTAAAACTTAAATAACGACGTTTTAAACCCAAACCTGGATTTTCACGGTTTGCACGTAAATTGAGAAATGTTAATATTTTAATGCAGTATTATTTTAGAGCACACTAATTAAGCCGTATGTTTAGTGTAATTAGAGTTTGAGTTTATATCGGATATTTAGGATATCTCGGTGATTTGATTTAAGGTTTTGGATACCAGAGTGAGGAACCTCAGTATTCGTGGAGTGATTAGCATATTTATTTTGCTAAAAAGGTAGGATACCCAAACCCGCTTTTATAATTGCTGCTTTGAATTTATTGATTTTTAAATGGTTTTGAAAATGGAGAGTGTATATATATATATATATATATGTATCAAAATGTTTTCAGTCAAAAGTATATGTATGCATATATATGTTATTTTGAGAGAAACTCAAGTGAGGGTTTGAAGACTTGTGGAGTATGTCGTCCAAGTATGTTATTTAAATTACATTTCAACTCCGTCCAGTTAAAAACATTGACGGATGCTATTTGTAAACTTTAGGGCCGTGTTAGGTATCGAGATGTTACCTTTAATCGATCGGTCCACTTCGATGGTGTTCCACTACGGTGTTATTTATTTCGTCTATAGATCTGTGAGTATATCTATGTTTAATAAATTCTCATTCTGCATTTGTTTATTTACTTAATTTTGCCCTCGTTTGTTTTATCGTACCCTAGCCAAATTGTTCTCAAAGGTAAATATTTTTAACATGAGTTAGCGGTATCCTACTAGGTTAGTAGCTCATATTTTATTATTTTTAATCCTCCAGAAGGTACTAGGAGTAGCGCCGAGTAGACGGTGTGATGTCAAGGCCACTACCGTCCAATGATGATCTATCTGTATTTTTATCTTTCGGTCATTATTTTTTTTTCCAAGACATGTAAACTTAACTCTCTCTCTGGACTGGGTATTAGATGTATGTGCTTTTAATTCCTGTTTTCATTATTTGTGTGATGATATCGGATGTTGGATTTTTCAAACCTGTTTTCTTGTAAAAAACTTAGTATTTCGAAATGCTCATGTCTTTAATTAAAAAGCTACTAGATTATTTTATATAACCTAAAATTGGTAGACTTTAGGTCAAATTGTCACCTGGCCCAATACTCTGATATGTTTTCAAAAATGGCTAAAATGGAATTGAATTAAAAGTATGGGTGAATTTCAGAATATTTTGTGTTTTAATTATTCGATGATTTTAATTATATATTTATTGTTAATTAAACCCTCCACATCACCATACTTGGCTTCGGGTTGTGACAGATTTGGTATCTGAGCCCCATGTTATTGAACCTCGGGAAAACATGTAAGCCAGACATCAGAAAAATGACTAAACAGTCAAGTGTTGTCCCATTCAGTCGAGAGAATGTCGCATCACCAAACCATGAATCCCCCACCTATGGCAAATGATGACCTGATGAACACGATGTGCGAGGCTTTCCAAGGGATGGCTACCTGCGCACACAATGAATGACTTGCCGAGGATCGTAAGCAGGAGTATTTCCCTGAATTCTATCGATCATCGATTCCGACATTCAATGGTGAAAGAGGACCGCAAGTCGCTGACGATTGGCTGGAGTCGATCCAAAAGCATTTGAGCATGATGGGAGTCCCAAACGAGAACAAGATTGAGTTTGTTGCATACAAGTTCGAGGGAAATGCCAGCGAATGGTGGCAACAAGTCAAAAGGATGTACAACGTTGATAATATGACCTGGGAGCAATTCGAGGTGCTCTACAACGATAAGTGTTTCCGTAAAGTTATCGAGACGAGAAGACGAATGAGTTTATCAACCTCCATCAAGGCGATATGTCTATCATGGAATACAAGATGAAGTTTAGCGAACTGGCACGTTTTGCTTCGGCTCTATTGGGGTTTGAGTCGATGAAGTGCCTTAAGTTCCAAGAAGGGATGAAGAATAACATAAGGAGGTCCATTGTGGCGTTAAGGCTCCATAATTTCAATGTCATCATAGCTACAGTGACCTATGTTGAACAGGATAACACGGCCTGTCATCAGGGTAAGGAAGAAGCTAAGGTCTCGGGTGGACCCCAGTGCAATAACAACAATAAAAAAGGTAAGAACTTTCAGTGTGGGCAAGCGAATACCCCGTCGATCAGTGGGAGTAGCAGCCCTTCTAGTAACGGCAAATCCGGACTGTACAACCTTCGATGCCATTTATGCAATCAATTCGAACACATCAAGAGGAATTGCCCAGCCAAGTCCAGTGAATGTAGAAGGGACCACATATGTATGGGAATGACCGGTTAAGCCAATTGCATTTTCCATCGTTCCCTCTGCCGATTTACCATATGCCCCTACAAATGCCACAATTTTGACCTCCCGCCTTTCTGACCACAAGTCTTTGGTACCGTGCAATCACCACAACAATCGTAGTACCAACCACCAGACCCGAGTCAGTTCTAGCGCAACAATAACAACAACAATGGCAAGGGAAAAAGAACAATGCACGAACAAGTGAATATCATGACGGGTGGCAGCTATGCAGCTCAAGCAAGCAATACTGTGATGAACTATATGATTCTTGTTTCCTGATCATTAGCTTGTGTATTATTTGATACTGGCGCGATGCATTCTCTCAAATTTGTGTCATTTATGAGTATCTTGGGGTTGGAGCCTGAAGAACTTGATCCACTTTTGTTTTTACACTCAATCACTGGTCACGTGCAAGTAGCATATATCTATAGAATGTGTAAAGTTACTGTTGGGGGTGAGTCATTGAAAGTTGACCTAGATCTACTCCCCATGTCATTGTTGATGTAATACTCGGTATGGACTTCCTCACAAATTACCGAGTTAGTATTGACTATTATCATAAGAGAGTGGCGTTGGTCACTAGGTTTGAGTCCGTATTAGTTTATCAGGGCGATACGAGTGTGATTGACGTGTATCAGTTGTTATGACTGTGTATTGGTAGACGACAGAATCTTGCGTTCTTTTCCTCTATGAAGAACTCCAAGGACGAGTTAGAGTTGACTGACGACGACTATTCCCATTGTAGACGAGTTTCCCGACGAGTTACCTGTTTTGCCGCCCATGCGTGAGATTGAATTCTGCATCGACTTAGTTTTGGGTATTACTCCAATCTTTATTGCTCCATACCAAAGGGCACCAGCTGAATTGACGGAGTTGAGGGAACAGTTGCAAGAGGTGGTAGACAGGGGTTATATTCAGAACAGTACATCACTGTGGGGTACGCCCAGTCTGTTCGTGAAAAAGCATGATGGATTACTCCGACTCTGTATCGACTTTCAGCAGTTGAGCAGCATCACAATCAAGAATACGTACCCACTTCTGAGGATTGACGAGTTGTTCAATTAGTTAGGAAGTTCCTGCCACTTTTCGAAGATCAACTTGAGATTCGGTTACCATTAACTTAGGGTGCAAGAGAAGGACATCCCTAAGACAGCGGTCAGGACTCGATACAGACATTTCGAGTTTTTGGTGATACCTTTTGGACTGACAAATGCTCCGGCAGCTTTCGTGGATTTGATGAACCGTGTCTTCTGGCCTCATCTTGACCAGTCCGTGATTGTATTCTGGTTTACTCCAAGACTCATGAGGATCACGAGCAACACCTCCGTATTGTTCTGCAAACCCTCCGAGAATATGTGTTATGTGCAAAGAAGGAGAAATGTGACTTCTGGTTATCGAAAGTCAAGTTTCTAGGACACGTAGTTTCCGGCGAAGGTATATCCGTGGAGCCCACCAAGGTTGAGGCAGTCTTGTAGTGGGAACAACTTAAGAATGTAGCTGAGATCAGAAGTTTCTTGGGATTAGCCGGATACTATCATCATTTCGTAAAGTACTTTTTGGACATAGTCGAACCTCTAACACGTTTGACGAAGAAAGATGTATAGTTCATATGGGACATTGATTGCGAACATGCCGTTTAGGAACTGAAGATTAATCTGACTACTACACTAATTCTAACCGTTCCCAAGAGTGGTGAACCATACAAAGTCTACACAGACGCGTCAGGCCAAGGCTTAGGCTATGTACTGATGCAAGGTAGATGGGTAGTAGCGTATGCATCACGTTAGCAGAAAATGCACGAGAAGAATTACCCTACCCATGACTTGGAATTAGTAGCCATCATTTTTGCCTTGAAGATATGGAGATGTTACCTGTATGGCACGACTTTCTAGATATTCTCCGACCACCAGAGGCTAAAGTACTTGTTTACTTAGAAGGACCTCAATCTACAACAAAGGCGATGGATCGAATAAATGGAGGATTATGACTTCACCTTGTAGTACCACCTTCGCAAAGTGAATGTTGTAGCATACACTCTCAGCATGAAATCTTCTAGTGTTCTAGCGTGTTTGGCACTTGAGGATTGGAATTGTGAAGCTACGGTTAGCAGAATTAGTAGCAGGATCCACATCTCTAAGACATTTGGACCTGACTCTACAACGGTGAGCTACTCGATGATTGAAATATCCAAACTGATGGGACAATCTATTTCCGGGATCGACTGGCTGTGCCGAAGCTGTATAATTTGATAAAAGTGATTTTGAGTGAGGCTCATAAATCTAATTTCACGATACAACCCAAAAGCACCAAGATAGACCATAACCTTAAGAGGCTATATTGGTAGAGAGGCATGAAGAAAAGCGTTGTGGATTACGTCTCTGAGTGTCCAACTTGCCTCCGAGTCAAGGTTGAACATCAGAAACCTGCCGACAAGTTGCAACCTCTGCTTATCCTCTGTTGGAAGTCGGAACACATCACGACGGACTTTTTGATGGGTTTACCTAGGACCGATGTACACCATGGTGCTATTTGGGTTGTCATAGATCGTCTGAAAAAATCTATGCACTTCATCCCATTCCGAGCGACCTACTCGAGGAAGGCTCTGGATGAGTTGTACATGACGAATATCGTCTGATTACATGGAGTCTCGCTGTCAATCACTTCAGATTGTGACATGCACTTTAATGCAAGGAATTGGAGGAGTTTCCAATAGGCATTAGGAACCGAGTTGAACTTTAGCATTGTGTCCACTTGTAGACTGACTGTTAATCCAAACGAGTCGTTCAGATTCTTGAGGATATGCATCGCGGTTGCAACTTAGATTTAACTTTGATATTTTCTTTGTGATATTTTGTAGGAAATTAAGAATTGGGATTTAGAAGAATTGTGGAACAAAAATTGGAGATTTGAAGCACTTAAGGCAAGCAGTAAGGCCTTTCAGCTGAGAGGCCTATGAGGCCACAACTCCCAGCCACGCGCCCACATGCCACCTTGACCGTGCAGACCCTTCAGGCCGAGAGGGCCGAGTGCGCACGCCACACATGGCGTGCAGCTACGCCGAGTGCAAGCCCTCCAGGCTAAGAGGCCTACATAGCCAGCAGGTTAGGCGTGCACCCGCGTGCCTACACGCACCCATGCCTGCGTGGCCGTACCTCTCAGGCACGTGACTGTGCCCCAGTCACTGCTGATGGCCCAAATTAGCCCATTCTTGATGATCCAACAGTCAAACTTTCACCTGATTTGAGCCTTCTTAAGGGAAGCAAACCCTAATTCCCAAATTGGAGAAAAAGAGAGGAAAAAGACGCACAAGATTCCTAGAGAAGAATTAACTGTGGAGGGTCAATACCATGGTTTTTCCTTGAAGATTCTTCAGTCAAGCCTTGAAGATCATTCTTCCAACATTGTTATGCCTTGAAGATCATTCTTCCAACATTGTTATTCCTTCATTCTCCCTTTTTCTTTTTAGTTTTTAGATTTTTTTTTTTGAATTTGTAATTATAGATTTGTCTTGGATAATATTTGCAATTATGAATTCCTTTTTGTTTTTGGTTATGGATTCTACTATGTTGAGCTAGATGTCATATTCTAGGGTTTGATATAGCTTTATTTAAACTATGTTTTGATTATTTTGTTAATTGTTAGTTCAATTACATTTTCAATTCATTTGTGTTTCTCCATGCTTAATGCCTCTAATTTGTTGGGAAATGAATTAGTTGATTTAGATTTATGAATTTGATACCCGGGAGAGATTGAGATCATATATTAGAATTGTAAAACATAGTCCATGTTGTTGTGAGACAGGGAAAAGATCAACTTTTAGATAATCTATTCAAGCACTTGGTAGTCGAGAGGCTGAGAGGTGATCAATACCTTGATGATTGATGTAAGAGTTAAGCTTAAATGTGTAGGTAAACTAGTTGGATAAGGACATCAACTTGAATATTTATGCATACTATCTCAGTTGATGCTTGAAAGAGGTAATGAGGTTAGATTATGTCTCTTGATTAATGAATTGAATGGAATTGGCTAACAATTACTTGATAGGATGAATATAGAGATAGTTTAGCGATATTAAGACCCTAGAATCTTTGTAAATAGTAGAGTCCATTGCTATTTTCTTATTTGTATTTGTTTTATTTTAGTTTCATTATTATGGGTTGCCTAGATAAAGTTGGGTAGTGAAACTCATAGTACTTAGCATCTATCTAAGAGACAATCTATGTGGATATAACACTCACCCATCATATACTATTAAAACTTCATATCGTACGCTTATGGGTTTACGCAACACACTTTATGGGTTTACGCAATTCAATCACATGTCTGTTGGCTAGAACCTGAGGACCAACTCTCGACTAGACCCAAGGATATCCCTGATAATAATGAGAAGATCCCCATCATCCAAGAACGCCTGCAAGTAACACAGAGTCGTCAGAAGAGTTATGTTGAACAGCGACGTAGACATCTAAAGTTTGAGGAAGGCGATTACGTCCTGTTAAGAGTATCTCCACGCAAGGGTATCATGCATTTTGGAATCACGGGGAAATTAGCTCCGAGATACATTAGACCGTTTCAGATCATTCAGCGTGTTGGAGTCGTTGCTTATCGTCTTATCCTACCGACCAAATTATCGCACGTTCACGACATATTTCATGTTTTGTTGCTTCGCAAGTGTCAGCCTAATCTGAATACCTTCATCCAATGGTATGATGTATCGATACAAGAGGATACATCTTATGAGGAGACCCCTGTTAAGATTTTTGACTACAAGATGAAGAGCTTACGTTGTCATGAGATTCTATTAGTTAAGGTGTTGTGGCAACACCATGGTATCGAGGAAGTGACCTGGGAATTAGAGTCTAATATGTGTGAGCGTTATTTCACAGACGGTGGTACATTTAAATTTCGAGGAGGGTAGAGCTCCAAGATACATTTAAATTTTCAAGAATTCCCAAAATACCCCTGTCCAATCAATCAGACCTTTTCACCGATCGACAGTACATACACAAACCTGAAACCGCCATAGCTTTGAAGCCGTTTTCTTGAAATGTGTAATGCGGCCTTCACCCTATTCCGGCGCCGAAATCCTTCAATGTTCAGCACACTAAATGAAAACATACAAATGATGATAAATACTTATATCATCACAATTATATGAATCAAAACGGTAGCATGAGAATTATATTCAATGACTTATACGGTCAATATTATATGGATTATTACAATGATATCTAATTATATGAATCACAATAAAACAATGATATCATAATCATACAAATCACAGTAATATCATTGTACACTATTATACAAATTACAATCATATCATTGTAACCGGCAATACGATCATTAATAGGGATGGGTTAGGGTTAGGGTTAATAGGGATAGGAGTTGGTAGGTGAAATGATGTGCTGCTCACAAGCCACATGGCCTCTTTTTGTGAAAGCAAAGCTAGTCCGACCGATCAGTTGCATGCAAACATGAGTCTAGCGAACATGTGGCAGAGGTCGTCAGCAAGGTATTGTACATAAAGAAATATGAACTGTTCATAAAGAAATATATATAGTTAAAGTTTTTTAAAAACAACAAAAAAAAAAATTTCTTTTAATTTTTGGAGTTTATTCTTAATTTTAGAACTCATTTTATTGATTATATCATGCAATAATTTTTAGTTAATTAGTATCTAAGATAAGGTTTATATTTGATTGTTAAGGATTTTTATGACATTTTGAAGCAAGTTGACGAGTTTTTTTTTTTTTTTTTTTCACTCTTTTTAAAAACTTGAGGGATAGTTTGAAATAGTATATAATCTCAAGGGGTATTTTTTGGATTACTTATGACACAGGAGTAAACATTGTGTTTGGCAAAAATTTAGAGGTACTTTTTGAATTTTCTCTTTATTTATGTGTCTCATTGTTTTTTAAACGAGGAATTGAAAACTCGGAAATTCAAAAAGCAACTCGGAAGCAATGATAAAAATATTGGCTCTTAAATTTTACTAAAATATAGATTTTAGTTGAAATTTTCATAAAATATAGAAATTCATTTAAAATATTGATTTTTTAAATAAAACTTTAACAATGTTTGAAATAGTTAATAATACATAAACTTAATTAAATTCTCAATTAGAATATTAAGTACATGATAAATTTACATATAATAAGTGATCATAGTACATGTAGATGCTGGTTTTCTACAGTCAAAATTTAACAGGAGTTAATACAGAAAATATGATATAATCGATTGACTGGGCCCTTGGACATCGTAGTGAAATTTAATAAAGCAATGCAAAATCAGATATTTCATGTCA
This sequence comes from Ficus hirta, assembly GCA_038430175.1. Lineage (NCBI taxonomy): Eukaryota > Viridiplantae > Streptophyta > Magnoliopsida > Rosales > Moraceae > Ficus > Ficus hirta. Next base: position 6,196,695 of record CM076597.1, read on the forward strand.
GAAAATGAAAATAAAGACAGGCAGAAAGAAATAAATTAACACCAAGAAATAAAGAGGTTCGCCCAAATAGGTGCTACGTCCTCTGTCAGTGAATAATTTCACTATATATGAATATTGTGAATACAATGAAGGTCTGAGAATTCTCAAGATGATTTCTGGAGAAGTTTTGGCAGAATAAAAGTATGTCAGAAGAGGAAAATGAATATTCAGAATCGTATTCAAAATCAGTCCCCCTTCCCGTGGGGGGGTCTTCCTCTATTTATAGAGGAAGATGGGCCTGAGCCCGTAACTGCTTCGGACAGTTTCAGATAATGTCCTTGGGACACGTGTAAGCATGCCATTGGAGATTTTGAACAGACGGTTACCAGAGTAAGCCTTAATCTCGGACAATGGGCTTGGCGGTTATTGATGTAATATCGTTGTTGATATTTGAGTTCGACGAATATAGGAGAGATGTCTCAATCTGTCGAATACGAGCGACGAATGTTAATTCGGACACGAGTCTGATATTGTGATCCATTGTTCGTAGCTTATATAGAGATCGCGTTTGATCTGTTGGTTCGACGTTCGAGTGTGAACGAGCGTTTTATTGTAATGACTTAATCGTTAACTGGGTCCGGCCCATGTTAAACGAGCGATCATCGTTCGAGCTTGAACGGAATGGATTGGGTCTGGCCCAATTATGTGATCGATTGTTGCCCATGATAAGGCAATGTTATAATGTTGGGTCCGGCCCAAAAGTAATACGTTCGACGTTCGTTAGACAAACTGTTAGTAGTTAACGTCCTAATGGGAAGACGAAGTCTAACCCCAACAGATAGCCCCCCACTCTATCGAGCGATGGATCCTCGATAGAGTGTTTGATCGTTAGCGAGAAAATCGCATCAGTCGTGGATACATCAGATAAGGGAAATCTGAACAGACTGACGAATCACTCTATGGGAAATCTCGAGCCCAGTGAGAGCTGTTACAGTGTACACGTGTCGTGTACTGAGTGGGTATTCTGAAACGGCATCATTATTTTCTGTTGGAATTCGTACCGTTGTGACGTATGAAGATACAGCTGGAATACGCGAGATTTTTGGGATTTCGAACCGTTGCATCGTACGATTCATCGAGCGGGAATACGAATAGTTGCGATATTCACGCCGTTTGATCACACCTCCCCGAATAAATCGGGACCGTTGATGCTTGGCGAAGATATATAACTCTTCGCATACCCTCACTCCCTTATATTTGCATTCGAAGCGTCCAGAAATCCAGAACCCAAGAGTTTTTCAAGAACTTCGAAAACTTCAGGCAAGATTTCTTCTCTCTCGCTCCTGTTCTTCATTCTGAGTAATTTTCTTTTGATAGAGTTTCTCTTTTTCTGTTTCCGAGTTATTTCAGTCATTTTTCTGCATTTCTACCGAAGGTTTGTAGTTTAGTGAGGTTTTTGTGGGTTGTTCTTCGGGTTTTTAGTATAGTGTTCTTCGTGTTTATACGAAACTTCATAAGATCTGGGTTAAGAAACCGCTTTTAGATCCAAAAACCTTCCATCGTTCGTCCAAATTCAGTTTTTAAGTCATGGATAAGGACAAACAAATCATTGAGGATGTAGATGTGGAGTGGACGAGCACTGATTCCAGCGACGATAGTTCGGATGACGAACTGGCATTCAATACTCAGCGCTCGAGATTCGAATATGCCTTCGAACATAGTCGATTGGATACTGGGTCTAGTAACTCAGCGACAGAAAGGAATCGACCGGCGACGACGTCCGGAGCGGAGCTCTTATCAATTCCTCCCATTGCTCGATTGAATACGCCACCACGGCAATTGAGTACAAAATCATTTTTACGAACGTCGAATCCCCGATCAGTAATGACAGAAGACGACTTGTCTGAAATCAGGGGTCGATACGGGTTTCCAAACGAAGTTCAATTGCGTCTTCCGATGAAGGATGAACGAGCAGACACCGTATCCGAAGGATGGATTTGTATGTATACCATTTACTTCGACTGCGGATTACGACTTCCTCTTCCTCCGCTTCTTATCCAGTGCATGAGTCACTATCAACTGGCTATTCCACAGTTGATGCCCAATGGAATGAGGGTTTTCTTGGGATTGATTATCCTATCAAACGAAGCGGGCGTCGAACTATCTGTAGATGACGTACTCGCAATCTACTATCCCCAGGAGAACTCTAAAGACCATGGGCGATATTCGATGTATCCTCGTCGGAGGAAACAGGTGGTCGGCGAGATGAAGAATGCCGACAGATATTGGCAGGACCATTACTTCTTTATGCATATCAACGAGAAGTCGATGGGAGGACTTGCCAATGCATTTTACCCGTTGTGGGGTGTTCTTCGTAAGTGTCGAACGATGAGAGTCGAAGGTACAAAATTTTCAACACTCGACTTCTAATATAATTTCTTCTGTTGTGCAGATAAAGATTCCAAGAAGCCGCCACCCCTAGGACTTCTGTTCGAGGAGAAGCTCGATCGTCTACTCGCATTACCAAACAGGGAGTGGGACGAGATACATACTCCTCAAAGGTTTCGAGCATCGAGCCTTTGGAAGGATTTTGTGGAAATCCCGTCAGGTATTCCTAAACGAGTTCCTTCCTGGGTAGATTGGTCATTTGTGATCAGGGGAGCGTTAAGGAGATTATTCGGCGCTCCGCTGTTTATCGACGCATTAACTGACGAGGAGGCTTTGATCGCAGACTTCGCTTTGGACACGATGAGCGTTGTATTTCCATCGCCAAAAGAGCTGCTTGCTCAAAGAAAAGCAGCGAAGGAAGCTGCAAGGGCTGCTGCAACGGCAGCAGAGAATGCTGGCAAGGCTAAAGAGCCCGTGCCTCTACCGGTTCTCGAATCTTCACCCGAGCCTCCAACGAAGCCTGCCTCTCCGCCTGCCAAGAAGAGGAAGGCAACTGAGAAGGGGAAAAGAAAAATTCTCGCGAATCGAAGTAAGCGGTCGAAGGTGGGGACCCCCGAGCCGAGTGTTGAGCCGCCGATTGCTGCTGATGAACGTCCGCAAGTGGATGTGAATATCCTCCAAAATTTGAGGCTGCTCGAAGACAGAGCGACGAGCGTTCAGATTATGGGGCAGTTGCTAACTGATGCGGACGCTGATACGTTGAGCCGGGGTCCACTTCAAAGCCATCTTGACGATATGTTATGGGATGGCTTGAAGGTATGTATTTTCAAATTTTTGAATCACTCTTTTGTTCATTTGAATATGACAAACTAAACTTGAAAATTACTAATGCAGAGTAATATTCGAGCGATTGGGCTGGTCAAGCGAACTTACAATAAAAATCTCGAGCAGAGGGCTCGGATCAAGGAGCTCGAGACCAGAGAGCGGGAGCTGGAAGAGAGAGAGAGAGAGCGTGAACAGAAGCTGCTCGACATCGAGCGTAATCTCAGAGTTGTCAAAGATTGCTCTGAAAATTTAATTGGGCAGCTACAAGATGTTTTGCAGCAGGTCAAAGAAGGCTCGGACATGATGAAAGTCATTGGCGAGCGATATGACCAAGCTACTGCAAAGATTCTCTCTCTCGAGGCTGATAACTCAAAGCTTGTGGCTGATAACTCGAAGCTCGTCGCTGACATTGTCAACGAGTATTCGAGGGCTACTCTAAAGGCTCGATACGATCTGCTGAAGGAGTATAAGCAGGGACTCCTTGTCGAGGCTGATGTCGACGAGGAAATCGAGCTTTACGAAGAATCGCCCGAAGGAGCTGAGTGTTCGACAGCCGCCAGAGCCGAAGATGCTACGCTAGCTCCGAGCGTCGAAGAGCCGACCGCAGCTGAGCCCCCAGTTGCTGATAACCCATCTGAAGACCGCTAGACGCGGGATAAAAATGATTTTTATTTTTCTTTTGTATTTTTATTTTCTCGGAACATTGAATTGTAAACAACATTAATTCTTAGATCTTTAATGAAGTTTAAATTTTTGTTCCCATTTGTGTGATGACGATGCGAAATGTCGCATGTTGATTGTCGAAACGAGCGTTACTCGGACAATTAGCAAGGAATTGGAGTATATTTATAGCTCGTATAGTTCGTGACGACGAACGTTTATGATCTGAACGACAGTCGTAAGATAATGTAATGCGAGTTCGTAACGACGAACGTTAATAATCTGAACGATTATTTTAAGATAATGTAGCTGCACCCATTCGTAAAGACGAACGGTGGATGTTTGGATTGCAATCGAATAATGTAGTTCGTGAAGACGAACGTTGTTTTAGATGAATTACAATTTGATATAACTCACCATGTCCGTAAGGATGAACATCGAATGAAAACAAGTGTATGAAACACAATGTTTTTGAATAGTAATATTAGCTGAACCCATTCAGGTGTAATGAGCTGCCTACGTACCCAATGTTTAGGGATCAAGCCTTCCGTAGTTCAATTCACAATGAAATTGTGTGATTTTCGCGACTGGACTCGTATAAGCGTATACGAGCTGCCTACGTACCCAGCGTTTAGGGATCAAGTCGAACGTAGTTCAGGCGGTGAACTAAATAGTCTTGAGGCGTAGACCTACAGGTTCGAACGTGTGCCGAACGTTCGCTGTAACGGATCTAGCCTTTACAAAAATGAATCGCGAAAAAATTAAAGTACGGAGTCTTTAGGCATAGACCTACGGATTCGATTCGACATCGAATGTTCGACGTAATGGATCTAGCCTCTACAGAAATTTGTCCAAAATAAAAGTTACAAGTATAAAAATTACAAGTAATATTTACGTAGGTGATGTGAGTTCCAACTGCGAAGAACCTCCACTCCATCGCTCGTCTCCAGACGGTAGACGCCTGGTTTGATAACCTTCAAGATCCAGTAAGGACCTTCCCAATTTGCTCCCAACTTTCCTGCGTTTGGCTCGGCAGTGTTCTGGAATACTTTGCGAAGTACGAGATCTCCTTCGTTGAAAGTTCTCGGTCGAACTTTGGAGTTGTAGTACTTTGCCACCGACTGCTGGTAGTTTGCCATGCGAATCAGGGCTTGATCTCGTCGTTCGTCAAGTAGGTCCAGACTGTCGTTGAGTATTTCTTGATTTTGACTTTCGTTTTCAAAAGCCAATTGACGCCGGAGTGTAGGGACACCGATTTCTGCTGGGACAACAGCTTCTGCACCGAAGGTTAGTGAAAATGGAGATTCTCCGTTCGCCCTTCTCGGGGTTGTTCTGTACGCCCAAAGTACGCCATGAAGTTCGTCTGCCCATCGCCCCTTTCGAGCCTCGAGTTTCTTCTTCAAATTCTGAACAATTGTCTTGTTGGTTGCTTCAGCTTGCCCGTTCCCTTGAGAATATCTAGGGGTAGAGAAGCTAAGCTCGATATTCCACTCTTTGCAGAATTTTCTGAAGTTACCCGAAATGAATTGTGAACCGTTGTCTGTAACAATTTCTTGGGGCACACCAAATCTGCAGATAATGCTCTTCCAGATGAAGGCTTCAACGTCCGAATCCTTAACGTCCGCAAATGCTTCTGCCTCGACCCACTTAGTAAAATAATCAGTGAGTACAAGCAAATATTTGCGTTGACCGCTCGCTCTCGGTAATGGGCCCACTATATCCATTGAATATTTCATGAATGGATATGGAGATGCGATGCTCGATAGTCGTTCTGCTGGCTGATGGAAAACGGGGGAATGTCTCTGGCACTTGTCGCACCGTCTGACAAAGTCTTCGCTGTCTTGAAGCATAGTGGGCCAGTAGTAGCCCTGTCGCTTGACTTTGTTGCATAATGATCGTCCCCCAGAGTGATTTTCGCATTCGCCTTCATGAACTTCCTTCAGAACGTATGTTGCTTCTTTGTCACCGAGGCATCGAACGTAGGGGCCATTAAACGAACGTCGGAAGAGGATGTCGTTGATTAGTGAAAATCGTGCAGCTTTGGTCTTGAGCTTTCGAGCTTCCTGCTTAGTTTCTGGCAAAACTCCTTCCTTCAGGTAGGCAGTTATAGACGTTCTCCAGTCGTCTGGGGCTTCGTCTGTATTGATCGTGGACTCGAGCTGGATGCTTGGTTCCTCGATGTATCCTACTGGGATGCTTCGACGTATATTCGGCTCCGAAGTTGAACCAAATGATGCCAAGGCGTCCGCTTGTGTGTTGAGATCCCTCGACACTTGTTCAATCGAGTATCCTTCGAAGTGTTGTACAAGCGAACGAACAACGTTCAGATAAGCCTCCATTCTCGTATCCTTGGCTGTGTATTCTCCCAACACTTGATTCACAACGAGCTGTGAGTCGCTTTGAATCTTCAAACGTCGAGCCCCCAGCGCTTTCATCAAACGTAGCCCAGCAATCAAAGCTTCGTACTCAGCTTCATTGTTCGAAGCGTTGAATCCCAGGCGGAACGACTGCTCGATTATTTCTCCTTCCGGGGTCTTGCAAAAAACTCCCACTCCAGATCCTTTAACGTTTGATGCTCCGTCCACCATGAGCGTCCAGCAGCATTCTTCTTGCGTTTTTGGCGTAGAAGGATCGGGAGTGAGTTCAGCTACAAAGTCAGCAAGTACTTGAGATTTAATGCTTGTTCGAACCCTGTACTCGATGTCAAACTCGCTCAACTCCACCGCCCATTTTGTCAAACGTCCAGACAAGTTTGGACTATGAAGTATCGCTCGTAAGGGGTAGGTTGTCATTACAATGATCGAGTGTGATTGGAAATATGGCCTCAGTTTCCTCGCAGCAGTTATGAGGGCCAGTGCTAATTTCTCAACCACCGGGTATCGTGTCTCCGCATCGAGTAATGACTTGCTGACATAGTAGATTGGCTGTTCACCGTTCGATTCACGTACTAGAACGGCACTTACCGCAACTTCTGTTACGGACAAGTAAATAAATAGACTTTCTCCTGTTTCGGGTTTGGCTAGTATTGGAGGTGTGGACAGATACGTTTTCAGTTCGTCAAAGGCTAGTTGGCATCGTTCGTTCCACTCAAACTTCTTGTTGCCTTTGAGCAGTTTGAAAAATGGCTGGCATTTATCGGTCGATCGAGAGATGAATCTGTTCAGCGCTGCTATACGTCCAGTCAACTTCTGGATCTCTCGCTTGTTCTTTGGTGAAGGCATGTTCATTAGCGCTCGTATCTGGTCAGGGTTAGCTTCGATACCACGCTGCGTCACAATGTAACCTAAGAATTTTCCAGACGAAACACCAAACGAGCATTTGGAAGGATTCAAACGCATGTTGTGTTGCCTGAGTACCGAGAAGCATTCTGATAGGTGTCCAATGTGGTCCGCAGCCTTCAATGATTTGACCAGCATATCGTCAATGTATACCTCCATCGTTCGACCGAGTTGATCAGCGAACATTGCGTTGACGAGTCTCTGATAAGTTGCACCGGCGTTCTTCAACCCAAATGGCATGACTTTGTAACAGTAGATTCCCCTTTCTGTTATGAACGCTGTCTTCTCTTGATCGTCAGGATGCATTAGGATTTGATTGTAGCCAGAAAATGCGTCCATGAACGAGAGTAATTCATGGCCCGCAGTGGCATCAACTAAACGATCGATGTATGGAAGGGGAAAACTGTCTTTTGGGCATGCTTTGTTTAGGTCGGTGAAGTCGATACAAACTCTCCATTTGCCGTTCTTTTTCTTGACAATTACAACGTTCGCTAGCCAGTCTGGGTACTGAACCTCCTTGATGAATCCAGCCTCGATTAGCTTTCGCACTTCGTCGTTAATGATCTTGTTCCGCTCGATACCAAGTTTCCTTCTTTTCTGCTTAACAGGCTTGTGGCTTGGATCGACGTTGAGTCGATGTGTTGTCACTTCTGGGTCAATGCCTGGCATGTCCTTGTGCGACCATGCAAAGCAGTCTAGATTCTTCTGAAGGAAACTCAAGAGCTGTGTGCGAGTAGTGTCATCGAGCAGAGAGCCAATGTTGATGACTCGATCTGGCTGGGCTGGGTCGATCTGGATCTCATCCAGTTGTTCAACGTCCGGTTGTACACGATCGCTCGATTCGCTTTTCTGCTCTAATTGCTATAAGCGATCGGTCTTCTTCATCTTCAGATAATGCAAGTAACATGTCCTTGCGACTTCCTGGTTCCCCTTGATTTCCTTAACTCCTCTCTTCGTCGGGAACCTGATTCTCTGATGATAGGTGGACGGTACTGCCTTCATGGAGTGTATCCATGGTCTACCCAGAATAATGTTGTAGGCAGACGGGCAGTCTAACACCAAAAAGGTGGTCAGCTTGTTTTCTCCTCCTGCAAAAACTGGGAGCTTGATTTTTCCAACAGCAGCGGTCGATTCTCCGTTGAAGCCTGTCAATATGGTCGTTGAACGCTCGATGTCCGACTCAGATAACTCCATCTCTCTGAGTGTTGAAAGGAAAAGAACATCGGCAGAACTACCATTATCGATGAGAATACGACCAACTTCACAGTTCGACACGTTAAGTGTCAAAACAAGTGCGTCGTCGTGAGGTCGGCTTAGGTTTGTAGCCTCGCTGCTGTGGAAAGAGATTGAATGCTCGACGGGATCGTCGGGAAGAACTGACGCGATCGGCTGCAAGGCTTTTCTTCGATGAGACTTGACAGCAGTGACTGTTTCTCCGCAGTAAATCGAGCCTCCGCAAATTACGCCTATCGTCTTTCGAACTGGCGGTGGTGAAGGCGTGTCTTCGATGTGCTGTACTACTCTTCTCTCCTTGCTCTCGCCTCCGAGCCCGTACGTCTCTCTCCCCTTTTCTGTGAGAAATTCACGAAGGTGGCCCTTCTTCAAAAGCTCAGCCACTTCCGCTCGCAAAGCCCTGCAATCAACGGTCTGGTGACCATGATCTTTGTGGAACTCGCAGTACTTCGTTGTGTCTCTGGCAGGGTTTGCTGGCAGCTTTTTGGGCCAGGTGACAAAGTCCTGTCGCTTGAGGTGAGCGATGAGTTCGGAAGGACTAATGCCAAGGGCATACTTTGGTGGTGAGAGAGGACGCTTGTGGTCACGCCTAGTCGAGCGTTCGACTCTAATGTCCGTTCGACGTTGTGGGCGCGGGCGTTCGCGTCTGAAGGCTTTGTTTTGCTCGTTACGAGCCTTCGACAATTCTTCCCTTGTTCGAACAAGGTCTCGTTCTATTCGCTCGTTCTCCTCCTCCAGTTCGATGAAACCCTTCGCTCGATGCAAGGCGTCCTGGATCGTCGGTGGGTATCGCGCACAGATCTCATTCTTGAACAAGGACTTGTGCTTTAAGCCCTTCTTCAGCGCTTCTCTCGCCGTTCCGTCGTCGAGCCCGGAGATTTCTGAAATGGCTTTGCTAAAGCGCTTGATATAAGCGCGCAGTGATTCGTGAGGTCCCTGAATCACACCCCACAGGTCCTTGGTCGTCTTCCCGGACTGGATGTGCACCGAGTAACTTCGCATAAATTCCAGAGACAGTTCATCGAACGAATCGATCGACTCCGGTGGGAGGTTGCAGAACCATCTCAACGCTGCTCCCTTTAAGCTCTGTGCAAACAACTTGCACATCATATCATCGAGCATGTCGTTTGGGATATTCGTCGATTGAACGACGTGTTTGTACTGGAGGAGGTGGTCGTGTGGATCCGACATTCCGTCGAACCGAGGAAAAGAAATACTACCATACTTGGGAGTAATGGTGTTGGTGATGCAGCTTGTAAGTGGCGTTTCTCGAACACCCCGAGCAAGGTCGTCAAATCCTGGGGTGGAGGTTGTCGCCCTGTGTAATTGGGAAGCAAAGCGCTGCTCCATCTGCGCTTCCAATGTCCTCATCTCCTCGGACATTATACGCCGCATAAAGTCTTCGACATTTGTAGGTCCTTGTTGAATTGGACCTTGCTGTGGTGGTACGTCGGGCGTCGAACGCCGAGTGGGAGTGATCCGTCTTCTATCTTCGGATCCTGATGCTGTCGGCCTCTGCTGGGCTCGCCACTCGTTTACTGCCGGAGTGTCCCCAGGTGTGAACAAGGGTTGCATCGAAGCCACAGGGCTGTAAGTAGCCCTCGACGCTCGTTGTTGAGGCGTTGCTTGTTGCAAGCCCCCAGCGTTCGACCCATGTCGGTAATGGGATGTGGATGGTTGCCAGCCCCCAGTATTCACACCCTGGGGATTTTGTGATGTCGCTGGGTTCCAGCCCCCAGCGCTCGCTCCGGTTGAGTACCCGAAGTATGGGTAGTAATACGAGTAGGCGGTTTGAGAGTTGGACATCAACTGGCTCTTGAGAATCTGGTTCTCTGCAGCGATGTTCTCCATCTGACTTTGCTGATTGTCATGTTTCTTGGTCAGTTCCTCAACCAATCGCGTCAGGTGAGCGATTTGGGAGTTTGCTTCAGAGGTTGAAGCTTCTTCACGGTTGACTGGGCTTCCCTGGGGAAGTTCTTCCTGGCGTTCATGTTCTGCTGCCATGATTGTTCTGCAAATTTCCGATGTAAGACGTCCAAGGGCCCCACGGTGGGCGCCAAACTGTAGATGCTGGTTTTCTACAGTCAAAATTTAACAGGAGTTAATACAGAAAATATGATATAATCGATTGACTGGGCCCTTGGACATCGTAGTGAAATTTAACAAAGCAATGCAAAATCAGATATTTCATGTCAGAAAATGAAAATAAAGACAGGCAGAAAGAAATAAATTAACACCAAGAAATAAAGAGGTTCGCCCAAATAGGTGCTACGTCCTCTGTCAGTGAATAATTTCACTATATATGAATATTGTGAATACAATGAAGGTCTGAGAATTCTCAAGATGATTTCTGGAGAAGTTTTGGCAGAATAAAAGTATGTCAGAAGAGGAAAATGAATATTCAGAATCGTATTCAAAATCAGTCCCCCTTCCCGTGGGGGGGTCTTCCTCTATTTATAGAGGAAGATGGGCCTGAGCCCGTAACTGCTTCGGACAGTTTCAGATAATGTCCTTGGGACACGTGTAAGCATGCCATTGGAGATTTTGAACAGACGGTTACCAGAGTAAGCCTTAATCTCGGACAATGGGCTTGGCGGTTATTGATGTAATATCGTTGTTGATATTTGAGTTCGACGAATATAGGAGAGATGTCTCAATCTGTCGAATACGAGCGACGAATGTTAATTCGGACACGAGTCTGATATTGTGATCCATTGTTCGTAGCTTATATAGAGATCGCGTTTGATCTGTTGGTTCGACGTTCGAGTGTGAACGAGCGTTTTATTGTAATGACTTAATCGTTAACTGGGTCCGGCCCATGTTAAACGAGCGATCATCGTTCGAGCTTGAACGGAATGGATTGGGTCTGGCCCAATTATGTGATCGATTGTTGCCCATGATAAGGCAATGTTATAATGTTGGGTCCGGCCCAAAAGTAATACGTTCGACGTTCGTTAGACAAACTGTTAGTAGTTAACGTCCTAATGGGAAGACGAAGTCTAACCCCAACAGTACAACAAATGATAAGCACGCATTCATCAATTAAATAAAATAATAGTTTTATACATTACATCTATAGGTACATTACATCTATACTTTTATACATGATAGGAAAATATCAATATCAAAATGAATGTGTTTATACCTTAATAGTTTAAACAAGATTGATAACAAAACATGGCATTTGAGTACTTTTTATATAATTTTAGACATAACATGTACATGTCTCTCAATCTCTATCAATTGCTCTTCATACATCAAGATTGTGAGTGAATAAACGAACTGAATTTTACTACATTAAAAAATAAATTTAAAATAATAAAGATGATATTTTATGAATATTTTGTTAATATTATCACGTAAATTTTCAGAAATTTTGATATTTTATCATTTAATACTACTATTTTAATGAAAATCGATATTTTCGTAAAAATTTTTTTTTTGATATTTATAGAAATTTGAAAATTTCGTGGATATTCTACGAAAAAGATTGCACTCTTATTTTCATATCGGTAATTTTAAAATACAAAAATTTCAGCAGAAATATCAGTGGAAATGTTGATTTTTTAATTCTTGTTCAGAATTAACAGCTGACACTTAAATAAAAAGCGATTTTTTTTTATGAAGAATTTTGATTTTGAATTGGATTTTGGTTTTTATTTTTTAGTAGTAAAAGAAAACGATTCTCCTTTGAAATTCGAAGAGAAAAAATGAAGAAATTATTGTATGTAAAGAAGGAAAATAAAGAAATGAAATGAGGAATATGTTCCTAATGGACCCAAGATCCGCAGGTTCCCAGCTGGCACCGCTAACGGCTAATTGGGAAGACGACCTTGCAACGGTCACCAACTCACCCGCTCCCCTAAACGCAACTTGCAAATCATTATTCACAACTCGTCGGCAACGTTTCAAATTTTATTTCCTTTTTAAATTGTTTTTTTAATCTTTTATTTTTTTAAAGACTCTAATTTAAGGTTGCGCTTCCTTCAAAAAAAAAAAAAACAAAACAAAACAAAAAAACAAAAACAAAAACAGAAACAAAACAAACAAACAGAGAGAGAGAGAGAGAGAGAGAGAGAGAGTTGTGCTTCACAAGCACTAACTCTCTCGCACGTGAACTTTACGCGCATGACGCGAGAACGAGAAACACCTGCTCAGTGCTGAGTCACTTTCGGCCATCTTCCTCCTCAACTAATGATTTAATTAATGCATTTATCAAAAAATATGTTACTTCAAATATTCAAACGTTTCCAAGACCTTCCTATACTCAAGGATGAAAATGTCAAAATCGATGGAGTTGCCGAGATTTTGAGTTACAGATAATATTAATGGAAAAGTCAAATATCGACGGCTATCTCGGGAAAATAGAGAGGAAGGAAGTTGAACAATAGATTTTGAAGAGGAAAATAGAATTCTAGTTATTTGATAATATGGAAAATGAGAAGAAAAGAAAATTATAAATCCATAGGGTTCACAATGTAATTGTTCCAACATTGAAAATAAAACACGAGAGAAAAGTTTGGTCAAAAAGTGGTATGTGAAATCAAGGGCGAATCCAGGGAGTGAGTAGAAGAGTAACATTGGCTCTTTGTTTAAAACTAGTGAAAACACGTGTTTCGCATTTGTGAGACTCAATTGTGTGTTTTGATATATTATTTCAAATAAAAAATTCATTTAATTATAAATCCAAATCTGAAAATCCACATTACACTTATTTTTCTTCCTTCCAAATACTAATTTATTTTAAATTGTTATTTTTAAAATGAAATTTTTTATTTGAAGATTGTCTATCAAGCGGCCGCTCAATTTAAGAGAATAAAATATAATGTTGTTAAGATATATGTAAATATATTAAAATATCTTAATGTAGATTTATGAGGAAATCGTTTAAATAGATCATTACAAAATTATTTCAGTAAGGTAAAGAAAAAGTTTTTATGAATATTGTGTCTGATATTTGATAAAAAGAGATAATAAAAGATAAAGTAAAAATTTTAAGAGGATATTCAAGAAAAAGAGAGAAAAAAAAAAATAGTGTTAAAGTTTGTTTTAAATTATCGTAATATTTTACTATAATAAATTCAACTTATACAACCAATTTAATGATGTGTTTACCATACCATTTCAAATCTAAAATATTCTTTTTATTTAAAATCCAAATCAACTTTTTCAAAATTCACATTATATTTATTTTTTTCTCCCAAAGATCCCTCAATAACTGCAAAAGTAGAAAGTTAACATATAAATTTATTGAAATAAATACATATCGAGATTATAGTAAAATTGGAAGGAAAAAAAAATGAGGGCAACAATTTATCTTAAATATATATATTTTTATATATCAAATAGTAGGGATTGCATGTTTTAGCAAAAAACAGAGAAGAACATTATGTTAAAAGGAATACTAAAAATAATGTGATTAAAAAAGAAAATAAAAAAAATAATTTTAGCATGTCTGAAATAAACGAGATAGAGAAAATCTTGCACATGAAAAACGTAAAAAGAAAAAGAAAGAAAAAAATATTGTAACCATTAGATAGAAAGGGAGAAAAAAACTAGCGAAAAAATGAGGGAAAAAAAAAAAGCTAGAAAGAACCATAGGTTGACAAGTGTAAAAAGAATAGAAGAGCAACATTGGCTCTTTAATATATGTAAAGATAAAGATAAAGATAAATATAAAGATATTTTATTTTATTGTTAATCCAATTCTACTTTTTCAATTGACATTATGCTCATATTTCTCTCTCTCTCAAATATCCCTTCAATAAATAAAAAAGTAGGAAGCAACATTTTGAAACAAATACATTCACAGATTACAGTAAATTTAGGGGAAAAAAAGGTGAAGGCAAATATTTTAATTTAAGTATGTAGAATTTTTTTAATTATCAAATAGTATGTTTTAGGAGAAAAAAAAAAAACAATTTGTTAAAAAGACTACCAATGTTGTGATTAAACAAAAGAAAAGGAAAATGTAAAATTGGGGGAAAAAAAGGTGAAGGCAAATATTTAATTTAAATATGTGGAATTTATTAATTATCAAATAGTATGTTTTAGCTCAAAAAAAAAAAAAAAAAGAATAACATGTTAAAAAGACTACCAATGATGTGATTAAAAAAAAAAAGAAAGAAAATGAAGAAAATAATTTTAGCATGTCTGAAGAAATGAGAGAAAGAAAAACTTAGCACATGAAAAACATAAAAAAGAAAAGAAAGAATAAAGATAACCATTAGATAGAAAGGGCAAAAAAATAAGGGGAAAAAATAGAAAAAGATTAAAAAGAACAACGGGTTAATACGTAAAAGAAGAGTAGAAGATGGAGCAACATATATATATATATATATATATATATATATATATTGGTGATAGATAAGCCCTTCAAACGAAGGCAAGAAAATTTTATTAAAACGAGCCGACCGAAGAAGGCTAAGGTACAGCCAACGGTCTGCAGAACACAAACAGCGGAACTAAACGAATCCCTAACCCAACACGAAGCTAGACTCCTACAACCAGTGGTCCCAACAACGACCACAGAGACTAACCACACCTTAACCATCCCTCGACTCAGAACACCACCTGACCAACCAAGAGGCATGAGGAAACCATCCTCTAAACAAAAAACTGCCCGCAAGATTGAGCGCCACCGAGGCCACAAAACGCCCCAAACCACAACCACCCCCGCCTCGCCAAAAAAACACACACTACAGACACAACACAGAGGGCCAGTAGGAAAGCCACCGCCCTTATTACAATCAACACAATACGCAACAACAACAACCATAAAAAACACATAACATTCTGAGAATAACCACCTCCATGACCCGCCAGGCCGGAATCCCCCAACGCCAGCCACCCAAGAACCACAGGCCGAGCCTGCCCGAGAACCACCAACCCAGAACCCCGGAGCCACCACGAGCCCACCCGAGCCCCTTCAACGCCGGAGACAGCTTGAACCAACTCGACACACCAAGGCTCAAACCATCCAACAAACTCCTCTCCGATCCAGCCCAAAAGCCCACTCGCCGGCGGCACGAACCCCACTCTCGAGCATACCTAGAGGCGGTGATCCCCACGACGACGAACAGAGGACAGCGGACTGGCGACGCGCTGGCCCCCAGCGAGAACCACGCGCCCCCCTCAGAGTTCTCTCTCTCTCTCTCTATATATATATGTTAGGATTAGGGATGTGCATGAGTGGTTTTGGCGGGTGATGGGTGATTGCATGGGTTGGCGACTTAAATATATATATATATATATATATATATATCTAAAGTCCCAATTCCGAATCGTTCAATAATATAGGCAATCAAGCAAGTTGGAGGCGAGTAGAAGGGGAAGATTATCAAATATGTAGGTGTCGTTGGTCACTTTTTTTTAAACTTTTTTTCAGATAAATTTTTTATGTTATTGTTTTACTATCATACTATCATGATGCCAAAGTTGTGCATCGCTTATTTTTCGGGGAGGGGGGGGGGGGGGGGGGGGGGGGGGGGTTGTGCATCGCTTACTATGCGGATTTGTAAGACAACATATATAATATAAAGTGTAATATATGTTCAAAAATTCATAAACATGTGTGATAGTTTAGACTACATTGCAAATAAATTAGTGATAAATAAGTCAAGAAAGTGAATCAGGAACATAAATATCATAAAAATTTAATCATGCAATTTAAAAATAAATTAAACTTTTAAAGAAAAAGATTAAAAGAAAAAGATTAGTAGGTTGGCGGGTTCAACCCGACAACCAAAAACTATTCTTACCCATCAATGGAAGCGAGCAGGTGTACCCACCTAAATAAAAATAGGTAATAACATGTCTCTACTTAAATTAACAGTATGGATAATTTAAACGATTTAGTGAGATTTATACACGGTTTTATATAATATTAAAATTATGAGTTTTTAAACTATTAAATTAACTTCATGCCCTTATCAATCAAATATGGCATGACCTATTTACTAAAACATGACATGATCGAAGAAAAATCGTTTAATTTACATAGAAGTTTGATGCCATATGCATGTGTTTTACTATATTTGAGAATTAAGTGTGGGCAAGCGCCTACAAAGATCCGCAGTGTAAGGCACGCGCCAATGGAGTGCGTGTGGACCACATCATTCAAAGAATCCAACGACCATATATGCTGTAGGCCGACACGTCGTTCCAATTCTAATATTTTATTCAAATTAAATATTTAAATAAATAAGTTCTCTAGGTTTTTTTGTTTTTAAATTATTCATTCTGCTAAAAATTTGTTAATTATTTTATCGATTTAATAAAATAAAATTCAATTAATACGCTCTCTCTCTCTCTCTCTCTCAAAATCAACCATTCAATCATTTCAAGTAAAGATCCGTTTCCTCACAAAACTCATACACTCTTCTTTCTCTCTCCTCTTTCTCTCTCTTCGCAAACTCTTTGAGGGGAATCGGATAAGGTGAATTTTCCTTTTTATTTTCTCATCTGGATTTTGCATTTTTTTTTCGTTTGTTTCTTTACAGTTGATTAGTTGTTTTTCCTCGTCAATTATTTCGCCGATTTTGATGTTTGTCCAAGATCCTATTTTTCGCTTCTTTTTTCAGGTTCAGAAGTTAGAATTTTTCTTCGATTTTTGTTATGTTTTGTTTTGTTTTTTTTGTTTGTTTGTTTGTTTGTTTGTTTTTTTTTAAATTTTGGGGTCTTTTTGTTGTAAAGTTTAAAGACATGTATATTGTTACTTGTAATCTGTAGTGAGATGATTCTTGGTGAAATGGGAATGTGGGATTCTTGGGCAATTTAGGGGGTTTTCGGTCTTTCTTCTACTTTGATCTGAAATGGGTATTTCTCTTTTCAAGGTGCTTTTCTTGTTTTAGAGGTATTTAGGGTTTTTCTAATTTTTCGAAGATTTTATAAGCTTTGATTTTTTTTATTCCCCCAACTTTTCTCTCTCATTGGAGACGAGAGGAGTCTCTTGATGTTTTGTTAGGACTGAATTAGCTTTTTGATTAATGGTGAGTCGTTTGTTCTTGTTGGTCTGCTAGGGCTTAAGGTTGAAGATTTGATTGGCCACAAACTAGTCTTTTCTGAACTTGCAGAGCATATTTTCTACTCTAATTTTTACCATTTTTTCTTCTGAAGCGTTGTGCTCTCTCTCTCTCTCTCTCTCTCTCGGTTCTTTCTTTTCTTCACCTCTTACATTGTCAACCCTTTTTTTTTCTTTTCAAATTTAAGCAGAGTGTTTAGTTTCATCTGCATTTGTGTCTATTGTGGGTATATTTGTCTCTGGTTTTTTCTTTGCTAGGACACTTACTTCTGATACTTTACGTTATTGCACTTTAATTGATCATAAACATGTCTGTTCTTTTCATCCGTTTGTGTTTGTTTGTTTGTTTGTTTTTGTTTTTGTTTTTGTTTTTTTTTTAAATAATGAAAAGCTTTTAAGTTGTTTTAGATATGATATCTATGATATTTTCTTCTATAATTAAACTGAAACAAGTAGGAAGCTCTAAAACTTGCTTTGTATACTTGTAGAGGAAAAAAAAAAAAAACCTTATGTTAGGCCCTTATGGTTGTTTACCTCGCCTTCTCTTTGCTTATTTACTTCGTTTTTGCCTTCTGGGAGATTTGTGATATAGATTTTCAATTTTTGTAGGTTTATCTGGTGACAGCTTGTGTTTTCTTGCCTTTGTTCAGCAAAGTTGACAGTTTTTGCTCATCCATTGCTGAATAACTGATATTCCCTTCCAGCAGTCGGTGTTAACGATTCCACTGTTTTTGTGGTTATGGTAATTTTTCCTATCTTCGCTGACTCTTGTTTTCTATTTGGTGTAAAATTAACATGGTACAGGGATATAGAAGTTCAAGTTACAAGAAACAGTGATTAGTGCTTGTAAAGTTTGATTAATATCGTTTCTTTCTTGAAAAATACACTGGTCTTTATTGTCATTGAAATATATTTGAATATGGTGGGTAAAGTGATATTTTGTTTAGTAACCTTCCTTATATAGCAAATGGGTTTTTGATATGTTTTGAGCTAAGATGCTTTTTCCGCTACTTACAAAGATTTCGTTTCTTCTTAGGCAACTAATGAGAACCTCCCGCCAAATGTAATTAAGCAACTAGCAAAGGAATTGAAGAATCTCGACGAATCCCCTCCGGAGGGCATTAAAGTTGTTGTGAATGATGATGACTTTTCAACTATATTTGCTGATATTGAAGGACCAGGCATGTTGTCTGTCTTGAAACTCCAAAATCCATTGAGGATTTTTAGTAGTTAAGGTTGTTTTGACATTAAAATTCTGGACCTTGCAGCTGGGACTCCATATGAGAATGGTGTTTTCCGAATGAAGTTATTATTATCTTGTGACTTTCCCCATTCTCCTCCCAAAGGTAACGACTTGCAGATGGGCGCAATTTAAGATCATGCTTGTTTCTTAATATTGTAATAGTTCATGGTATGGATATAAGACTATGCTAAGTGGATGCTTTTGGATTTGTTCTTTGTTTATCCTTTTATTTGCTGCAAGTACTCATATTTTAAATCCTAATTATTGAATCACTTATTTGTCTTTCGCAAGCTTTACATTCTTGTCATGTTTCACATTTTTGTAGGATACTTTCTTACTAAAATATTCCATCCAAACATTGCAAATAATGGTGAGATATGTGTCAACACACTGAAGAAAGATTGGAACCCAAGTCTTGGATTACGACATGTTCTTATTGTAAGTTCTTTTGACGTGTCTTTTGAGTCCTGCCCATGTGAGGAGAGTTGTCTCAGAATTTCAACTTCTATAAAATGTTATCGTTCGATATATTTCTGATATCTCGAATTTGAGTTCTGTAACAACAGGTAGTTAGATGTCTATTGATTGAGCCTTTTCCAGAATCAGCCTTGAATGAACAGGCTGGCAAAATGTTACTTGAAAATTACGAGGAGTATGCCAGACATGCCAGGCAAGTAATTATGCCCACTATAATCTTCAGTAGAACACAATGGCTATGAAGCTGTTATCATAGATACTGAGTTTTTGAATGAATGTTGCGTTGTAGAGACATTTTAGTATAAACATGGCCAAGGTTTTTGATTAATCTCTTATTGATGTTTTTTCCATCTGCACCAGGGTTTCTTAGATTTATCAAGTTAATTCAGTTATACTGTTGGAAAATATAATTGATGGATATATTTTTTCAAACATGATCGCTCATATCATGAAACACTTGACTCAGTCCGATGTGTACATTTTATACAGGCTTTACACCGGAATCCATGCCAAGCTGAAACCCAAGTTTAAAACAGGAGCGATTTCCGAGTCCACAACAGCTTTGAACGTTGATCAGACAAATGCCTCCGCGCTTAATGCAGATCAAAAGAGCTCAGCACCTAATGCCGCGCTACCATTGCCGTCCCCACTAGCACCTTCTACAACAGCTGCCAGAGGAAATGGTCCAGAGCAGCCCGCTGCTGCAACCCCAGTGGAGACAGGAGTTGGTGGGTCCACTGCTTCTGCTGCATCAGCAGCATCAGTTACTGTGCAGAAGAAGGAAGGTGGATTGTCGAAAGCACAGATGGCCGAAAAGAAGAAAATAGATGCAAGAAAGAAAAGTTTAAAACGATTATGAGTTTTTTTTTTTCTTCCCCTTGCCCAAACCTTGTTGGAATGTTTTGAAATGTTGTTGTCGATCTGTGTTTGTGGCGCAAATTTGTTGTTCATCGGACGGGGCAAAAAGTTTGAGAATGGGGAAGTGATAATTGTATGCTGTGCTGTAAGGAATAGTTCTGTATTTGGGGGAAACAAATGGTGGATCAAGGAATTTACCAGCTTCCTCTCATCCTTGCTTGTGTTGTAACAATTTTTGCTCTTCCTAAAGAGACTGAGAAAGTTATTTTTATGGTGAAAGTAAATGCAGTCCTCTAATTGATGCTTATGTTTACCTCACAATATTAAGGATTGTTCTGAATAACTGTAATCCTTCTTAATGACTAGAATAATCCTTCTAAATTAAACTGCAAAAGGTGCAATAGAAGTTGTAAGAGTAGTTAATGTTATTGTTTATAGTGGTAGAGGTTTATTTTCACTTGGGGTGCGTTTACCTTTGCAATGTAAATTGTAAAGGTTACAATAAAAAGTAATGTAATGAAAAAACTAGAAAGAAATTTAAAAGAAAAAGGAAGATCATTGATTCTTTCTTTCTTTCTTTTTATTTTTTATTTTTTTTTTGTGTTTATTTGCTTGGTGTAATTAAAAAAAATACACAACTTAATTAGCATTTTAATGTTTACTAAACTTAACAGGATGGAAATCTTATCAATGTAGTAATTAAAAGATCCTTTTACAATCAATGGTCATGCAACTTATCAATAGTAATAAGTAGATTTGATATCATATTCTTTTGACAATAAATCAATACCAAGATGAATAAATTATTGACATTCCCTTTCATCATTTCTCGTATAGTGTACGAGACTCGTTAAACTCTCATGACCTATTTTACATATAAACGCGTGGTTACATGAAAGGTGAACCATTTCTCATGTTTCATTTCCTTTTCATGCGAAGTATACACGCTCTTGGTTTTTGCTTGTTCTGTGTTTCGGACAGGAGTTAAAAAGAGATAGAAACCAAGGCGGTAAGTAGAGACATTGCTTGAGGCAAGTGTCATATTTCCCTTGCCCTTGAACTACTTATTTTCTCTCAACATTTTCATCTTTTTTTTACATTCTCAATATTTCTCACAAACTGTTGTATGGCTGTAAAACTCAGCACAAAAAAAAGGCACTCAAAAGATGAAGAGTAAACGGAGATCAGCCAGCAAGAACATAAATATCAACTACACAGGCTCTGTTAAGAAAAGTTTCAAATGCAGTTCCCCACCACTCGCAACGACAAAACCCTCCTACTTCCCCACCCCACAAATTAGGAAGGAAAAAAAAAAAGAAAAAAAAAAAAGGGGAAATCCTCTTCAACAAAGGAGACTCCCAAGCTAGTTCAGCCAGTTAAAATGTTAGATGACATAATCACAAAACACTGAAAGAGTTACAACAATACATGGGAAAACACAGAGGGTCAGAATGAGGCTGAGCTCGTTCGTCGAAGCTGGTTCTTTGGCTCTGGAGATGGCGCAGTTGGCAGCATCTTCTCTATCTCCTGCAAAACGATGAAATACTTTCTTTATTATCAATTTAATACATGGAATCTGCAACAAGTACCAGATTTGGCGACATAAAGGAAGCATCAGCATCAGAAGCATAACGGAAAAATTCAACTACTGTTCAATTTCACCGAGCCCGGTTCGTTATAAGGAAATTAATGAAAAGTAGGACCTCTAATTTTGAAATCTATCTTTTCAAGTATACAAAGCGCAGAGTACAGACCATGAAGTATTTTATGTAATATACAACTGAGATGATACATGAAACAATGTCACCATATCAGATACAAACCAAAGCCATCAAAGTGAAACATACAATCAGTTTCCTATTACAAGTACATATGATATAAAGTTGCCTTCTATGCTGGCAGTATGTCTTCAATGGTTGTAATTTTGAAGGACACTAGAAGAAAATCTTTGCTCAGCTGAAGAACTACTTAACTTGTTAGTTAACTAAATGTATCAACTAATTTTATACAGGATATGTCAAACGGAATTAGAGAGAACTTCCAAACAGGGGCAAACAAAAAAGAATAAAATGCTCTAATAGTGTCACTTCTGTGTAGCAGTTTTTTATCTAACTCTATTAACCATGAGAAAAATGGCAGGATTGCTGAGCGCATCACGTTTGATTTTACATGGATGCCTCAATAAACGAAAGGAAAACTCTTCGAGGCTACACTATCTTTGCCTCCTACACATATACTCCCTGAAAATCTCTAAGTTTTTCATTTCAAGGGAAAAAAAAAATCTAAGTTTTGGAAGAACATTATTTATTCACATTATCTAGCAACATGAAATCTTTTATGAAAGCATTACAAGGAACATACTCTTGAATAAGTTTAGCAAAATATCTATAATTAAAGCGAAGGATCAATGGTGCATCTTGGGAAAACATTGCAATACGTTAATAGCGAAATCCTCCAGATCTTCTCGAAAATATTAGTAACCATAACATTTTTCTAACACATTCGCATGATCGCAACATATCAAATCCAAGAGCATGAACTTTTTCTCCTAAAATAAAAGAATAAAGCCAGCATCCGGAACATCACTAAGAAGCTCTCTGAATGCAGAAAGGATGGTTTTATTGGCACACCCCTCTTGACTCTTCACTTGACATAAAAGGACAACTAATGTACACTTAAATAAAATTCTATCATAAAAAAACTCAATTATATTCCCTTTTTTTTCCCCTTTCCACACACACCGACAAATCAAATCCTAAATAAACAACTTATAAATATTGCTACTTTGAAACCTATAACAAAACCCTAATTTTGACCCAAAATTTTGCTCTTCAATAAGTCGTCCAAAAAATTACGAGGTATGTTAAAAGTTGCCGTTGATTTTTTCTCATTGTACACCATATTTCTTCTTATGGTTCCGATGATTTTCATTTTTTTCGTTGTATATTGTATTTATGTTTTCGTTGAGTTATATATTGTTGATCATTACATTGGGTTTTCTTTTCGGTTCTATATAGTTTTTCCTTTTTTCGTTGGGGTTATATATACCTGTCTATGAATTTCTTATCTTTGCACTTTTCTTCTTGCAAAATTTTTAATTTAACCTATAAAAAGAAAGACGTCATCATTGGCACGCACAAATGTATCGAGACAGCACAAGGAAGTATGAGATCTCAATGTGTTTCGACAATGTATAAAAGACTCAAATCTAGTAACATAAAGAAGTTTGAGGGATAAACCCCAAAAAGTTCGTAATTACTATATTTTTGATAAGAAAAACCCCTTTCATTGATAAAATAATCAATTATAAGGATAAAAGAGGATGCGACGTCCTCAAAGAAAAGAAAAAACAAGGTATTTAACAAGAAAAGATAAAAATCTACATCGCCAAACCCAACCTATCATCCTCTAACAACCTATTTGTTCCTATTAGGAAGCAATATGAATATGCTCCTCGAGTTTGTCTATTAAAAGAATCGACGATTTTCTAAGTTACGACCATGCAAGGCTAGATTTATAAGCCCTCAGATTTTACTTTTCCTCCGTTAAATTGAAAAGATGCATTATGGGGCTCTACGTGGTCTTATTAAATGCCATACACGGAAACCATGCCAAGGCTAGATCTATAAGACTTTGTGAAGTCTTGTATTTCAACTGCCACGTATTGATATTTTGTCAATGGCGTGAACTGGTCGAAGACATTGACAGAAAGTCTTCAAATTTACATAAGTTACAACACATACCGAAATTTGGGCAATAATACCCTCGATACTACCCTCAGTTCTACAACGACAGTTCATCTTTTCCCCTAGTTTCCACATCACATCAGCAGCCATCGATGTTAGATATTTCATATTCGTGAGATTTCGGTGATATCTCAAAATTCGACTCCTCATCCTAGACAGAAGATACTTGCAGAAGTCCAATTTAGCAAAATCAAAGAAACAAAAACGAAAAGAAAAGCAAAAAAGAAATAAGGGGAGAAATAAAGGAAAATCACGAATTCAAAACTTACATTTCCATAGTTAACTCGTTTACCCATGTTTATCAGACTCATCACGGAATCATCGTGTAAAAATTATCAGTTAACATTATCAAGCCGGGCAGTTGCAGGAGACATTTAATTTATGAGTCTTTTGCTTGGTAGCCGACTCAATATTAGAAATTTAAAGATTTTGAGGTCTTAATCATCATAAAATGCTGTAAAGCTAACAAAGAATGGGAATTCTAGAATCGCCCTCACGTAACCAAATGCATTCATATTTCATTCCTATATGGATCGATTATGTTTTGCCAAAAGCTGAATATATATATATATATATATATATATATATATATTCCATAAAACACATTGAAAAAACCAATGAAGGTATTCTAAGGTTTAAGATGCAGAATTATTAAAAACATGGTGTAGCAAGTTTAGCAACAATGGAAAGCCAAGGATCTATTAGTTACAGTGCTGAGTCCAGCACTTTAGAAATTTCCAGCCTCGATTTAGCAACAGAAACTGGTAAAAAATAATTCCTCAATTAGGGCTCTACTCTTGCTATTCTTGAGCTTTAGATTGACATCTAAGAACATAAAACATGTCTTGTAGGAAATAAGATTTGATTGTGCCAGTCCTAGTTTTAATACCACGTGTATACCTTTTGCGAATAATATATCAAGGTTGATGAACAGTCAAAAGAAGATGGTCCAACAAGCAGATATCAGTCTCTACAACATAATAAAAGTTTAGTGGTCCCAAAAAAAGCACTAAGCTCAATGTGAAACCGTGGTAAGGAAATTATTCCCTAGGAATATCACATCAAGATTGCAATTAGTACTATTATCAACATTCAGTGACTCTAGAGCTAATGGCGTCCAAATCCAGTCACTTAAGAGGGTGTGAAAGAGTTACGTAGTCCATCATTCTGAGTTGTTATCTGTAGTCGAGAATTTTCCAATGGTGATGGCTCCATTGTATTATTGGCAATAGCAACTTTGTTCACAAATTTTCCTACTTTTGTGCTAGAGTCATTCTTTAACAATATTCACCAAGAGCAGCCGGGGAAAAAAATAAAAAGATTAGCTGGTATATGTACAAGAACAAGCATCAAACACCAACTTGGTTCAAATTCCCAATCAGAATCAAATGTTAACATCTTGTTGTAATTAGCAAAGAATTTTCACTTTAACAGGCAAGAGATATCCAAAACCAACATAGAATGTAAATAGGGTCACGAGGCAGTATCAAAAACAAGATCCAAGAAAAAGAAAAGAGAATTGTTGATCAAAATAAGAAAAGCAGAGCTAACCTTCTGTCTTCTAAGCCTTTCATTCTCCTCTTCTAGACGTGAGACCTTGTTTTCCAGTTCATGTGTATATGCCTGCCCAACAACATAAATGAATCAAAAAATCCCACAAACAAAACAAAACAAGCAAAAACCATGAGTGAAAATTAGAATGTCACCTGTCTCCTTGCCCGTGACCGGGCTGCTGATTCCCTATTCTTAATCATTCTCTTCTGCCTCCTCTCCACCGTTTTCTCAACCATGTCTTCAGGAGCAACTCTTTTCCGCCCTGGTGTTTGGGTATCTGATAGAGTGCCCATCAAGGAGGACGGTGACATTATCATTTGGTTTTCATATGCTGCTTCCAAGATGGCATTCCCACTATCTGGAAGAGGCTGCTGAACCCCATGGCCAGGCATAAAAACAGCCATTGTGTTTAGTTGATGCTGACGTTGCTGTGGCTGCTGCATTGAAGGGAGTTGATATTGCATCCATTGAACATGCTGTGAAACATCATGCTGTGCTGGAGCAATTGGATCAACGCCTAAAGCAGGAGCAACACCACCCTTCTGGGCAGACGGAGATTTGGCAACCACTCCGGCTTTCACCAAGAAATCCTCGAGGGTCATCTCGCCAAGAGTAGGATGCCGTTCCTGAGTTGCCCTTTCTTGGTTGCTGTTCTTTTTCTGTTGAATATCCTTCCAAACCTCATCAACAGTCTTTTTGCTAAGATCATTGAACAAGGTTAGGCTCCCTTGCTGAGGCAGAGACGAGGCCGACGTGCCCTGGCCGGCCTGAGCACCTGAACTATCCGTGACCGTTCCGGTGCCCTGATTAGCTTCTGCGCTCCATACGCTCTTCAGAAGCTCGTCAAGATTCATGCTACCAAGTGGCTTTCCCAGATCACCAAGCTGGTTCTGGACCTCATCAAGTGTGAGGCTGTACAAGGAACCTTGCCGAGTCAAAGACTCCTGCAACTTGGGCTCTTGGACTGCACCACCTTGAGACCCCATTGTCTGAGTTCTCATTCACCACCCTTCGAACCTCACTATACCCAAACCATTCCAGAATCAATCTCTCAATAACCTGTGACCAAAAATAAGAATTGCCCAACTTTCAATATCAACCCACTGTTAGTGTTAACAAGAAAATGCCCAAAAATGGCATCTCAAAACAATAGAAGACATCTCAAAAGAAAATCTTAAATCCCAAAACAATTTAAAAAAAAAAAAAAACGTCTACATATATATATATATATATATATATTTATTATTGAAGGAATTAGAAAAATGCCCAGATCAAAATAAAGAACACCCACATGGCCCAAAAATCCCAGCACGCCCATAAAGGTCCGAGTAAAAAAGAAAACTCTTCAGACAATTTACATGCATGTTAAAAATATTAACATTCTCCACAAACCCAAAAGAAAACCCCAGAAGTTAAATAGAAGAAAAATGATATTTCTAAATCAGCAAACAGAGAAAAGGAAGAAAAAGAAAAACAAACGAAAAATCCTATTACAAAAGATTCTCCCTTTTCTTCTTCATTTTAAATTTTAGCTTCAAGCAATGGAAAACAAAAGGGTCCATATCAAAATTAAATCATATAGCATCAAGGAAAAAAAAAAAAAAAGGAAACTGCTCTAATCGTTACATGCATGTCGAAGATATCGACATTCTAAAGGAACCCAAAAATGGCCAGAAAACGATTTCTAAATATTATTACAAATACACCCAAATGAAGAATCCTCCTCTTCTCACCTTTTATTCACCCTTTTTTTTTTTTCCGAATACAAACCAGAGATGAACAAAAATGGCCCAGATCAAAAACCCCCCACAAATTAAGCGAAAATAGAAGTAATAATAAGTGAAAAGAGAAAATGTTGCAGAGAAGAATCAAACTCACCAAAATCCTCCGAGAAAAATAGAAATCTTCAAATCGTCACATGCATGTCGAAGAAGATATATAAGACTCCAGAAACAGGGAAAATGTCCAAAAACGATATCTAATCTAAGTCAGCTAAAAAGAATAACCCAAATGAAAATTCTCAACTTCCATAGACTCCATATATAATATATATTTGTACACACAGACATATAGATATATAATATTAATCAAATGAGGTGTAATCTGTAACTCCCAACATTTTATATTAGCTTTCCTTTCTTTTCCTCAAATGGAAAAATTAAAAAAAAATAATAAAAAAAAATGGAATTATATATATAGTGAGCTAAGTTCGATATTTAGTTTTACACATATACCCTCAGAATGTCTCAAAATCTACGAGTGAAATAAAATTGAGAGACAGATGTTGAAATGAATGTCTTTAGTGAGTGCTCTATTTTCAGACGGAAGGGTAAATATGACCATTTGTCCCTCGCAATTTGTTTTATTGTATTGTACACTTTTGCCCTTCAAAATCAACAGTGAAAGTAGGATAGAATAGTCAATATGATAATTATTTTCTTTTTTATATATATATATATATATGTTTTAAAAGACTCAAAACAAATTAAAAAGGAATTAATTAGAAAACAGGGCTCAAACATTGGTAAAGGCAAAAGTTGTAGTTACTTGTGACTGAGAGACAGGAGAAGGAAGAAAAAATAAACTTTGGGCCTATTGGGAGCGTTTTTTGGGTACCAAATGAGTATGTTTAAAAATGATTTTGAAATATATTTTGAAGTTGTGTTTAATTGTGTTTTTATAAAAATTAATTTGAGTACAAGAAAAAGTTTAATATGGAAACTCTTCAATGGGAATGATAAATTTAGTTTACAAGAATTAATTATTTCAATAAATGAATTAATAAAATTAATAAAAGGGAGGAAATTTTTGGTGTTTGCTTTGTAATCTTAATTCATACTTATAGTTACTTAAAAATGAGGTTGAATTCACTGTTACTCTTTAAATTATGGGAGAATAGTCCAAATAGCACAATCAAAATTTAAGATTTAACAAAATAGCAGGATTTGAAAAGATATAAAATTATAGCATATACAGATTTCAAAGTTTACAAAATTTTGAAAATGCCCATAACCATCCTTCTCTCCCAAATCTCACTCCTGTCGCCATCCTCGTCACTAGACAAACTCCAGCCTCGTCTCAGGAAAAATCACAGTGCCCAGGATGGAGCCTCGCGACGGAGATAATCACGATCAGGCCTTGAGCGACAGCTGAAAGATCACCAAAAACGAGTGAGAATCTCACGATTCCTTCGGCGACGAGCTCGAAAATCTCTGTCAGAAGACTCTATTGTCGTTGTCTTTAGCCGAAGGCACGCGTGGATGAATCTTCATTGAGACTAAATCGCGATTTTGTAAAACGTAGCTCGGATTTTCAACAGCAACGTGATGGACGGGCATCGATGATCAATGAGCAGCCACCTCCCCACGGTGACGGCTTCGTCTCCAGCAATGACATGGCTAAAGTGACAGTGCCAATTTGGGTGGGATTGGGTTATGGTTTTTTCAATTTGGGGTAATTTTAGGATTTTTAGTAAATTGGAGCTTTTTAAGAATATGTTAATTAATTGTGTAATTTTTAAATTTTCACCTAAAAAAATTAAAACAGAAAAACAAAAATAAGTAAAAGAGTAAATCTTATTATTTACTAGTAAATAGAGTAATTAACAGTAAACATAGTATTTTCGTTATTTTAAAAATTATTAATTTATCAAATAAATAACATATCTTTTTAAGTAAATCTTAGTATTTTTCTGTAAATCAAAAATTTATCAGTAACTCCAATATCTACTAATAAACATAATAAATTCATTATTTTATTAGTAAAATCTAGTACATATTTACTAAAATAATAAATCTGATTATTTACATATAAATAATAACATTTACGTGAATTTTTATAACTTGATATTTACCAATAAATTAATATTTTTTATAATAAATCTTTTATTTACCTAATTTTTTTTTAATAATACGTTACTTACATATAAATCTAAATGTTTTATGATAATTTCATGAATCCTGGTTTTTCACTGACATTGTTTTTACGACATATAAAATTATTTTCCTATTAAATACAATACTCACTAGTAAATCCAGATATTTACATTATTTTCATTTTCTTATTATTAGAAAATATTTGAATTTATTATATTTACACAATTTTCTAAAATTTTAGGTAATTAATTTGTACTAGATTATTAATAAATATCCAAATTTATTAGTATGAACTTGGATTTACTGTATTTATAAAATATTTGTAAAATTTTTCGTTGTTAACATGTACTTACATTTACTAGTAAATACTCGGATTTATTAGTAAATACTTATTTTTTACTTAAATAATGATAAATACATGATAAATTACAAAAATAGTGACAACTATTTTATTATTTAATTATGTTATACAATAAATCCCTCAAAACTAAATACATTCAAATCAGTCCCAAAAATATATCAAACTTCACTTCAAACCTAATCCTAATGGCTCAATCCCTAACATTGTTGCCGTTGCTAGAGAAGACAACAGCTCCGGTGCAGAAAATTGAAGGAGATCGTGAGCCGACCTACAAAAAGAAAACACTAAACCCAGAATCAAAGCCAGATGACACCTCTGATTTTGGAAATTGAGGGAGATCACGAGACCAGCAAAAGAACCACAAACCCAGCCCTAGCACCGTCGAAATCTACTGTCGACGATCGGAGGTCGTCATCGCACCTTCACTGAGGAAGCTTCGTCAAACTCATCGCCCTCTTCACCGCGACTCGCGAGTTCGCTAGAGCTTAGTGGCCGAAGCTCAGTTGTGACCACAAATACCATACGTCACTGTCACATCGCTGAGATCCTCAATCGTCATCACGAGATCCACCGACGTAGCAACTGTCACCGTCACGTCGCCGAGATCCTTCGTTTGCCATCGAGTTTGTGCAGAGAGAGACGGGGAGGAAGTCGAGTCTGGAGAGAGAGAGAGAGAGAGAGAGAGAGAGAGAAAAGCAAGAATGGAGAGAGAGAGTGTGTGTAGAGAGAAAGACACAAGGGAAAATAGGGAAAGAGAGTGAGGAGAGAGAAAAAGGGTAAAATTAGAAACAAATAAATAAATTTTAATTGAATAATAAAAATATGATATAACTTATCATCATTTTAAATATATATTATAATTTTCATAAGAATCTTTCAAATATGTTATATGGTACAAATTCTCTTTAATTAATTACACCATTATAATTTGCTCTAATATTTTAATTTTTGATAATTTACATTATGAATTTAAAAATATGCAGCAAGCACTCATAAAGGGCTTTAATTTTTTGTTAGAAGTCTGACGATTTACACAAGAATTGTTAATAAATAATATAAATGATTATTTTTCTCTATTTAACAAAAATTATTGGTTCAGCCAAAACAAAACTTAGGGGTTGGAGTGGAAAACTGGAAATTATATGAAGTGATCTTTTCTTAAGTTTTTTAAAGATTAAAAAAAATAGAATTAACTTTGTAAAAACTTTCATGCATGGTCTTAATAAATACTATTACTAATACAACTCGCATGTCAATTTTGAAAAAAAAAAAAACAAACAAACAAAACAAAACTATTATAAACTAGT